>JACCIA010000013.1:0-600000 GCA_018906985.1 Apocrypta bakeri | reverse complement strand
GTGCAATCAATGCATTTAAAGATATTGGGAAAGACTTAGGAGTTATTGGTTGAAGTGAATTTACTTATTAAATTAAGTTCATCATTTATTAATTATATAGATATTGTTGAACAGATATATTTGTTCGTATAGCTTATTTTTAATTAAATCCTCCTATTGTGTTATATATATCGTGAAATACAATTCCAATTCTAAAACTAAAATTAAAAAATGTTATTTTATTTGAAAATATACGAGCACAATATAAAAAAAATTTTCTGTCAATTATATTCAAACTCTTCATAAAAATAATCTGAATTATATAGGTTATAAATAATTTTTGAAAGTACCACCAGAGCCAACAGAGGCCACTATAGAAAATGACAATCGTTTTCCCGCCAACTTTTTCAGTATAGCTTCGTTCTGTTCTCATCTCAATATAATATGGCACCTTTTCAAACCTACGCCTGTTTCGCCAAAGTACCAATCGCAACAGTTCGTTCGAAGCATCTATTCTACATTCTACTTCTCTATTAGCTAATATAATATAATATATATTAGCTTCTATTATTATAATAATAGAAGTTCTATTCAAAAAACTTTATAATACGACATTTTGCCGGCTCACGCGCAGCTGCTCCCTATAGAAGAGTATCACCATAGCGAAAAGCGAACTAAATACTAAGTGCCTGTATTATATACATTTGTACAGAGAAAAACACAGCGTGTAGCGTGTAGCGTGTAGCGTGTAGCGCTGCGTCTGCCGCATGTGCTTCGCTTACAATTTAGAATCTCGCAAGAACTCTTCGGAGTTACGAGCTCTGAAAGTTACTAAACTGTTGCTCGCTTAGATTTATTTTCTTTCGTTAAACTATTAATTCAGTATGACGGACGATTTGCCATATCGTGTCGAATATTCCAAAAGTAACAGAGCCGGTTGTAAAATCTGCAAGACAACCATCGCCAAGGACAGTCTTCGAATAGCCACTGTTACTCAGGTAAGGAATTTTCGTCTTTGGCTCACTTGTGATCTTTGTTCAACAGGAGAGAAAAATATATGTTGATGCTTTGCTAGTTTTGAGTTACGATTTTTCGAAATGATTTGGGAATTTTAACCTGTAAGAAACATTGTTGACGTTGGTGCTCGGTGGGAATTTGTTTTTCGACAACGTTTATCGCAAAGTGATATGTCGGCTTTTTAAATTTTTTAATGGCTCATTATTTAATGAAGTTGTTACGCTGGTTTACTTTTTATTAGGAACTTAATGTTTGTATTGATAAATTTGTGTTTCTTTTTATTAGTAAGAAGAGTGAATAAATATTTCTCTATTATTTTGTCGATTCAAGATTTTACAAAGATGGGTAAAATAAATGTCGATGATTCCCAAATTTGAAATAGTGAACGTTGCTCTATTAAATCAAATTATTAGTCAGCGTGTATTCATTTTCGTACAAATTACAATTTGCAATGACAAAAGCAGTGAATATCCAATGTTTGAATAAGTAAAAATACTACTTTTCATGTGCTTTTTTGATTGAAAATAATGGAAAATTCAAACTTTTGGTTACGCCCACTATCCTTTAGAGGATTTTGCACATTTTGCTTTGCTTTTATGCTCTTGAATCCAATGTTTTTTAATTAATAAATAAGTTTTAGAAAATAAAAATTAATATCATTATTTACATGCTGATAAACTTTTGAACTAGTGATATTCAAAATTTTGTAAAAAGTAAACAAATTTTTATGAAATCAAATTAACTGTATTTTATTAAATAGTTAATATGTATTTAGTAAAGTAATATAATACAATGTGTTCATTTTTTATATTTTTAGAGCCCTTTTCATGATGGCAAATTGGAGCGATGGCATCATGCCATATGCTTCTTCAAAAAACAACGACCAAAAACCACTGGAGACATTGCCCACTTTGATAATATCCGCTGGGAGGACCAGGAATTCATTAAAAAGAAAATTGGTATATTTTTTCTTGATTACTGTTTTATATTAGCCGCATAGTGTCAAATTTAAATATTGTTTAATTACGAAATAAAAAAATGTAGATTCTTTTCGTAAACATTATTTAAGTGACTAAAACTAGACATTTTTATATTCACCATTACTTTAGAGAATACTTAGAAGAATTGAAACTAAATTTGGTCTTTTATTATTTTTGCAGAAGAAAATGGTAGCAATGCGACTGCAGCGGTAACAACAAGTGGTAAAAGTCGCAAAAGAGGCAAAGCAGAAGTCGAAGCACACAAGGACTATAAAGTCGAGTATGCAAAGTCGAACCGTTCAAAATGTCGGGGTTGCGAAGAGACGATAATCAAGGGAGAAATGCGTATTTCCAAAAAGGATTTCGACAGCGAGGATGCTCGTAAATACGGTGGTCTCGATCGCTGGCACCATCTCGATTGCTTCGTCAAACTTCGTTCTGAGCTTCAGTATTTTGACGTCGGTAGCAATATTCCAGGAGCCAATGCTCTATCAAAAGAAGATAGCGAGAAGTTGAAGAAGGAACTGCCCAAAATCAAAGAAAAGGATATGCCACCTGCAGCGAAAAAGATTAAGGGCGAACCAGAGGACGCATCTGAGGAGAAAGAGCTGAAGAGTCAGACAAAGAAGTTGTTTTCTATCAGAGATAAATTATCTGGATTGAGTAAGAAGATTCTTATAAAGTTGTTGGAGGCTAATGGTCAGGGTGTTCCAGTTGGGCAAAGTGAGGTACGAGATTATTTAATTTAAAATGAAAATTATTGTGAAATTATCAATGAAGGTTTTTGAAGGTTTGATTTCGACGCTGTTTTTTTTTAATTTTTAATTACAGATTTTAGATGCCCTTGCGGACTCTATGCAGTTTGGTGCCTTAGAGCCGTGTCCAAAATGTAAAGGTAATTTCGAATTCAAATCCGGTACAGGGTATAAGTGTACTGGAGACCTATCCGAATGGGCCAAATGCGAAAATCTCACTCAAGACCCTAAAAGAAAGTCATTTGTTGTTCCTAAAGATCTGAAAGAAGAAGATCATTTCCTGTAAGTCTTCTGAATTTATTTTAATGCGTACGCAAATTTACGTTAAAACTAATAAGTTTCTGTTTAGATCATCGTATAAGTGTAAAGTAAAGCGACGTCTTTTGAAGATAACTGCCCCGTCGGTTTCAAAGGCAGTAAAGAAAGAAGATGAAACCGATGGACCCAAAATCGATAGGTCAGGTCCTCTGAAACATCTGGACTTCGTTATTGCAATGAAGAGTTCTAAAAAGAAAGATAATTTGAAAAAGGATATTTTATTAATGGGTGGGTCTGTAAGGTCAAAAGTGGCTGATGATACAGCAGCAGTGATCTCAACGCTTGAAGAAGTTGAGAAGTTGACTAAACTAATAGAAGATGCCCACAAGCATGACATTCATGTTGTTTCCGAGGATTTCGTTGAAGAAGCTAAAGAATTCAAAGACGCGCCGATTATGCTTATTAAAAAGAAATCTATCGCGTCTTGGGGAAGCGATCCTTCTACAAGGATTTCAAAGTCCATTGCTACGGTATGACGAAATTCAAACGGTATTCAGAAGTTTTACAATAGAATTGTAATCGAAAATTATTTTATTGTAGAAATCAGCATCGAGGGGTAAGAGTAAATACGAGAAATCAGGCTCGGGTACAGTGAAATTACGTATTAAAGGTGGTGGAGCTGTTGATCCCGAAAGTGGACTCGAAGACGTTGCTCATGTGTATCAGCGTGGTAAAGAGAAGTTCACTTCTACTCTTGGAATCACCGATATTCAAACTAACAAAAATAGCTTCTACAAGTTACAAATTCTCAAGCACGATAAGAATGAAAAGTATTGGCTGTTCAGAAGTTGGGGTAGGATAGGTAAAGCTTTTACATTTCTCATTATTAAAAAAAAAGTTGAACTTTCATAAGAGATTTACAAAATAGTGGCTTTTTCTTACATATTCAGGTACAACATGTGGTGGTACAAAGTGTGATAAACTTGCCTTGGAAGATTGCGTACAAGAATTTGAACGTTTATATGAAGAAAAGAGCGGTAATTTATGGAGTAATCGTGATAACTTTGTCAAGATACCAAAGAAAATGTACCCTATCGATGTAGGTCACGGCGATGATGAAGATACTGGCAAACTTCTTGAATCAAACATTGAGAGTAAATTAAAAAAACCAGTTCAGGACTTAATGCGGCTTATTTTCGATTTAAATTCCATGAAAAAAGCAATGTTAGAATATGAGATAGACTTGGACAAGATGCCACTGGGTAAGATTTCAAAGAAGCAAATACAGAAAGCCTATGCCGTACTCACGGAAATTTTGGGCCATATGAAGAGTGGCAACGTCGACAGAATGCAGTTAATTGCAGCGTCAAACAAATTTTATACTTTAATACCTCACAATTTTGGTATTGAAGGCCCTAAGTAAGTAAATTCTTTATTCTTTAAAAGTTCGAATAGGTCCTCATTGTCTATAGTTTTTAAATTAATAGCATAAACATTTTGTTTATTTATCAGAGCTATTGAGACAGAAAAAGAAATTCAAACAAAATGCGAAATGCTTGAATCTCTACTCGAAATGGAAATTGCTTACAATCTTCTTTACGCCAAAACGGATTCCAGCAAAAATCCTTTGGATGTGCATTACGATCAGTTAAAGACAGTTATCGAACCACTCGACAAGGAGAGTGATGATTTCAAAATTATCGAGAAGTATGTAAAGAATACGCATGCCGAGACGCACAGACAGTACGAGCTCATCATCGAGGATGTGTTCACAGCCAAGAGAAGTGGCGAGGAAAGCAGGTACAAGCCATTCAAGAAACTGCCCAACAGAAAACTGCTCTGGCACGGTTCCAGAGTAACCAATTTCGCAGGTATTCTGTCGCAGGGACTGAGAATTGCACCACCAGAAGCGCCTGTTACTGGTTACATGTTTGGAAAGGGTACGTACGATTCTATTATTAAGGATATAAGCCTGAGTTGAATATCGAAAATAACATAAAACGACTGATTGGTAATCGAAAACAAGGGGAGACTATAATAAAGCCCGTTAAACGCGTACTCGAAGTATAAAACAAATCCTAAATACATAAATTCAATTGTCATTTTTTCAATTGTCAGCACTCAACTCAGGTTTCAATTTCAAATCATGCATAGTATGCAATGATCAACAATGTATATAATTCAATTGTTTTTTTTTTATTTAATAGGTATCTACTTTGCTGATATGGTATCGAAATCTGCTAACTATTGTTGTACAAATGTGCAAAATTCAACGGGTCTAATGTTGCTTTGCGATGTAGCGCTAGGTAATATGTACGAACGCTACAATGCTGATTATATCGAAAAGTTGCCTCACGGTAAGCACTCGGCTTGGGGTCGTGGTAAGACCATGCCGGACCCTGAAAAGGCCGTTAAACTGAAGAGCGGCGTGGAGGTGCCTTGCGGACCTGGTATAGAAATAGAAATGAAAGAGAAATCATCGTTGTTGTACAACGAATTTATCGTCTATGATGTTGCTCAGGTCAAGGTTGAATATCTCGTCAAAATGAACTTTAAATACAAATTCTAAAAGTATCGATTCTTTTTTTTAATTCAGAAAGATATGATTGATAATAATTCCTTTCTCATGATGAGATCGAGCAAGGCTGAGATAATAAGATTTTGTATTCGTTGCTATAAGTAATTAGCTGATAATTTCCGTAATAATGTGATACTTCCGTTAACTAAAGTAATTTTTAATCATTTCATTTAAGTCATCGATTTTAGCCATCCAACTTTAATTCAAATAAATAACTTTATAAATAGGTTAAATGCTTAAAGAGAATTTCATTTTCAAAATAATAATTACAGAAATTGACAGTGTAAGTGCTTTTTGTTAATTATAGTTATCTTAAATCGTTAGTTTAAGTATGAAACGAGAAGTTTATAATAGCATGACATTAAAATTTTGATAAGAATTTCGTATTTATAAAAATGCTCTAGAATTAGAAAGCATTTTCTAAAACAGAAAACTATTTTCTGACGTCGAGTTTTTTAAAAATGAACCAACATGGACTATTATAACAATAACAAGTACAAGATATTGTTAAAAAATCTTATTTCGTAATCAAGGTAATTTGAATAAGTTAACTACGCAAAGTAACGATTTAATACGATGTTAACATGTTATTTTCATTGCAAGGAAACAACCCTTGAATACGGTTTTTTATCATTTAACACACTGTTTCGCTTTCTTATTCCGTAAAGATCACTGTTAGTATTATTATTATTATTATTATTATTATTATTATTATTATTATTATTATTATTATTATTATTATTATATTGTGAATCTCATTGAGTGTTATTTAAAATTTTCAAATGTCTTCATTGTGTCCACATTTTGTATTGTTATATTACATAATTGTCGTACGGTATAAAGAATACTATTTATTACCACCACAACAAATAAACTTTATTTTCTGTGAAAAAAAAGAACATAGCAAGCGTTATTATCCTTCTAGATTAGTTAATTCTCGGAAGGCATTTGAGTCACAAAATTTGAAGTACATTCGCAATGACAGCTCTGAAGTTATCATTACATTCCCAAAGAGATTTCTTTCTTACAACCCTTAACTCAAAAGTCAACCTAAAAATTTCGAGTGATTTTAAACTAAATTTGCGTTAATAAACGTAATATTGTTCAACCGATTCGAAAACATTAATGTTGAAATGTATCGTCAAACTATAGATTCGGCAAGTCTTGCTTGCGACTATGTCATTTGACTGGCAAGAAGAAATCGTGGACAAATTCTTGTTGGAGTATCGTCAACACGAGTGTCTTTGGAATCCTTATCATAAAAGTTTTACCGATTGCTACGTCAGATTCGCAGCTTTGAAACAGATAGTTAGATCTTTAAAGAATGACCTAAGTATAGAGAACTGTTTGGAAATTTTGAGGTGTATAAGGAAAAAGTTGAGTTTGTGACAATGAAAATTTGCGCTATTAAATCATTTACAACGTAAATAAAGGTAGACTTACAATTCCAGATATCTCGAGGATCAAACTAATGTATTGACTCATCGGTCAAGGTCCCGATCGAATTGGCTATGTTTGGTGGAGTCGATGCTGGAAAAAATAGTCTGTGATGAGGAAAAAGACGACTGCAGGAAAAAATCTAAAAAGCAATTTGGACAAAAATCCAATTCGCTGAACCGTTACACCATCAGTTCGAGCAATTGTAAAAGAAATTGCACGACTAATCTCGTTAAGTCACAATCAACGAAAAACTGCTTACCGGTACAACAGCTTTGTCTTTGTTGATTATTCGTTTAATTGAAGATTCAACGCAGCATAATCAAAAGTTCCGTAAATTAGGCTGAGAATTTTGCCAGAGCTAAGAGGGATAGCTCGGGTAGGAAAACAAAGAAGAGGAAAAATTGCCGAAGCAAGCTGGATTCAGCTTATCAATTTTGCTGCAATGTTGGGGAAGCGAAAGAAAGAAATTCCTGCGAACGCTCAGTTGTACAAAGTTCGCAGCCATCTCATTGTTAATTATGGTTTCGGTCAGTTGAAATAAAAAAAAAAAATTGTTTTTTCTCTAGATTGTACTAGATCGAAGGCGTTGTGGTGTAGACAACGCGACAATCAGCTCAGCAATCTGAAATGGACGACTTACGACAATTGTGTCAAAACGACGGACTGTCCAACGTATTCGTGTACGCCTATAGAGAATATCTGTCCAGATCCTCGTGGTTAGTTTTGAAGAAAGTAACAAAACTTCAGTCATTTCGATTTCTTAATACTCGTGCTTGAATCTCACAGCAACAACTAGTACTTATCAGTGTTGTTCAGTTCGTGTTAACGAATCGCGTAATTGTTCTAACAAGAAACGGAATCCAGATATCCAACCGACACCACCTTCAGTCATTGGTTAGTCGGCTACATTATCCTTTTAAGTTGTTTTGCCTACGTGAAACGATATTGTTTGCAATAGATAAAGGCAATCGTCCAAAAAGACCACCTACTAGTTGCCCAGGTAACGAAGGAAAAACCAGTAATTCCCAGGAATCAACTTGTCCAGCCCCACCTGACAAGCGCACATCAGCTTGCAAAAATAAGGAAAAAGGTGCGATAAAAACAACCGAGTGTCCAGCCTCTTGCTGTCCTTGTCCTCCAAAAGATGCAGGAAAGCCTGTATGCATATTGCCCGAGAAGATACAAGTGACTGCTTGTACCAAGGAGACATGTCCTGTTTTTACCAAGAACAAAGGAAGTGAGTTGTAGCCACGATTTGAAATATTTGATGTCATTGTCACTTTTTTAAAAAGTCAATTTTCACTAGGTCATTTAATTATGGTCATAATTATGGTCATAATTATGACCTAGTGATGAATATTATATTATTACGACAATATTATATATTCACTTGAGCACATTGAAACTAGTTGTGTATTCGAATTGCTGTAGGTAGTGTTGCTCACTACATGCCGTAATTATAATTTATTGAAATTCATAGTAGTAGTAAAAAATTTGTAGAATTTTGTTGCTTATGAAAAAGTTATCGTCCAATCAAATGTCATTATTTCATTAATTCGCTAATTAACGTATAGTTAGTAATAATAAATGTACGAAAAGCATTTTGACGTACTAGTGAAAATAATTTGAATTGAAAAATTCAGCTTCAACGATTCCGGAAAAATCAAACGCATCGACCGTGACATCTCCAGAAAAGAGCAATAAATGCAAAGAGATGTTGGATTGTTTGAAAAACGTGAAATTCGATTGTAATAAAGACCTGCAGCAGTGCGTCCCTAACTTTCAAACAACTCCTCCAAAGGTCGTCGCGAAATTTGAGAACGGCGTGTTTGAAGCCTACTCGCAGTTCAAAGTCATTTTTCCTTCGCGGAATGATTCAACTTCGAATTCAAGTATAAGATTCTCCTTTAACATTTTCAATTGCTATATAATCCTTAAGGATAACAACGAATTTGCTACAGATTCGACAGTTAACGCTTCGAAAAATAATTATTGCTCGAGCCTGAACGCTTCTGTAAAAAAGGTTTCGCAGCGTATCCAAACTGAGTACACAACCCGAAACAATGCAGTATCAGTGAACAGTACCGAATTCATATGCGTTAAGAAAACCCAATGTTGCAAAAGCACAAGCTGTCAGAAGGTTTCGCAGAACAATACGGACGTTTCGCCAGCAGGTGAGTTTCTGTTCTGCCACAGTAAAAGGACAACAACTTCTATTGCATATTTTATTATAATGAATAGAATAACATATAATGCAGGTTATTATACTTTATTATTATTAATATTTTTAAGTTTCATACGTGAGACGTTGAATTTTCATTTATTCAATAATACTCCTTGGAAAAGAGCCGCTCATAAAATATTGACTTTGGCTTTTGATTAATTGTATTGAAAATTACCTCTATCCCGTGGGAGGATCCCGAGAGAGAAATTTTATGAAAATAGTTTTTAATACAACTTTTTATGCATAATTTGCTATTTAAAATTTATCCGTTATTCTATTCTATTATACCTTTACCGGTTATGTTGTTGTTTTTTTTATCTCAAGCTACCGACAAGACAGACTATTGTCAAGAGATCAGCAATATTGGGCTTGAATGCTTGGAAGCTGAAAAAATGATGCACGACTTTGTTCTGTTGACGCCTGGAGGAAAGTACGTCCCACTAGTGAAAACAGATTGTAATGAGAAGATAGGGAATTTGTCCGAATGCTGTGTCGACTGGATTGATGATAATATTGATAACGGACAATGTGACCGAATTCCAGACACTTGTGAGTCTGGTTAGTGTCTAAAATACTATATTAATATAAATAGTATGATTGCTCGTTAGTACTGAAATAATATATAATTTATCGTAAATAAATGTACGATATACTATATGAGAGCACTCGGCGTCAGGAAGTGACAAAGAACAAAGATTTTCTCGAGTTCGCGCGCTGATTGGCTCGAATTTTCAATTTATACAATACCTGGATCTCATCGGTGTTAGCGACTTATTGGTGTTAATGGCCGAAGTGAAAACTAAGTTTGAAACAATGTTTTAAGCATTTTAGGTTAATTTATATATGAAAATGCTAGTTAAACACCGCACTCACTGCTATGATCTATTTAAAGCGTGAGCTTCTCTTGCTCGAGACGTAGTGATACTTAAAGGGGACGATTGCGTTCGGCTTCCTGTGTCTCGTGGATCACTAGCTCATACTCAGCTTCGTATTAAAGAGAATTGAATTTCCAGTTTGTCAATCGCCAAATCGTGATAATCAGACGCCAAATTTAACGGAGGATGAAAAATGCGACACGTCGACGACCAAACTGCTTTTAAAATGCTTCGAGCAGATGCTTTGTTTGGAAGAGCAAGGTGAGTACCAGTAAAGAGTGCGAATTCGAGATTTTGTCGAATTTAAAAGAAATATTCGAATCAGGAAAATCGGCCGTATCTCAAGAATGCTACGAGCCTTGCAAACGCAAAGACTTCGTGGACAAGTATGTCTCAAAGGTATGCTTGAAGGAAAAGTGTCCTCCAAATCCTCGAGGAAAGCTGATGCAGAATTTCTTAGAGATACTAAAATGTGCTATAGAATTGGATCAAGGGAAAAAAATCGATCAGTGCGAGGATGATGGACCAAAGCAAGGTTGGCAGATAGAGCTCTGAGTAGTTCTCGTGCGATACTCAGGCTTCGATTTTTCGATCCGTTTGACAATCGTTGCTTTCAGATTAATTTTTTTCTTGCAGACAAGAACTGCTGCTGCGATGACGCTTGCGGTATCGAAAAGACTGGGCAATCGAATTGCAAACAGTCCGTTCACAATAGAATCCGCGAAAACAGATATTGCGATCGAGGTAGCATCGATCAGCATCAATCGCAAAGGGACGTTGAAGTCGAGAACAAGTATTTACTTAACGTGCCTATAAAGGAAGATAAATCAGATCTTCTTGAGAGGTAAGAGGAAGAAAGCTGCGGCGTAAGTTGACTCGCGTTTCGAAGATCGATTTATGTTCATTACGTTTATAGTCATTTTATGTTATTTCGCATTTGAAACAGCCAGCCTACGAACGTCAAAGATCCCTTCTATCAAGATATACCCGCTGTTAGAAACTGTTCCGTTAAAAGCCATCCTCTGGAGCAATCGAGAAAATTGCGTCAATCGTCTCCGAATTCGTCCGCTGGTGACGATAAACAAGTTTATTTTAAAAGGATCGTCGAGCGAAAAGACGACGGAGATTCGAGGTTGATGGAGAAAACGATAACGTACAAAGAGGCGTCGACTAGTGGAACTTACCTAGGTAGTTCGAATACAAGGGATGTTTGTGTACGCGAAAAATCTTTAAACTCGTCTAGGAGTACGCAGTGTAAGTGTGAAAAAGGCAAAAGAATTATTCACATTATTATTCTTTTTAACCCCCCTAGTCTACTATAGTCTACTATAGTCTACTATAGTCTACTATAGTCTACTATAGTCTACTTTCCGAATCAAATGCGAAAAATGGGGAAACAATCAAATGAAGGCCCATTAGAACATTTTAATTCGCCGGATTAATATTCAACGCTATTGTGTGCTATTTTTTGAATCCTATATAAGCCCTAGTCGTTCTTATGTTATGCTTTGCGATGCTATCTGATATAACAAAGATACCAGATCTCGTAGAAGTCTCTCCCAGATCTCTCCCATAGACTTGATATTAGTAATTTATCATTTTTACATTAACATTTCGACCGAATTTGTTTGAATAAATAGTTGAAATTCGTAATCAGCAATATACACGACATATACCTATAAAAATATACCTGAATAAACAGACTCGTTTCATATTTACGGTTATTTTTCATCAAATTCATTAAAATTACAATTTTTTTCGTTAACAAGAACAGTTTTAAAAGCAAATCCGACCGTTGGAACGCAAAAACGAGATAGGGTGTTGGAGTCTTTAGCGAAACGCGCTATCCGTCAGGATCCCACGTGCTGTGCAAGACCATCGACGAGAAATTCACAATCTCAGACTCGTAACGATCCGTGTAGAGAAAGGCCGAAATCAAATCCAGACGTTGAGCAGTGTCAAAGGGAAAACCCGTCGGATGTTAAATACGTTAAGTGCGATCAGGTTTATCGTACGTATATAGTTAAAAATCCAACGACGACGGCACAGTCGGAAAACGATCCTGAGAAAATGAGAGAATATCGCCGTCAAGATTGTATGCTTAAAAAGGTAAGTGAATTTAAATTAGCTTCTGTTTAAAGGAGAATTTCCATTGATTCCCCTCTGAACTTTTAATGTCTCTAACAAAAGATTTAATACTATTACAAAGTATATTAAAACCGTTATTTGAGTATACGTAAGATCTACGAGCAGTTGATGTTCTCATTCTGTACAGAGGTATGATTTTTTTTTTTTTTTTTTTTTTTTTTTTTTTTTTTTTTTTCGTATGTCTAGGCTACGGTATGAACAGCTTGATGGATTTTTTCAAATCCAAAGCTCAAATGGTATTATTTCTCTGCCATAGTGGACTAAATAAAAATGAGCCCCTTCCTTAACATGAATATTAAATTATAATGACACTGATGTTGTTGCTTGAAATTTCAGATTTACAACAGCGATAAGTCCTGTCACTAATAGGATTTACCAAGTAAAAATTTTAATTTATTCTAAAGTGGGAAGTAAAAAATCTAATGTGCAGAAAACATTGTGCAATTGTAAAGGTAAGATCCTTTACGTCCAAATTTCCAATACGATGTTTCGACAGGAGTTCGTTATTTCGTTATTGTGCAGCGCTGGTGATATTTTTTTGTTAATTTACTAAAGAGAGAATAAAAGTTTTATTCTTTGAATGACAATATATTCTAAACAATACAGTGTAGTCCGTTGTACGAAAAAGATTTAGTTGTGTCCATTCGATTGTTGGCATCTGGAAAATATCCATTTTTCTGTTTTATGTTTCTGCTTTCTGTTTTTCTACATTTCGTCAATCCACGTAACAAAAAATTTGTTACTGACATTTTTCGAATGATGTACTTTGCCAGTACAGGTATAAAAATATAAATTCCATTTATTTATGGCCGTCGCTTAAACCGTCAAAAAGTCTTCTAATTTCTTGCAATTCTAAAATGAAAAAAGGAGAATTACTTAAATATATCGTTACTGTTTGTTGAACTATTAATTTTAAATATACCTTTAAAATTTCATAAAATGTCCTTAACGGCTTTAATCGTTGTATATCCGTATTAGGTCGGATTTTACAAGTTGGGTGTATAATTGTTCTTTGCGAAGAATTTGTACATTATTTACGTGCGTTCGAAGAAGACTGTGCGTATTTGTTCTCCATTCGTGAATCGCATCTGGAAAATAACGTTTAATAAAATGTTTAACTCAAATAAAATCCTTATTAAAATAAAAATTAAATTATCGCTTTATTAGGATCATGTGAATGAAATTTACCTTAATGCTTCTGACTAATTGGTACAGTTAATGTACAACCGAAAACTAATAATCCTGTAATTGCGAATAATACACACTAGAAACAAGGAAGATAGTGAGAATGACCAACACGTATACACAAGTACACCCGTTTATCGAAATCATAATTTTGACAATGATCCTTTAACATACTTGTTTTGTTCATTTTTATATGGCACCGGTTAAAAGATCGTCAAGCTAGCTTTAAAATGTAAATAAAACAGTCGTCACGGATAAAAAAATATTTTCCTATCTATACAGTCATGTTTTTATTAATTAAATTTTCATTATAAAAAGCATTTTAAGAGTAATTACAATTTTTTTCAAATTAACTTTATGTAAAAATCGCGTTATATTTATTTTATTTTCGATATTCGAATAATAAGTGAAGAGTTCATGGATTCTTTATTCACAAAGTAGAACTAGTATGACCCGTCGCTCTATTAGAAGTTGCATAATAAGATCAAATTCACTATAATTTTGATTTCTTTATGAATTTTTCATTTCAGCAAGAAATGTAGATTTCACAAATAGCTCGTGGTTATGACAGTTGGGCCAGTTCCCAGATCTACAAGCAACCTCACTATACATTGTGAAAGTCATGCTTATGCACACAATAGATATTTTTTAAACGTAATGAGATCATTAATATAATATAACTTTATTTCTACAAGTTTTCAGCAGTTTCTGAATTTCGTGTGCTCTTTGAAAGGCTCAAACCTCTTAAAAATTTAATTTTTAGTCTTAGAATGAATATTTGTAAGAAAAACTGTTGTAACTAAAAACAAATACTGTATTGCAAAAGTTAATGATTTTCTTCAAATTATAGGAAAAACCGTTATATAGTCAAACTTGAGAATCAGAAGTTGAGCTTATCATCCCACGTAGAGATTTTCTTTTAATTTTTCATCTGTCATAGGTCACAGCTTGAATAGGTGGATTGATTTTTTACATTAAAGCTCAAACGATGATATTTCCATGTCATTTTGGGCTATGGAGTTTTTTTTCAATTTATATTGATATTTACATTTTTAAAAAGTCTCAGACCGAAAGAAGCTTAGTTTTACTGTTTTCCAAACGAATTAAATTAATTATACGATGAAAACGATACACTTTCAATTGAATGGCTAATTTGTGGTTTGAATTGTAAACATTAATCGAGTCGTTTTCTGAGTGTAGGTGACACCAAAGAGAAAGTTGAAAAAATAATGATATTTGTTCATATCTCTATACAGGATGATAAGATGAACTTTTGTAGGTCTTATGAAATAATGTTTACAATGTGCGATTTGTGAGAAAAAAGGTTTATAAAAGCCTTGTAATAATATTACATAATATCACATAATATTACATATCATTACATTTTGACATATTATATGCAAATGTTTATACTTATACATAGGGACATTCGAATTCCAGGGAGGAAATAAGTACGATAACCGGGAGTTGTTGTTAAATAATCAGAATGTTTTACGGAATATCGGAATATCGGACACAGAAAAAAAAAACATAAAAAAGGAAACAATAAAAAAGAAGCTTTTTATTTTTTTTATTTTTGGTCTCTAGCGTTATACTGCTCGATTCTTCGACTCACACTCGAGTTTTCGCTTGGCTACTCCGATCATACGCCGCATGTCTAGCAGAAGTCCCAACGGGATCGACGAGCACTACTACGTCTCTTTTGAATCCAATCTCAATTTCCGAGTTATATATGTCATTGTACGCCGGGAGCAAAAGCTCTCGATTGAATCGTTCGGCGGATTCTGGTAGAGTGTGAGCCATGGCTCACACTCATGAGACATGGCTTGTCTAAGCTGCTAAACTTTATACCGACTTGTTAGAGAAACGTCTCATGGGGTGAAGAGGATCGCTTTCGAGCGAATTTCGTTGGATTTTTCCTCCCTATGTTCGAGGGAGCATATAACGTCCGCTACGGGCCGGTCGATACTTACTCCCTCGCCACTTTTGCGCGATGCGTCGCGTATATCTATTGTTATACGTCTACGTAGTGGTGATGCGCAACGTCGATGAGAAATAATCGAGAAACTGGATCTATGAGTTTTTTCTTTCTCTCGATCTTAAAATTGAATGCTCGAAGTGCGGATTATGGGAGTAATGAAGGTCTTGAATTTGACCTTTGCACGGAAATGTTTATCGGAATCCGTTGCGAGGTGTCACCCTTATATTTTGGCAAGCGATTAAATTTTCTCGAAATTACGACGAATAGAGAATAGAAATACGCGTTTACCTGAGAGTATGGAAAACCAGACGACGACAATTATTATGGAGAATATGAGAGCATTGGAGAAGCACTGAGAACCCGGGGGAACGCGCACAAAATCACTCGATTAAGTATTCGAATTGCTAACTAGCAGCTGCGAAGGAGAAGAAAATGAAGTAAATGTTAAAAAAACCTTGCAAAAGTCACAATAGTCGCCCTTTAGTTGCCCACGTGTCGGAATGTTGACGTGCCACCTCGGCCGTTCCGAATTTGTCGAAGAACTTTGTTGACGGACGTCGGCGTCTCTTTTTGGAATTAACATCGTGACACGTGACTTCTGTCTATTGGTTCTTTCCCAGGTGGATCTGATTATTTGATTGACGTATTTCATCGTAGGACGGAGCTGGATCTGCTGCGTCATCGTTGACATCTGCCGCGCATTCGACAACGTAGTGTTGCGACATTCCTGGCCGAAGCTGCGAAATTCACTGAGCTTACTACGTCTGCTATAGTATACATATAACTATACGTGGAACTATACATATACTCTATGTAGGATAACAAAGAGTTTCGCCCCACCCTTGGAAAAATAGAGGGCGAACGTTCAAGAATTCAAGAAATTCAACTACCGTCGCTACTTTAAGTTATTTTTTTTTTTTTTTCAATACTCGATTTTCTTCTGCTATCGTGAGTTTCGTATAAACAAGTACTAAAATTACTCGAATAACTCGATGATAATAATGATAAAACAGTCATTTCGACGGCAAAATACAATGATAATGATATTCCGAGATAAATTCGATAGTGTAGTACTTCTAGTGTTTACGGAAAGCTTCATTTGAAAATGTTCTATCTATATATCCTGACAATGTTTATTAGGGATTTTTCATACTATGTATATATGCTTATAGTATTGATCATTGGAGTGTACTGTATCAAGAATTTCGCGGAAATAGATGAGAATAGCATTACAAGTCAAAAGGAGGTAAGCGGATTCAATTTTGAAAACTTACGATGAAAACGACGACAAAAACGACGACAAAAAATTATACTGTCAAATTAAAAAGAAATTTATGATATAGTCAATAAATATTTTATTCAATATTCAAAATAACACAATATTATCAATTTTACATAACACAAATTTTCAAAGCCATATAATTATGTGTTAAAACTAACACAAATATTTCGATAATAGAACTAATATGATACAATTTTACTCCATAAACTACATTACAAAATATATTTTTACAAAGTCCATTGATTTTCGCTTTGAAACATAAAACATAAAACGTTTATTTTAAACCATCACTTTTTTCTTCTTAACAATAAAATAAAATGTAATATAAAAAATTATAAAAATTAATTGATTTTAAATTTATCTATAAATATGAAACTAAGTAATTTAAGACTGTCATGACTATTAGAGTTCTTTTAATTAGAAGTATTTATTCGTAGTAAATAATCTCTATAATTTAAGTATTTAACATTGAATTAATAAAGAAACAAAATTTGTTACAAAATGTTTTCAACCATTTGTTCTATTAATTGGCAAATTTAAAATTTACAGTATTACACGCTGATTGTTTTTAAAAAAGATGTCACGAATACACAAACCTTGTTAAAACTAAAAGTAACACGTTTTTTACAATTGATAAAAATAAATAGAAAGCGTGATACTTTTTGATGTTTGGACAATGAAAATTAATCTTTTATAAAATTGACTTTAATCATGATTTTGACAATCGGCATCCTTGTCCAATTTTCTATGATCTCTTAACGATAATATTGATAACTAAAAAAGTTTCTTTTTTTATACTCGTATTATACAGGCTACTTTGCTAGACGTTAAAAAAATCGAAATTTCCATTACACTGAGATGAAAGTTTCGACGACTGTGGCAAACTTGTTTACAATATTTCGCTTGCTCTTATCGATCCTAAATCTTTTTTTTATTTTTCAACGTCATCGAAATGGGAAGTACTCGTAGAACTTCCATTCTAAAAATTACTAAAACACGAGGTGAGAATAACAGAACAGATACTATACATACATTCACAATTATCGCAATAAGTCGCAAATATAACGAACCCTCGCATAGATCAGTTATCGAAAGAAGTATTATGTTAGATCCTCGTAAAATTTTTCATTTACTTTTATTTCATATACAGGAGCTTTTCTTTTCGATTCCAAGCCACCTGGGCCGGCTAATCTTATTTTTGCTTCTTATTCTTTTTCTCCTTAACACCTCTATCGCATTTGATCACCCATGTATATAGTTACAATAATAATAATAATAATAATAATAATAATAATAATAATAATAATAATAATAATAATAATAGTAATAGTAATAATAGTAATAATAGTAATAATAATAATGATAATGATAATGATAATGATAATGATAATGATAATAATAATATATGTCTACGATCTCGATTAATTGGACTCGTTTGTCTCTACAGTTTTTATTAATTTGTTTACGTTACTTTATTTTTCACACGATATTTATTTTCTCTGTCTTATTTAAGGTTTCTTCTTTAATAATTATTTTCTCATTTTTCGTCACTCTAACCGTTCGCAGTGACGTCGCATCACCTGCAACATGGAACATCGCCGCTGTTTTTCTTTTTTCTTTTGCTTGTAATGTATGTATGTATACGTCGATATATGTTTATATATCGTGGGTCCGTTAACATTAATTCAATACGTTTTATAAATAGTGTGTTCGTCCGAGAGATAGACATTTTAAGAGAAATAGAGAAAGAGAAAGATAATGATAGACTTAGCAAACGTCGCGTTACAAAAGTTTTTATGATTTTTCTTTGTCATGATTCAATTATTATTATTTTTACTTTGAATCATTCGCGTAACAAAAGCTAACAGTCGACAAACGAGCTACAGAGATTAAGAGATTAAGAGATTATAAAGATTGCTTCATTGACTATGGTGAAATTGAAACGTTACGCGCCGTTTTTATTTTTTAGATATTTCTTACCCAGTTCGTTAAAAGTTTACCCCGTAATTTATTCATTAGCAAGGTGGCAAAGAGGTGAACATTTAAGAATTTGCTAAATGTGCACATGTTTCAATTTGTACTTCTGAATCGGTATAGTGAATCCAGTCGATCGTTATTTTTTCTTTATAAAGAATGCCATCATTTTTAATCATGCATCCATTTTTATATACTAAATAAAATTCAAGAAAATGCAGTATAATTTCGATTGTTATTTGTACACGATAATGTAGTCAATATAATAAATGAATAGTTTCATCCATTAAAAATACACAACAATCATCTTACTATTACGGAATATTGTTATTTTCATTCGTCTTGTATACAATTTATAAAATAGTAACATCAAATGTAACATTTGATTATTTCCATTGACAACATTTAAATTGTTATTAAAATAAAAAATTGTAAAAAGTACACTAATCCAAGGATTTATGTAAAAAGGTGATGCAAAAAGGTCCGTGCACTAAAAGTAAAGTAACATGCATCTCGTAAACGAATGCAATCTCAAAATCTCTATAACTCAGTTCATTTTTTTTTTGATTATCAACAGAACATTGCAACGAAAATCCTCGCGTGTCTCAACACGTTTCCAGGATTAGATATAACCCATATTTTTTATACATATATGTTTTTTTGGAATTTTATAATTTATAGCAAGTTCTCGTTGGAACTCACATGTATAGAAAGACGTGTTGGTGATTCTCACTATCTTCATTGACGAACGATCGGCGATTTTGAAATACCGACATAATCGGGAATTTTTTGCAAGTCCTCAACTAAGTTGAACGCTTGACCTTTGCAAATGCATGCTTCTCCAATGGAAGGACAAGGTAATAAATGGTTGGTATGGACGTACATATGCGGTTCGCCTCTAATGGCTGGGAAAATAAAAGGACAGGTACGAGGGGTCACACAGCTACAACACGCGTGTCGTTTCTGAACGACAACGCATTCGCACAATAGATAATAAATATAGAAAGAGAAAGAGTGTGATGGAAAGTGCGAGAAACGGACAAAGACGGAAAGAGAAAGAGGAGGAGAGTGAGTGTGTGTGTGTGAGAGAGAGAGAGAGAGAGAGAGAGAGAGAGAGAATGTGCGGTGAGTTGACCCTTATCCGAAGGAAGCTCTCGGTCTCACTATTGTTTCATGTATTTTCTTTGCTTCGCTTCTTCCATCTTTTCGTAGTGCACACATATCTCTCTTTCAGAAGTATAAAAAAAGTTTCTTCTCGTTCTTCCTTGTCTTGCTACTGCTGCTGCGGGGCAGTGGGACTCGTGGAGTATATGTATGCATGTATATATATATATATGTATATATATGTATATATATGTATATATATGTATATATATATATAGTAGGTATATGACGTTTGCCGCTGCAGATGTCCTGTGTGTTCTCTGTGGTTTATGGTGAGTTCGCATCGGCGACGCTAGGGCTAGTTGCCGTTTGTCGAACGCTGCGACGAAGGTATCAGACACTCGCGCTCCGTACCGTAGATCTTGCCAGCCTTGCGTGCCATGTTGCCCAGTATCTCTTCCGAGGACTTATGCGCCGAGCGCAATGAAATTGCCCACTCTTTCAAACTGATTTCGTCCTAAAGCATCAAATTTATTATTTTAGATACATGTGCTTTTTTACTTCGTTTATACACTTTTTTATTAAAAATTTGATTTTTTCGAAAGGAGACAATATCGTTTGAAACTCAAATTCTTTTCAGTAAAAGACTCTAATTTATTGAATTATTATTAAACAATTCAATTATGTTTAATAGATTGCAATACTTAAACAAATATAAGTAGTATGATTATCTTAAGTAAATAATACTTGATACGAAACATATATATATATATATATTGACATAAAATCTGTTTCGTTGTTCTAATGAAATGTAATTCGCTTTCAATTCATAATTTATTACAATGCGTGTTTATAGTTTCTCTTGGACTATCTAAGTAAATCAGGGTTCGAAATCAAATAAATTTGTATGTATTATAAGAATGTTAATTTTTAAATACTATTAAATTTATCGACTAATAATCAATAGAACGCTTATTCCAGTATTAAGTATAAAAGATACGACATTTGCTGCTTAATTGAGAAGGACAATAGATGCCGTTAATATTTTTTAACAGCTCTGATCAATATTCTATAGTTTCACGCTTTCAGTGATGAATGTCGGAACAAACGCTGACTCGATCTACTTCATCCAAATTAATATCAGATTTCAGCCGCTTTGTGGTCTGATGTAATGCAGACACGCAAGCGATTGATGATTAGAAAATGAAAAATTTTAATAAAAACGATCAAAATGTTTACTCACTGGATTTGTTAATACAATTTTGGCATCTCTCGTTCGAACGATGATGCATTGTTCGCCTTTAACGTGTTGCAAATCACTGCTGACGTCCTCCACCTACGCAAGATATTTTGTATTGATATTTTTTATCGTATTATTAATTATGTACTTCTTATTATTTACAAATAGAACTAACTTTACGTTACGTTTCTAATAAAAATAGCATTCGAATGGATAGATTCTAGCTCGAATCGACGAGTTCTTAATCAATTGAGTTTTACTGAAATTAAAACTGCGTAAAATAGCTTCCATTACCTGATCTAAAAAGACGAGTTCGGGCTTTGTGGCTGATTCAGGATGAAGTTCTAATCGATTGGGATAAAGTTTGGCGTAACGAGTTTGCCATGCACTTGCGAATGGTCCGCCAAGCTTCTTAATATACCCGTGTAATATGCAGTCCGATCCTAAAGGAATCAATATTAAAAATTATAAATAAATAGACGTTTAGTCGACATGATTAGATGTTTTGCCCATATAATATCCGAAAAAACTTCCCCAAACATTACGGCTATTGTTTGAACCTCCACGTTCGTAATTAAATAAATATTTTTGATCATTAAACAAAATGTCTTCTCACTCTCATTGATAATACTTTTAAGAGAAAGAAATATTTATGTTTAATTATACGAGATGGTTCTCGAGATAAAAACGATCAAGTATGTGTCTTTTTGCACGCGTTTGCCTTGGAATATCCCCTTAATGTAAAAGAATTGTGATGTATAACAGTATACATAACATCGTCGACTGATGATTTTTCAAGTATATTTGTCGAGGTCGATGTAATTTTCGAGCCTTTTTTATTTTTGACGCTCAATTTTCTCGATGATAAAGGTTTGGGGAAAGACAATCAATCGAGTAACCTTTCTCAATTTACCTTTCTCGTCGAACCTCACTTTTTTCGCCTTCCTCTTGCTCTCCATCTGTAAAATCGAGACGAGGATGACTATTTGTACAGCCAAGGTAAAGCCAGGAAAACAATAAGAGTATTAAAATCAAAAGATTACCTTATCGGCTTCGATATTGATCATCTCGAAAACAGTCTCGGCGACCTCAGCTTGCCATCTCTCGGAGATGACGAGGGGGAAATTTTTATAAAGGTCCTGGTCGGCATCGGTAAGCTTGATACCTTTGGTGTCCTCTTCGTCGAAGGAGCCGATGTCGAAGGCATCTGCCGCATTGACCTCACCTCGAGGTGGTATGAGTGGCGGTGTGTATTTTTGTAGATAGACCTGCTGCCAGTCGATGCCACTGAAAAACGGATGTTCCTTCACTTCATCGGCACCGCCGCCTCGACAGCCAAGCCTGTTGTTAATGTCGCGTTGCAGAAGACTCTCCAATAACGAACGTAGCTCCCGCGAGAACGATTCCGGTAGATCCACGTTCTGTTGAAGATTAATGCGAGAATGTAATGTAATGGTTAGTACATTCATTATCAATGAGTTCGAAAAATACGTACACTCCTCATTTTAAGTACTACAAATTTCAAAACAGTCCACTTTAAAATTTAACAAAACTTACAAATTGTCAATTTTCATTTTACTTTTGATTTTCACCTATTGAATGCCATCTATTGATTCGTGAATATTTCATGGAAACCTTTCCATTTACGGAATATTTTGTCTAATTACAGATCAGTAACTAATAGTACAGTCCACTATCAAAACCATACAGTTGTGTGATGCAAGTTTGAATTTACCGGGATTGGATTCACTGTACAGTAATCTTATTCAAGATTTGCCATCAATTATTTAAACATACCTATTTCTACTAAAACCAGTTGGAATAACCGGCGTTCAAGAAAAAATTCTTATCCATAGAGAATGTTCGTGAAAAAAGCAAATGTTCAGCGTTGTCGTACAGAATAATCATTTCTAATCAGAAATAAAACGAGAAAAATGGTAAATTGAAAGCAAATTCCGAAGTCTATAGTAATGAGGGGCTATAGAAGTTATTAGTTATTAGAAAACATTTAAAAAAAAAGAAAAATCAGATTTTTCATCGAATACACTTGAAAAATGAAAAAAATTGTACAATTTTCATTATAATGTTCGTTATGAAAAAATTGTAACGAGGTGATGAGATATAACATGTTGAAATTCCACAAATACACTGCCATTTTAGAGAGTATATATAATATCGTAAAATTCTTAATTATTAAAATATTTAAATCTATGTTATTGTTATCGTTTCTTTTTGAGAATGTACAATGCGTAAAGAGTTTTTTTAATGCAAAAAAAAGAGTCGTGCTTTGTGGTTATATGCTAAAATGTAGGCCATTTTTTCATTCTACTTTTTGACCGTCGTAAATTCCAAAGAATTTCACGAAGAAAAAGCTTTATTAAGTTAGGGGGTCGTTATCGTCGACTTTTTCACGTAGAACAGGGAACATGGGGACATGAACAGAATGACAGTACTAATTATCTGGTATAACGCTATTGGATGGTATGGAGATAGAAAGAAAGAAAGAAAGAAAGAAAGAAAGATAAATTTAAAAATGAATACGGATGACGTTAAAAGAATAGGGAGCGTGTATTAACGAGCGGTATATTAAGATGAATGAAATTTCGTTCGAGATAAAATCCAGCACCTCATAAAGTACATGGTAAAATCACTTATACACGACATTGCATCCTTTTATGAAGAGAAATAAAAAGGAAACTGATAAGGCATTTGTATAATGTCATGGCTATCGTAAACTTACATACACTTCGAGAATGATAACTAGCTACGAAACTGAACGTATCGGGACCTTATTGCGTTTTACGACTAGGGCACTGTTAACAAAATCTCTGGTAGTGCCTCTTTAATGTCTTTTCAGCTTGTTAAATTTCTAGGCTTTGATTTACGTTCTCTACAGAAACTGCTTGCGAACAGTCATTGTTATGTTAACGATTGAAATTTCAATTGAGATAGTGCACATTACTCCGGTTTGCTGGCTTAGCATAAATTTGTCTTTAGTAAGCTGTAGTTTGAAATCATAATGGAAGCTCTACATCCGCGCAAGAATACTAAATCGAAAACATATAATATCTTCTCGAATTCGAATCACAATTTTTTACAATAATAAATTTTAATTAGTTATAAATTAGTTATACTGACCAGATAGTCGTCGGATTCTTTATGTATTAATTAATGAACTTTCAGATACGTATACCGTTAATTTGATCTTTCTTTCGCATATCTAGGCCCCTTCCCTTCCGCCTTCCCTTCCGCCTTCCCTTCCGCCTTCCCTTCCGCCTTCCCTTCCCCCTTCCTTTATACCTTTCCTTCATATCGAAATAGCGGTAAACGTATCGCCAATGTACGATGAATGCCGTTAATATAACTGATTCAAATTTGTAATTGCAGGTATTTTGTCCTCTTAATATCAAACTGCTAAGAAGACAAGATACCTTGAAAATGATCAAACAAGAATAATAATTTCAAACGCGTATTACAGTTTAAAATTATAATTTACACCTATTCCAATATTAAGAGATATCTTGAATGATATATAGGAGCTATATCATCATAAGATAGAAATTTCACCAACCGTAAGATTCAAAAGCAGCCGAGAGATGAATTCAATTCAAATGTGCTAGTGCAAATATACTCTTTGATACAGTCCATCTCGAATGAATGCATCAAAAGAAATTTGACGTTAAAAGATGTATTGATTTTTTTTAATAATCCGTTGAAAGCCCAGTTTTTGATTTTTAAATATTTCTCGGATTATTCAATTGAACATCCCCTTAAATTTGTCGCCGAATTCACCCATCGGTTCCTTTGAAAAATCTAGCGCACAGTAAACTTTCTATATTTCTGTGAAAACAACTTTTTCATCGCCGCAAAAAGGCATCTTAGTCTAGGAATTGTAATTTTGTATGTTGCCCATAATTCTTGTGTTTAATTTTTGTATCTTTTGTTTAACCAATTTTTACCGGATCACACCGATCGATTTATGTAGAAACCTAAATCTAGACAATTGATTCTTCTTCATTTATTTATTTAATCTATGTATGTGTAACCGAATAGATGAGGTAGAGTCAATTAACTATTGATTGGATTAAAAAGGACTGGATTAAAAAAATTACAGCTCAAACTAATGTAATAACTAATAATACAATATTCCCGTAAAGGAAAATCACATTGAAGGCGCAGGCCTTACCGTAAAAATCTCTGCTTTTCGCATTAAATAAACAATTAAAATAAAATGCATCGCCCAATGGGCGTGGATTGTATCAATAAAACTTGTCCGAGTCTATTGGTTAAAAAAAGAAAAGAAAGAAATGCGAATGTTTCGCGAAGCGATCGATCAACGTGAAACGTCGAGTCGAGAGGAGGTAAGGTGGCCAAGGCCGCGCACGAGCGTCCATCCCCAATAACCGTTTTGCATCTTCAAACAAAGCAAGCGTTATCGTGTAGTATTATCGTGATTGCGCGACTTTTCAGAGAACAGATAAGAGAGAAGTGGACGAACCGTCGTAAGGGTCATGCGGTCTATTTCGTGTTTGTCCTTGGTCTTGTGTTGTCGGAAGGGACTGTGTCCTTTGAGAAGCTTGAAGAGCATGCATCCAAAGGAGAACCAGTCAGCACTCGAGTCGTATGCCGTACCCTTGGATAGGACCTCGGGAGCCATGTAGCCGTGTGTACCGCTAAAAGGGCAGTAGAGATTTTCATTGCTTATAGGAACTATTATTTATTACGCGTGGATGATTCTCTGAGAGGTTCAAGCGTCAAATATTATGACTAAAATGCTAATTTACACATATTATCATATCAGATATTAGTCAGATATTAATCAGATATTATCGAGTACCGAAAATTTTCTGAAAGGAAATTTTTTTCTCAAATTTACAATGAAAATACTTTTAAGGCTGTATAAATGAATTTGTCGAAAAACAGTTTAAATCATTGATTAATATTGAATGAAGAAGCTCGAAACGATTTGTTCATTCAAATCCGCATTACACTGATCCGCCGAAGAATCACCCGTTTACAATGCGTATATATAAAGAATACTGACACACTAGCATGTGGCTTCTTTTTGGAAAAGTCGCAAGCGAGACCGAGGTCCGATATCCGTACGTGACCGTGCTCGTCGAGGAGTATGTTGGCGGGCTTGAGATCCCTGTAGACAATGTAGCGTCGATGCATGTGTTCGAGACCGAGTATCACTTCGGCTGCGTAGAATTTCATCTCGGGCTCGTTGAACACGCCGTGCTGGCTCAGATGATAATGTAAATCGCCACCGTTCATTAGGTCCAGGATAAAGCATAGTTTGTCCGGTGTATGGAACGCGTACGTCATGCATACGA
This sequence comes from Apocrypta bakeri, assembly GCA_018906985.1. Classification (NCBI taxonomy): domain Eukaryota; kingdom Metazoa; phylum Arthropoda; class Insecta; order Hymenoptera; family Pteromalidae; genus Apocrypta; species Apocrypta bakeri. Next base: position 573,644 of record JACCIA010000013.1, on the reverse strand, counting down.
TAAACGGGCAATCGACCTGGAATTTTTTTTTCATTATCCAACAACTTCTAGTTCAAATCCTAGTTTTAATCATTTCTTCAAGAATTTTACGTCGATTTTAGTTGCGCCATAATAGCTTTTCATTCATTAACTAATAATATCAATAGACTTTCATTCATTATAATAATAACACGTCGATACTTGAAAATTATTGTCAATTTATATTGTCTATTACATTTTTGTTATTATTTTTATGTAAAAATTCAAAATTGAAGTTCATTTCTGTCAAATTTACGTTAACATTGATGTACAAAACCCAAATTTTAAGACACTGTATAATACGTTAATTGTGTATTCATTTTCATCAATTGAATGACAATTTTATAAATCTAGACTGTTCAGATAATTTGGGTGATTCTTATTTAAATTTTCAATATAAGCTGCTTTTGAATATAGTAATTTAAAAGGCCTGCTATTAATTGAATAATGCCTTTTCGTGTCATATGAAATTTATTTCCTCTATTAATGTTAAAATTAATTAACTAATTTTGACAGTGAAAATACATGGACTACACTGTAGCGGTTTTTGCTATGAAAACGACCATTTAAAGTAAAAAAAAATTCTTTTAATCCGAATCTTTTTAAATATATTTTTTTAATAAAATTATAATTTTTCTTGATAGTCCTTTTGTTTGATAGGATTCCTCTTACTTGAAACGTAAATCATGTTTTCGAAATCCCTTTTAATCAAAAAAGATATTCTTACTTTCATATACATCCAACAAGATTCGATTAATTGTAAAGTTTTGCAAATATTATTGATTCATAATTGATGCACATGATGATTTGAAAAATTATTTTCGAAATTATCAGTAATTATTAGCATATTAATTAGCATTTGGATCGTTTTATAGATAATTTTGTACATCATTATTTTTGGACTACAAAGTTTTTAATGTCTATTAGATTTAATATCAGATTTAATCGTCTTTCGTGAAACGATTACAAACGCTGACAAGTTTTTTTAAATCACTTCGCCACCTCCTCTGCTCAGTGAATGAATGAACGAATGAATGAATGAATATCATTTTGAATAAATCAATGAATCAATTGCTCAATCGATCGGTCGGTCGATCAATCAATCATAATATCACAAGTAGAAAAGGACACGACAGAAAACTTACCCCCGTACTGACTAACGAAAGCATTATCCTTTCGTTCAATGCCAGAGTCTCTCCCTGCTTCATCTTGATGCGCTTCTTGTCGAGGCACTTCATCGCGTACATCTTTCCCGTGTCGGCCTTCCGACAGCCGTAGACCTCTCCGAACCCACCTCGGCCGATTATCCGATGCACGCTGAAGTCATTCATCGTTAACTGTTGGAAAATCAGAAAAATATTGTGCCAACGCTCCTGTACGATCATAAACTTAGTTTAAAAAAAAATCTCTTCTATACTGAAAAAAAAATTTGTTTCACTACAAAACAGATGATACGTTTGTATATGTTTGTATATCAAACAGCAAATTTTAGATTTAAAAAAGTTATTTACTTCACAGTTCATTTGCTTTACTTCATATTCATTTGGTTAAGTAATTCATACATGACGCTAGTAGATTTTTATTTGCTTTCAGTAATTAGTAAAGTTTTAATGAAAATAATTATAGTTTCAAATAAATACTTTCTTCTTTCAATAGAGCACTTTCGTTAACGAATGCATTTTTTAAAATATAGTAAACTCTGTTTTCAGATATTTATAGGAAATTTTATTTAAAATTGTTATTAGTTCTGTCGTTTGTTCTTGTCAGAAAATATTTACGTACACGATGATTGTAGAATGATTAAATTACAAGGAATTCATTGCTTTTTCAAAAAATGAAAATTAAATCTTAACTGCAATTTTCGTTCTGTGTTTCTTAAAGTAACTTAATATACCACCATTGATAGTATAAAGCATGCAGTTTCTGAATAATTAAATAAAATTCCGAACTATGAAGAAACTTAAGATATTCAAGTTCAATAATATGAATTCTTACTTGAATATTGAGTTCGAGATTCTTCCACTGGCAGAAGCGGGTGTATTTATCGCTGGAAGAAAGTTTTCATTATTGTTTCAATAAATGTTTGCTTTCCTAATTAACTTGTTTTTTCCCCTTACTCTCTATACACGTGATATACTACGAGAGAGAGAGAGAGAGAGAGAGAGAGGGAGAGAGAGAGAGAGAGAGAGAAATTCGAACATGCGCAATGGTAAAATTCCACGTTACGCATGCAAGCGTAAAGCTACCATATTACGTCATCTCCTTTTTAGTAAACACGGAATAAGGATGAAAGAAAGTTTCATGTTGAAAACTCGAGAAACTTACCTTTCAAGAAACTTTTTGAAAGGCTCTCCCCTTAAGTGATTGAAAATCTCCTCGATGTACGGCTAAAAATCAAAGAAGTTTATTTTTGTTACTACGTAGAGTTGTGCTTGAAAAACTTCACTTCGACTCCTTTATACAACGACTAAAAAAAGAACTCGAAAATATGTATGAAATTAATTTTATTGAATCTATTATATATCCATAGATTTTTAAGCTTTGGTGCTTATACAATTGGAAAAAATCTAATTTACCGATGGCCATAAATACTTGTTCGTATCCGATTATTGACTTTTTATGAATTAGAATAATATCACGTGCGACCAATATTATCGATGAATTTAGATGACTTTTAGACTATTCCTACTTTTCTTACTCTTATACTCTATATTCGGTTGCGATACCTATTGAAAGGACTTTTTTTAAATAAACAAATAAATAAATAAATATTGAACTTTCTAAAGTCACGGGCGCTTCAGGTGAAATTCAGCTGGAACCGATAATGGTTTATCGTCACGGGGTCATATGCATTAGTCACCGCGACTATGTATTATTATATAGTCGCAAGAACTTTTAGAAAAATATATAGACTCGAAGCGATATAAAGAAGAAGAAGAACGATGACAAGGCGTCGCGTGACAAATTCGTAGCAGTACATATAAAATATAAGAGGATGAAGAATGGAAAAGAAAAAGAAACTCACTTCGAACAGGTTGACGGGGACCTCGTTCTTTATGAGATACTCCTGCACGTGAGAGACTGCGTCCGCTGAGTATTCCTGGGCGGAAATGAAAGATTATTATTAGGCATCGTCATTATCGCGGAGACATAAAGTGGAAAAGGCGAAACAAAAGTGCAATTCGTTAACGAGGCTTTGCAAGCACTTTAATCAAGGGAATGAATAAAGACTCGCGCGGTTAACTCGAATAAAAGAGATATATAGACGAGAGAAGACTCACGTGCGTGTGCGCCAGCAGTTCTTTCATGATGTAATTGTCGTAGATTTCTCGTGCGAGCTTCCTCCGCTCCTCGGGGCACTCGAGCTTCTCGTACGCCTTGATCTGCAACGAGCCAAGGAATGCGAGATTAATTACTTGGATCTATGTATCTTATCCTGACTATCGTCCGTATACGTTGTCTCATAGACTCTTTAAATGTCGAATAGTGAACATTCACTGTTTTCCAACTCACAATCCTTTCAACGTTTTCGATGTTTTCAATGTTAGCAAGCCTATGATTGCATCTTCGCAATCATATATCAATTTCAATTGTATTGCTTAGATGGGATTAAAAATAACAGTATCCTACTAATTTTCTAAATAAAGCCTAAAAAACGACAAATTTATTTGTTAAACCTGCTCGGTTTGTAACTCTAATTCTTTTGTTTTTTTCTTCTATTTTCTTTCATTGTTACTTTCATTGTTCATTTTTAAAAGCCAGACCAACGCACACAGGGAAGTCTGTTTTCCTTTGGCAAATAAATAAATAAATAAATAAATAAATAAATAAATAAATAAATAAATAAATAAATAAATAAATAAATAAATAAATAAATAAATAAATAAATAAATAAATCAATCAATCAATCAATCAATCAATAAATAAAGAATAAAAGAACACAGTTTATGCTTACAAATAATAATCGTAAAAATTATTTCAAAGTGATCTCAATCGTTTCCAATGAAAAACTTTTTTAAATAGCGAATATTCCGATAATTGTAAAACTCTTTTAATCTTTCTATTCTTAACAGCGAATTAGTCACTATTTGAAATCTGGAGAGTACGCAGCAGTCCAATTATCTTTTCTTTATAGTTCGTTTGAATTTTCTTATTCTATAGTTGCTTTGAAAATCTCGTAGTAAATTTGTCATCTCATAGACGTATAGATGTATGTATAGATGTATGTATAGATGTATGTATAGATGTTGTATAGATGTATGTACGTCGACGGGAGAACGTTAGAAATTCCAAGCGCCCTACAAAGGGCCGGAATGGTATACCTATATACCTATATACATAGTTTCGCGTATGGAAGCTCGGAATTAGGTATAGTAGAATCTCTGTAGATGTATAGATATATTCCGAGGGCGATGCTGGCTCGTAAGGGAAAATCTATATCGCTAGCAGGAAGAGAAACTTCGATTAGCCACGAACGAGGGATTTACGATGGGAGTTGTTACCCCGCTAGATACTCCAACGATGTGCTAAAAGGGTTGACGTTTCAGTCCCTTTATACGTTTCACGATTTTTCGCATTTTATTATATTTTATTTTTTGTCTCTATTTTAGAAAGAATAACATTCGCAAACGAGTTACAGAATTATTTTCCATTTTGGAATTTTAGTATACTTCCTTTTTTTTCTTCTAATACAATATGTGCGATTATTCTTTCATACCGCTTTTTAATGCGATAAAACCAATCAACCGAAGGAACATATTTCATTGGAATGAATATGAAATATTTTGTATCACGATTCGAACGATTCATTTTGTATCCAATTTTTTAAAATAAATAAATATATATATATATATATATATATATAAATGCCGCTATTAATTCGCTTAGTTATTCGAAGAATCGCGAGTACACCGACACGAAAGGAGTGAGAAGCTTTTGACGAAGCCGTACTCGAAAATCGTCCCTTCGCGTGATTCTCTATATCGACGCCTTTGGCTGGAAATTTTCACGACTTTCATGCAAAACTGCAACACGACAATCTATATGCGTGGGCATAGCGACCCCTAGGGCCAATAACTTTTTGCTCGGTTCTACAACTATGATATATTCTACAACTATATATATGTGTATGTATAGTATTATTACATTTACGACGCTACGTGTGCGTATATGTATACGTACCTGCTCGTAAAACCTGAGCTGCGGGATTGGCTCCTCGGATGCATTTTCGCAGAAGTCTTTGAATAAAAGGTAACCTGGAACGACAGATGAGAGAGAATTCGCGTGAGCTTGATTGATCTCGTAAAGTTTTTATGTGTAACGTCTTGTAGATATAGCATGTTATCTTATGTCTGTATGTATGGTTTAATTATAGCAAAAGTCGTAGAAAGGATTAGGCTCTATATATGTATTGAGTTCACGTGAAAAATTGCGTCCGCTACAATGGGAAAGTTCCCATGGGTAAAAAATTAATCATTTCCGGCGGTTAACGCGTTAATTAAAAAAGCATGTACAGGGGCGAGTCTCTTTCAATGGCCACTTTGAAAATTCATTTTTCTAGATGCCTTCTGACTGTTTTAATAATATTTACAAAAGTTTACATGAATTTTGTTAGAATTTTTTTTAATACTAATTAGTAAGTGAATCTAGTGCCTACAGGCAAATACCTGTGAATAGCTCTGTAGGGTTTACTAATGCAAACTTGACAGTCCTAATAATAAATAAATAGTAAGAAACAAATAATAACGTCTGACAGTGGAAAAGTTGTCGGCTAAAACAACCCAAAACTCATGAAAATAAGTTATATGGATAGAAAATGGGTAAAAATAGAAAAACTATCAATGAAATTCGTTGATGATAGTATGCACGAAATATTCGTGTAATTTTTGCTATTTTTGTATCGTAAACAAAATATCTATAAAACATTAGTCAAACAATCGCTTGTACACGTTTATATCGAAATCATATAGAATGCAATATATAGAACTATGATAAAACAATTGCTTAATGAAATTAACTATTGACGGTTTAACCGCACAATGAATGTCGAAGCGTTTGCATTGTTGAATGTTAATGAAAAATCAGTTGACACATACACGCGCACACACGCACACACACACACACGCGCATATAGAGTTAAAGTGCTTAACAGGTTTCAGCTTTTAACTTTGCGCGTGTTCGCGCATCGTATACATCCAAACTTTATTTTAATCCCCTATTTACTTGCATGTGTGAGAAGACGCAGTTTATCATTATCATGGAGAAACAAGAAGCACACCGCATCGCGTGCATAAAGTATAACTTCTAGTCATTGTTTGGCGACGTGCTGTGTGTAATAAATAAATTCAGTTCTACGCGTTCACCCTGCCCAAGCCAAAGTTTCGAATAGTTGTTCTTCAGTTTCCTACGGTGCCAACTTGTCGCGTTCGCATACTTTGTTCAACGTTTGCATAAATTTGTCTTTATTTTTTTTTCTTCTACTTTATATATAGTACCTAAAGATTAGTTAGACTAGTTAGATGTAATATATATTTCATTTTCAAAAAGTGCAGACAATTATTCTTCCACCCAGCTTGAAAAGCTACCCATTCGTTCGAAAAATTGCTGCGACATAGAAGAGTTGTGAGGATGTTATTTTGTAGGTACAAGTGTGTTGTTTTTAATACTGAAGGGATTTTCATTGGACACCGTGATAGCTGATCATAAAAAATTAAGAATATGAAAAAAACTTATTTCATTATACAAAACTTCGCATAAAAAACAATGGTAATTTGGAAAAATTTTTAATAAAAAATAAGTTGACAAGCTATTTGCAAAAACCTTGTTACGCATTTTCTGTCTTCGCAATGAATACGCTATATACATATACACATATATTGTGAAACGATTTAGATATGTTTTAGTGAAATAAAATACAGGAATAGCGTTTAAATGCGGTTTTTCAAAAAATATTATATAAGATACATATATTCCAGACTCACCTAGCATTTGATTAAATATTTTGTCGAAGTTAACCTCGTTCTTTTTCTGGAGATACTTGTGCATGACGCTCCTCACGCTGTAAAGACAAAATTGACAATTTTAAGTTTTGAGCTTCAAAACGTCTACAAACACGCATATGTATACATACATTCTTCAAAAGTGTCATTTGCCTCTCGCATTTAATTTGAAAAGCAAATATCGTCGTTGTTAAAATGTAAAACCCAGAGAGAGAGAGAGAGAGAGAGAGAGGGAGAGACATTTTATACGTATGTTTAAATATATAAAAAGGTTCGATCGATTAAATTTTGTGCAAGAGTGTAACGAGTCCATGTTTACGAGAGAAGCCAGCTGAGGGAGACGGACAATTTGCAAAACTCGCAAGGCGTAATCAATTCAGTAGTAAGGATGTCACTGTAAGTGCGACTGAGCTCTGAATCAGAGTAAGCATCATCTGATAAAACCTGCAGTTTTTTCCAATTCTACACTTAATATTACACTTAATCAGATAAGAAACTCAGTCGAACTCATTATCTTATCGCACACGATTACGAAGTTACCCTTTTGACTTACATATTTTCTAATGGCAAACAATGAGTCGTAAATGCAGGATAGATCGATCGATTTAATCGCAAACACTTTTGTTTTTTCTTCTTCCTCCGCCCCTCTGCCCTTCCGCCCCTCCGCCCCTCCGCCCTCCGTCTCTCCACCAATTCCCCCACCTGCTACTGACGCGTCTCTTATCAAAGTTGAATTTACAGCGTTTATATAGCCAAAGCATTAAATTAGCTCGAGTGTCTACGTATGATGATAATCTATATTTAATTTCGCAATGGAATATCGTATACGCAGGAGACGAAACAAACTTTCTTGAAGTGGAAAATTTGTAACTTTGTGTAAGTCTTATTACAAGCCAAGTTGAATTAGGTTCTTTTATGGCCAGTTTTTATATACAGTCGAGTTTCATATACCGTTTCCATAAAAGATAGAAAGAAAAAAAACAAACTTACAACTTTTACTTGGCCCTTTTTTTACGGCGTTGTAAAAATTTTCCTCCTTTTCACTTACCTGACCCATTGCTAAGTGTAAATTATGAAATATTTTCCAAGATAGTCTCTTCTAAGCTCTATAGGGATGAAAATAAAACAACACCGAGAGAAGCAAGTGAAGTTATATAAGTCAGACAATTCGCAAATGAAGGGAGACTTGAGTTGAGCTTAAAAAGCCCTTTATAATCATGCTATTCGAGTGAAATAACCGATAAATGGAAGGACGAACATAGACAGTGGCATCTATGTAGTGCCAAAGGGAAATACCTGCGGATCTATACTTGACAGGACTATAATGTATATATTCTTCGCATTGAATTCGCGATTGTTCACATCGTCGTCTCTATTTACACCGTTCTGCAGTGCAGCTTTGTGTTTCATAATTCGCAACTATGTGTGTGAGCGCGTGTATGTGAGCTTGCGATTGTATACGTATACACAAATGCGAACCTATTCTCGCTGATGAGATTTGCCGTACATACATCGAACAATGACTACGAGCTATTTCGATATCAGGATATTCAGACAGTATATATATATATATATGTATATGGATATATACGAATACTTTGGATCCATAATTTAAAATCTACTTTTATAAATTGTTTGTTAAGAAATTGCATGAAGTTATTTTTGCAGAACGTTCTTCTTTATCAATTGTCAAGATTGCAAACTTTTTATATAGTTTGATTAATTTTTTATTATGTTAGTAAAGTTTGCGTAATGCAGTAGTTAAGCTTGGTGTCCAAAGGTACCGTAAAAATATTAAACTTACATCAGAGCATTGCGAAAAATTGCTCCTTGCCATTTTGCAGCGAACATTTTATAAAAATAGATAATAAAGTTATGAGATAACACAGAAAACAACACTTCTTCTCGGAAAGCGGGCATATTACTGTTAATCTGTATTTTTAATGACAAAAATCATATACAATCTAATTATTAGAGCGTTTGCGATTGTAGAAAGAAATTCTAAGTAAATTTTATCCTATTTTTCTCATTCAGATTCTGCTATGAATTGATTCTGTTTGCAATGTTTTTGATGATATCCGATTGTTTCCTGAAGTATCGAACCTCATTATTAGTTGTACAACTTTAGAAAATAGTTTTAATTTTTCATAGCGATTTTTCGCTGCCAAATTTTCTCCAACCGTACGGTCATACCGAGCGCTTTGCCACTGACATACGGTACAGACATATATATATATATATATATATATAAACAAAGAAGGCCTGGCCTACTCGAATTGATGCACAATGCGAAAAGAGGAACTGTCGAGGACTTTTTTCATTGTTTGGCGAAAAAGGAGGATTTAATTGGCTGAGTTCCCTTTGAGGAAATAGAAGCTTGCGTTTTGGCTACACCACCCGCGAGCTTTGTTGCGGATAATAGAGCTTCTGAGGGAGGATACATTGTTCTCAACGACTTGTTTTTTCTCTCTCTTTCGGATACATAGATCGATTTTGAAAATGACTGTAACGTGAAAAATAGATGGGAAAATCATTCGCACTGTTCATTTTTACGAGAGTAAAGCTAAAAATAGCGCGAGTTATTATTGGAAGCGAGTAATTAAATTTTGAAAGTATAATTTTTACCTTAGACTATAATTACATACTAGGCAAATTATATGCAAACTCAATATTTCAAAAAGAAAATAAAATGAAAAGTCGCGTGAAAGAGCGAGAGAGTACACCTGGTTGCTTTGATGTAAAAAAGAATAATGCCAGTGATTTAAAAACTCAAGCGCCGAATAACAAACGAGTCTAAAGAATAGCGTTAATTTAACTAATTAAGTGCGTCTCTCGCGGCAAAGCAAACCGCACAGCACACCCTCTTAATTATATAGCCATTAAAACTGACTCGAATATATCGGTTAAAAACACACAGTAACGCCCGGTAAGGGGAAAAAGTGGATGAGGAAGTAACTATATATACACATATATACATATAGACTCTCATCTAGAGCAAAAGTTAAGTCCTCGTGAACGTTAGAAGGGGTTGCACTCGGCGTTACTCCAAACGAAACGTTGTCTTGCATCGTTTGGAAAGAGAGCGAAAAGATTTTTTTATCTTTAGTACACATTCTCCTCTTTCTCTTTATTGTTTGCAGAGATACGTTGTTGTGCTTGCGAAATTATTTTTTTTTCCACGGGTGAAAAAAGGCGATGCGCTTAATTGGGGGTTGCTAATTAGGATATACGAAAGGAATGAGAATGGAAAGTGCAACACAGGTATACACAGGTGGTTTCATTTTTTTTCCTTATTAATCGATTCATTTGTATTTATCGATTTGTATTTAAATATAGTAGTTCTCTCTCTCTCTCTCTCTCTCTCTCTGTATATGTGTGTATGTGTGTGTGTTTTCAATCTATAAAAATTCGTATCGTTTACTGCGAATCGATCGTATACAATGAATACGTATATATGTAGTCGTTTATTATTCATAAACGTATTAGTGTTTCGAAATGCTGGTCATACTAATTTATATTCACAAACATTTGAATAATATCCGTCTGATTACGCATAATTTTATACGCAAGACAATAAGAAATCTGCGAGGTGAAATAATATGACGTTATTTTGAAATAGCTCATTCTGCGAATGAAACGGTTAATATTCGTCTAGAAACACATGCTCACCTAACAGTCAATATTATTTTTAACACTGATGTTCTCGTGTAATTTATTACGCGTATGTATGAAATATTAAAGTATTACATTTGAGTGCCCAGAAGCTCTTGGATTTCGAATTATCGAATATAATACTGTTGTCATTCGAGTTACATCAATTGTCAAAAACTAAATAGAAGTCTCGCGCTACTTTTATTGTTTAATACATTTTATCGTATTTTTATTGCCTTTTATTTAATAGACTGAATTAATTTAATAGAATCTTTAAATCATAAATCCTAACGATTTGCAGCATATAGAGTAGAATAAAAACAAACAAAGCAGGGTTACAGTGAAATTTCCTAACTGTTATAAATGCTGTGGTTGAGATCTATTTAGATTGTAATGCATGTACCAGTTTTTTTATACCAGGTCGAATGTACAGGTATAAAAAATAAAGGTAACATTTACTTCGGCGTTTATATAATACTGACATTTAAAAGTACTTTCCATTTTTTTTAATAATTTTTAATAACACTTATATCACGGGTTTCGTTCAATTAATATTTTAATCGTACATATTATACTCAGGGAAATAAATACAGTTTAGTGCAGCGACTTTGGCAATTACAGCATTTTGACATATCGAAGTAATAGGTGATTTTCACTATTTTAAAACATATTTCATTTCTCGAATTACCTACCAATAACGCCATGATTTCGTTGGAATATACTCGATCTCGCGAACGGGTTAAAATTTATCATAAAATTTACTCTGCCGAATGATTAGTTGATCGATAGTCTATATAGACTATGGCGAAATTGATCGATGCTTTCGTAGTTGAAGCTTTGAATTGGCAAAGCGCGGTCAAAGAGAACTGTCTCCGCTTATGCCATCAAAGCAAACTTGATTTCTGCTACAGCTAATGATCGGAAAGCAGACGTCTCTATACGATGATAATGAAATTTCCTGATACAGAATTCGCAAAGTGCACACACAGTTGCGGAATGTAAAAAGTGGGGGGTGTGTACAAGCTCTATTTTTCGCGACGAACGTAAGAGATATATACTACCGAAACTCAGTGCGGAATGAAGAAAGTGTATTAAAAAGTTTCGTAAAATCCTTCGAGGCCAATAAAAAGCTGCTGAGCGAGAGTATCAAATTAATAGCCTAAGAAGTGTATGTGTATATTGTACATATATATGGCATGGTTATATATGTGTACAATATACTCGGACACGTGCAAAAGCAACTACGACTACATGATCGATCGCTGAAAGTAAAACCTTCGTAATTAGGTTATTCGCGTGGAGCAGCAAAAGCAAAAGCCATCGACTTTATCGAGGTGGGAAAAGAAAATAATATGCGAAATGTAGTGAAACGACATTTTCGCATACATATTTCATACATACGTATACTGTCAAAATATGAAATACTGTATTCCTACTTCATAAGCATGGGCTAACCAATGCATTTAACACCGGCAAGAAATCGCTAGACACGAAAAGGGACTTTTGAGCTAGTGATAATTGATCTCTTTAAACAAATTTCGATATTTTTTAATAAGAAAATAATTTTAAGAGGATATATTAATAGTAAATAGTATTATTATCAACATCTCATAAACATCGATAATTTTCTATATAATTTTCTATATAAATTTCTTAAGTTTTATTAGAAAATAGTAAATATTATAATTAATTTGTAATAACCGATGGCTTACCGATGCATTAGGCATTAGCTATAATACGTTGAAGACTAATGAGGTATTTTGCAGAAAATTATTTCAATGCGATATTTATACGCTCTAATTACATCAAACCAATTTACAGTCAATAATAATAATAATCGCTATAATAATAGTCATCGTTGATTCTATAATGCGCATAATTATTGTTTTATGTTTCAGAAGTAATTCTGGTTTAAAATGTTTTGCAAAATTAATTATACGACCTGCATAAGAAAGAAAAAATATTTTAATATTCTTTTAAGCAACAAACTTTAGCTTTTTTCAATGGAAACCAATGGAGAGTAGATGTAAGTGCCCCTTATCATAGTAGTAAATTTGAATATTTTTGAAAATATCACAATCTTAATATTCACAGTTGATTGCGTCTTCCGAAATATCCTCTTCTTTGGAAGAAAATTTCTCATCTCTTTAAGCTTTAGGTCGCCATAACACCCCTTGTCCCCTGTCTACACGGAACAGCGTCTAGACACGAGGATTATACAGTCGCGCGTGAAAAAAGAAATACGAGAATTTGTCCCAAACTTTAGTTTTCTCCCGCTGTTACATAGGAGCGTCTTTCACCCTATTGAATTTCGGTGCGAAAAAAGTAAGAGAACTGTCGGCCACCGTAACGAGATTTTCTCGAACGTCAACGTATAGGTATGCTTCCAGTTCAAAGAAAAGTCTTTCTCAATTCCTTTTTTTTCAAACGATAGTCTATAAAAGAAGAGACAATTCCATAAACAGAATGAGGTACACGATCGATGATTTGACCGTCAGAGTCAACCAACGTCCACCTTTAAACATATGAACTTTGAACATATGTAAAAAAACTGAACTTTTTACATAAAACCTTCACGTTTTCGTCCAGTGTAGAGATACGATTTTGTTTAATGTTAGATTTGCTAGTTAGGCAAACAAGTTCAAACCGCAAACAACTTGAATAACAAACTCATTAAAAATATAAATAGTAATAAATTCATAATGTATAGACCAATATGCTATAAAAGCAAGATAATTTGACATTAGAATCTTAAAAATGGATCAGCTGTTCAAGCTGTAGTTTACGCCAAAGCCAAAATTAAAAAATACATCACATATCTATACATATCGTATAGGTTTTACCGAATTATGTTTTCTAATGTGCTTTTAAAGGCTAAAAATTAAACTTTGCAGTAATATTACATTTTTTGTTATAGATTATCTATCTCAAAGTTCAATAAGGTCAATACCCGTGTAAACCCACCTTAACTCCATTTCGAGAATAACTTGGAATCATACGCGCAGTTGAGCTTTTCTTTTTAATGACGACATCGTCGCGTCGTTATGGAAATTCAAACGAAGCGTTTAAATCGTCTTGGGGAATGCACGAAACGCTGAGAGCGTTGGCAGTGTATCTAAGTGGTATAAGCATACGATATATAGGTTAAATATGGTAGTTCCGACAGTTTATCTTAGTGTGCTAGAGTGTTTAGAGCTACTAAGATTGTACTACTCAAGTAGCTCAAAATTGTTCTTCTTTTTCGTTTTTCTCTTGCTCTTAACTATATATATATATATATATATATATATATATATATATACATACATATAATACGTTTATAAAAGTAAATTTAGTAAGATGAAATTCATTCTAAATATACATTTAGCTTTGGGTAAAGAAAAAATATACAAGCCAATTTGCATTATGAAATTCTATTGAATACTCGATTATACATTTCTTTGCTTGGCGAAAAATAAATCTTCATCAAATTGATTACTGCCAGATGAACTATGGCAATTCGATTATCTGCGTCGATAGAAATATCAATGCGACTTTCCCTATTGTTGTGTTCGAGAGAATCAAAAGCCTTGTGACAATGCGATAAGCGATGACGTCTCTGTTGTATTTGCGTCGAAATATTGCGAAGCACAAATTGTTACTTATTGCAAATATACAATAAACTTACATCTCTCGTGGATATAAATAAATATATCAGAGTAAAAAAGATAAAAAATATGCCAGCGGTTGGTAAACCGCCTCACAGATTTATATACTTCTCAAGCAATATCGGCTTAATTTTCACTGGTTCATCCTGTAAACATACACCTCTACACACGTATACATATATGTAATTTTAGCATTTCTACGATAGTTGTATATACATTCTCAGTTATACCTTCTCAGTAATGTAAGCAGCAACCTTTCTGTAAATTTGAGCGATGCTTGGCTCATGTTATGACTAACAAGTTATATTGAAAATCTTAGGTATAGAAAACAAGAAATCCTGATAATGCCAACTTTACCTTTCTATAATAACTTCTGTGAATCTTACTGTATCTACATATGCGCGAAAAAAACCTTTTGAAATTATTTAGAAGAAAAAAATGTTTGACCGGCCAACCTGCCAGAGTACCAGCCATGTATTATATATGATGTATACATTGTACACATAATATGTACATATGTATAATACAAATCAAGCTGAGAAGGAGAATCGAGAATGCGCGATCGCATAGTATATAAGAAGCAAGTATAGAGAGCTAGAAGGACCCAAGAAGGGGATAGATTGAATTCTCTGGCGCCGAGCTCGAGACTTTAATCCGGAAGATTGAACAGAGGCGCACATCTCCCGTGTATGTAGGGTGTTGGAAAAGCCGCGGCCTGTCGCTTTTCTCTCTTTTCTCCGCGTTACAATTTCTTCCATCTACGCGAATGAGAAATCTATTTTTAGTGCGAGTCTTCTGGTATAGCTGTATACCTACACGTATGTATGTGTAGAGTACAGTATATGTATATATATATATATATATAGAGCGAGAGAGAGAGAGAGAGAGAGAGGGAGTATACAGCCGCACACATGCCAAGACACGTGCGTTTTCGAGGAGGCAATTTTCTTTTGCGTGAGAATAGCGCCCGTGTCTTTTCTTTTGTGTATCTTCGTTTTTCCTAGCAAGCATTGCGGTTTCATCCAGGGGGAAATTTGACGCGTGCGATGATTGCTTTGACGCTATAGAGGATGAAGTTCTTTTGTGTATTTGCTTAGTGGACGCGCGCTTGGGAAATCTTTAAATTCTGTCCGATAAGTAGATAACTCTCTGAGAGCAGACGATCTTAAGCTTGGGGTTGGAATTCTATATGTCTGCCCGCGGCGCCGCATGACTGTTTGCTTGCGGTTTTTCTAGGATTTCAACGGATATGTTATATACGAAGAGAGATACGTTGTGTGTATGTTTGTCGGTGAAATTGAATTGGGTTCATTTTTTTATTTCGCTATACAAGAACAGTTATATTCGATGGATATTATAAACAACGATTTCATTTTCAGATAAGATAAGGTTGTAGAGAGGATGCGGGATTCGTGCGGTATACGCTTGAAATAACTTTTCCAAGCCCACCGCAGCGATCGCGCGATTATGAAGAGTCCTGAAATTCAGCGCGCACGCTAGCGATGCAAAATTTTCATCGGCGCGCGTAGACACTAACGTAGAAATAGCTCCGGCTATATAACAAAACGTATCGCCCGCCACAAATGTTCGCTCGCACGCGTGTCGTTCGGATATTGCCAGTTACGCGTGCGGGACATTCCCGGCGATATAATGGATGTTTCACGAGTGACTTGAAAAGGAAATAGAATTTATTTCCTGTTTCGCGTCGCGAATAATAGTTGCCGTTTACCTGTACTCCCGCTCGCTCGCTCGTTTATTTAATCGGTATATTATTCTATGCGATATTGAAAATTCACGAGAGAACTTGGTCAAAAGCGCGATTTCGTAATTGCCTTGTCGATTCGCTAATAATGCTTATTTTCTACTCAAAAAATGCCTATAACTCTATCACCAAATAAAATAAAGACTACAGTAGGTAAAATAAAAACTTCGTAGATGTCGCTTGAATTCATTTTAAAATTTTTAAAAAAGACTCATCCTAACTCATCCTTGCACTTCAAAAGGGCTTTACGCCTATTCTATTCCTGAGCTTTCAACGCCTCTAATACAACATTTATTATTATTACAAATCCAAACTTTTTTTCTTAAAAGTAAATTAAAAAAAGATTATTTATATATATAGTTTACATATAGTTCACCACAACTCGATGGATACAAATAATTTAATTTTTTTCATAAAATATCATTTAATAGTTTGCGAAAAGCGTATTTATGAAATGTTTCGAAACGCCGATCTACCAAAATGCACACTTGCACTTGAAACCAACATTTTCATTTGAATAAAATGTAAATATAATTTAATAAATTTTTTATAAAAATTATTTAACTACAGGCAGTAGTAACGATATAATAATGGATTTTAATGAAATTATTATAAACAAAGAGTATTAAAATAGAAATATTTATTTTATTTTATAACACGCTACTCAAATATCCATATAATCATTAGATATTATATACTTACCAGTTCTGCAACTAAACTCGAACTAATTCAGAACTACATGTGCAGGTGTAATAGTAATTAATAGGTGAAATCTCAGGTGAAATTATATAAATATATTAAGAGAAAAATGTATATTTTCTGAATCTGGCTAAAGAAATGAGTGCCGTATACTTCATTTGACAATGAAATTCATACAGCAATGGCCTGGAATTTGTTGATTAAGTGTGGGGAGCCTAATTTTCCGATCATCCTGCATATATTCCCAGGAGGGCGACGAAGGCGCTCTACTGCTCGGATCTAACGGCTAAGCCCGTTGATGATACTCGCTACGGACAAGCGTATTATCGGCGACGGCGAGTATAGCTTGAAGCTAAGCCGCGTCGAGCTTATTACACCTAGCCCTATATACTGCTTGACGGACAAGCAGCTTTGGCTTCACTGGCATATAGCAATCTTTCCGTATGTCTAAGGTATACTGTATATACACATATATGCAGAGAAACGTTAGACTAGATTTTCTCGACTTATTTTCTGGAATTTTGAAAGTTTACTCGACTCTTCATTTGTTCTACGGCTCTCTGTTAATTCGATTGAACAAAAATCTTTCAAGAGTTGCTTATTTTGACTATTATATATATATATATATAAGGGGAGTTTATTCGTGGTAAATCGAAAAAATGAAAAAATTCATTCGCATAATTCCGTCTGCGAAGTGTAAAACCTAAACTTGCAGAATCACCGAGTCATCGATCAATCTTCTTTTTCCTCCAAGTAATATCATCTGGTTTTTCTCATCTTCATCCCTCGTTCGAGAAGGGTTGAAAGGGTGAAATTCCGCTAAGCTACCGAGCCAATGAATAAATTATCACGAATATACTATATACGGGCATGCGCAAAACTTGCTCAAGAACGATTTTTTTAATCATCATTCGCCTCCGCACTAATTAACTCGGATTTTCGCTAATTTTGGCCGTTTGCCAGTTAAGCACGTGTTCTGTACCCGTTACGAATAAATATCTATATATACAGATATACAATGTATACATTCCTAATAGATAGGATATACATATATCCTGATATTGTTCGAGTGTACAACTGTGAACACGAGCCCGTCTCTTTCTCTGCCAATTCGCTCCCATATCACAGTCCTACAATACAGCCAAGATCGTGTCATCGCACACGTAGCCACGCGGAAGTATACATCGGACGTAAAGCTATGACCGCGTATACAATACCTGAGAGCCTATATCGCGGACGCGTGCTCGCGTGTGTATGTGTAAGAGAGAGAGAGAGAGAGAGAGAGAGAGAGAGAGAGAATAGGCTGGTGTGGTTATCGATCAGTTCTGGTAGCGGCTCTGTCCGTCGATCGAATACTGATATTCACCGGACGTGATATTATTCTCTGGCTCAGAGAAAGAGAAACGTTAGCCCACGCATACGCAGAAGCATTTGTGCAAGCGGCTATCGGCACGCGAATGAAGAGAGAAAGAGGGAAATCTCGTTTCCCCGATCTTTTTGTTACCGGATGACGAACGGCATTGTTGTGTGTGTACTGAATCTTGTGCAGGGGATGAAATAAGCTTGCCACAGCTTGCGGAATTCCTTTCTCTCTCACGGACATATGTACACACACGTATATAACTACTGATAGGGAGTATAAACTGTGTACAGGATGAGGCTATTGGGAATAGAGGCGATCAGCTATGGGCTTTCTCTCTGGTTGCCATAAACGTCTTTGCCGATTCTACGACGCGAATATGTGGGTCAGCTGATACGAGGCACCTGATTAGTCCCGTGCTACAGACATATCCCTGCGCTCTGTTGCTGCTACCCCTTTATGTTTGTACACGAACCTTTGGAATGCTTCGCTTTCCTTCTGGTCCATGGGATCTACATCGAAAGCATTTTTCTTCTTTTTCCTTCTTTTAAAGATAGAGTGAAAATGTGGACTTTGATATTTCGAATTGTATTGAATTGTAAGCAACGAAAACCCCCCCTTAGATATGGATAGACAAATTTTTCATGGTTATATATCTAGGTATAAAATTCATTATCAATGCGTTGGTGGTATTGTTTGGCCAATTTGATTCATACTGTCCAATAATTGCAGTTATCCATTGATGAAAAATCTAGTTACACTTCTTACACTCACAGAAATTGATTCCTCTTTTTAAAAGCACTTCCTTTCTACTACTTTCTTTCTAGTTATTTCAGTGATTGGCCAGCCACTTGTGAAATTAAAAATGGTAACAAAACTCTTAAAAGTACATATTTTTCAGTAATGTGACATTCGAAAGAAATTCTTTATTAGGATAAGCATTGCAATGAAGAATATCAGAACTACATTTAAAAAAAGTATTTATACATTTGGTTGCTTTAAAAATATAAAATAGCCTTATTCTTAAAACGCAACCACCTCATTTAAAGTCTATTCAATATGCTTAGATATAGAATATAAAAAACACTTCCGCCTTTTTGTCTTTTGAATTTCGCGATATATAACAACTGCATGAATTGACTGGATCTATGAGAATAAGATATAGAATAGACATTGATTGACAAATGTTGAATTAAAAATCCTGTGTTTATATGATACTATTATGGTTATTGTCAATCAAAGTTGTTAAAAAAATGTATATGAATATTTCACTCCGACAGCGATCTATAGTTTTTTTTAACAAGAAAATTAATTATTTTCGAAGTTAAAGATTATCTTATTGTATAATAATATCAGCTACAATCATATTTCATCCAAGATTTCAAAGTGTCAGGAATTACGACTAAATAGAAAATGATCGAACTCTCAGATTCATCAGTGATGTGCCAACGAAAATTGGGATATTAAAATTTTACTAATAATTATTACTCTCTCGATTATCCTGTGTAACACATTATTTATAAATAAACAGAATGCAAAGAAATGAACAATTAGTGCGAAATTAATTTGAGGTAATGATGAATGCCATCGATTATTAATTTATCGATGAATAGTCAGAGCTTAATATTACAACTATGATGGAGTACGTCAGTCACCTTGACGGATCATGTTAATCCATTGCCAATGCCGTTAGTGTCTATTCAATGGACGATTCTTTTTATGTAAACTAAAGATACGTTAGCAACTGCTCGAATAGTGTAATTAGACAAGTAATCAACGAAGGAAAATTCATATCCTTAAATACGCAATTGAGGTGAAAAGTTTTTCCCGTATTGAAATTCAAAAACCTGCTCTACTCCTTAAATCAATATTACTTTTCTTCGCGATAGTCCAGACTCGTTCGAGGCATGAATTCTAAAATATTCGTACGATAAAGTGAATGGCTACAGGCAAAATCAAAATTACTATCAGCTCAATTCTGTCGGGACATTAGCAACGACGGCGTGGATGACGACGACGACGACGACGACGACGACGACGACGACGACGGCGGGATAAGGAGACACGAAACCAGTAAAATAGGAGCGTTGCCAAGAGATGAGGAATAAACGATCAAAAATGGCGATTCAGTACGGACGAAAGAAGAAAAGAGCGACGAAGAAAGATAACATAAAGTTAGGTATATATCTATATCTATATTATCTATACCTAACTGATACTGAAATATGGATCGCCAGCCAGGAGATAAAGAGAAATTAATTCACGGTCTGCAACGTAGACAGAAAATTATCTTTGTTATTCCTTATACTTATACATCCCATGCTGCTTACCAAGGGATTGCAACCTGATTTAGCGTCGTCTTGATAATAAGTAAGATATATACGCTTGCTTTTCTTATGCATAACGATTTTTCTATCCGACATCTAAAATGCAGAGCACAGGTTCGCTTTCCACAAATTGTTAAATTCTTTTGGCTATCTAATTTCAACGGGATATAAGGGATACTGGAAACGTCTACCTATCGCTAGGAAAAGCAAATAAGGCTCCGATTGGAGGTGCTGAGAGTTTATGCTGGATCGATTATTTCGATAGAAATCGTTCCATTTTTATGCTAGTTATTACAAAGGCTCTATATGTGCTTCTTTTGTGAAGCACTTTTTATTATGTTTTATTTATGATCGTCGCATTAATTTCCTTAGCACTTTTAAAATTCAAATGCTCACTTTAAATTGCACAGTAATAATTGATTAATATTCTTCGAGTGCCTGTTTTAATCGCCGGCATACTAAAAAACTTATATGAATATTTTTCAAAAGTTCTTTTTTTTTTAATCTTTTTTTAATCTTTTTTTAATCTTTTTTTAATAGAATAATAACAATTATTTATACTTTTCGAATGCTCAATTTAACGGCACATTCAGGAAAAACGGATCGATATTTTTGAATAAATGAGGAAACAAATATTTCACTGTATACTGAAAGAAATGATACTTGTGAAGCAAAAGAAATGGGCCTCCTATTGGCGCCACTGCCCCAATGTCACTATTGATTGAAATGTACAAAACCATTTTTATAAATAACGAATAAATTTGAATGACAACTAATAGTTGTCGTCGCAAAAGAAAACGCTCCCAATTGTCCAAAATGATGAAATTTTCCATTAACTTTTGGTACTATTCGGGAGGGGATGTCTAGTCAAAACAGCCAGCAAGCTGTTAAATCTCGTTAAATCTATTCGGTATACCAAAATATTAAAAATTTTACGCAACGTGGCTAATACTTTCTATATTATTAGAAATGAAATTTTAAATCTTTCTTTTCAGTGCGCAATAAAATGCAAACGATTATCTAATTATTATCAAAAAATACAACGCTCTCATGTATATTTCACGGTACTTTGAACTGGAGAAACTTTTAGAGCCCTCAATTATGTAACTGCATCGATAGCAGTCGAAACGTTCGAGTATTCTACATTATATTCCAAATATCGTTACTCGCTAGTACAGTGTCGCATAATATGCTAATTGCAAAATAAATGCAACTGTCGACAAAAAAAACCCTAAGTAACTAACTTTGCGAATTTATCACCGCGAACTATATCCCTATATATACGTATATATAGGTACGTATGATAATATAAATTAAAAGCAAAACTGAATATTCAACATTAATATTTATTGTACCGAAAGTTTGGCTAAATTTATGTTCATTTGTTTGAAATTGAATTTTCTTCGAAAGTACGACAGCCTAACGAATGAGCGCAGCAAGTACAACAGTTACAGTCTATTCAATGTCTCCATTCGTACTAACTAATACGACTCTTGCAGCGCAAGCGCGTTAAACTAATTAAAGAAAAGGTCACTGCACACGAGGTAGTAACCTTCTTTACGTTCGGGATTCGCTCTTTGTAATCACCGACTTTCTTTCGCTCGAACGGAGAAGAGTGCAAAAACCGATTTCACACGAGACTGTTCATTCGTAATAGTAATTCTCCTGGTTTTATTATACCAATAATAAAATATCTTCTATATCGCGTTGATCAAATCTAGACGCAACTGTAAATGTTGTTAAGGAATAACTATAGTTATTCGAGAGCCAAGTCATATCGTTTGTGGGTATAAAATCAGACTTTACTTCATAGAGCTTAGTCAGCTCCAGGGCGTCGAACTGGAAACTCTCCTACTCCTGGGCTTCCTACTGTGAAGATAAGTATATAAAGTGTTTTTTGATTTTCTTTTCGACCTCCTTACAGACCGATCAAGTCTATGTACACGTACACACAAGTCTATAAGTCTGTGTACATCAATATGTTATATATAATATTTTAATATACTTCAATGTCTTTTAAAAAAATTTGTTTACAATTTCTTTCGAGTTACAGAGAGCCAAAGTTGGCGCTTTCGGTACTTTTTGTCTATTTTCAACAATCACGTTGCTGCAAAGGGAGTCATCGTACACTAATAATACAAAAGAGCGTTTTTATTGTAAAATTTGTTAAACTTTTCGAGTAAAATACTTTTTACTATATACTATTTTACTATATACATCAGGCGCAATTAATTCATAAGACTCACGGTACAATTTTCAAAAAGTTTTATTACTCGAAGCAGCATACCAAATTTCATTACAATATTTTTATCGACTAAAAAACTATTATGACCCTGGCTACGATTCTTTGGTTACTTAAATTTCGTTACTCAAATGCAATTAGTCTAGTTGCCATAAAGCATTATAGCAATGCATTTGAAGAAAGCTTTGTTAGTATTTGTAATCATTATAATTTTGACTGCACAAAAGGAAAAATTTACAGAGATGTAGCTTGCATTTTACTGGGAAAATATAATAATTGTCGGAGTTACGAGGTATTTGTGAATCTACATTTCTAGGTTCTAATAAAAAATGAATAAAGACAATATTATATTGAATTTGGTATTTTTAAGTGTATTCAGATAGCGCAATCTATCACTGCATGTGATATGTGCATACATAAACACGCACATACTTACAAGTCGTCTAACGGGTTTTGTAAACTACGGCCGCGTAATTCAATTGACGACTGAATCACATAGCTATCACGATTGGCTGACACGATACTACTAACCAGCTTGATCGATGAATTATGATCGATGAAGTGTTATGCTTCGATCGCTCCATCCTCTCGTCGTAAAACTCGCTTATTGAAATTCTCTGGAAATAAAAAATTGAGTCTCGAGTAGTAAACATTCGACAAGCGATGACTTTTGGAACGTAAAAGTAGCCTCGACTCTGAAGTTGAGCTTTGGCCTCTTGGGAGCTGTCTGTCTCTGCTTATACTCTACAGAGTAAGTCGGTGCGAAATTTGAACATTTCATATATCGCACCTCCGCGGACGAAGAAATGTCGCGAAATTTTCTTTTATGCAAGTATGTGATATTTATTGAACCAGAGACACAGTTCGAAAAAGAAAATTCGCCTTCAACCTTGTTTTGAGCTCGACCTTTTGCTCTTTGTTAACATATTACACATATATATTGAAGCTTGTTTCATCCTTGGTGAGTATCGACTTCCGAATGCCGTGTGCTATTTCCCTATATACAAAATACCATTCGTTTCAAGCAAGTATAGTTCGAAAACATGACATTTGTCTAGAAAAATTATCATCGTCTGGTAGGAGACACTCGTCAAGTATAGCAGCGATAAAAGTACAAGTAAAAAGCTTCACGATTCTCACTGTATACGTTTGTGTATACAGATCGAACGACCCTTGGAAAATCGGTCACTGCGTGCGAAAAACGTTTAACACGCCATCGACGCTTACGATTGCATGAAAATCGAGGGGGAGGGTCAAGATTGATTCACCTGCTCGAAGGAGCCCGGCCCGATGCAATTAGAATTTCGGCCATCCGTCTCGTACAGTCAAGCTCAGAAGCAATAATCGCTTCCGTTAAATCGACGAGCAATGCGATTAAGAATTTCGTCGTTGCTATTTTAAAACGTTAATATTTCACTCGTGTAATTCACTGGAAGAAATCATACGTTTCGTAAAGAATATTTAAAAACGTTTTAATATATCTTTAATTCAAACTAATTTTTTTAACAAAGCTGTAAAAAATGATTATATTTTAATTAAATTCTCATTTAGCCAAATCAACCTGCAAGTGGTCCAATTATTCTCTTAGTAATTACGCATAGCGATATATTACGATAGATTTGATATACCAAACTGCAAGTAATATAGCGAATATGATTCGACCTGTTGAAGACGTTTAGAAATAAAAATGCTCTTTTTAAATTAAATACCTTGGCATCAATACCACTCCTAAAAACAAAAGGATCTTTCCATACGAAAATGTTTCCATACGAAAATGTCTTTTAGACAAGCTACTTAAGATTACTTTCTTCTCGACTCAAAAAGATTTCTTTCACTTCAATTGGGTATTTTCCTTGGTGTCGATAGTTCTGTTATTCCCCATTTGATTCACATCTCTTTCGAACGAAATTTTTGAAGGAATGCAACGTCCAGCACCGCCGTCTTTCCTCTTATCTGTCCCTCTTAAAAGTAATACTATGCTTAAAGAGAGAGAGAGAGAGAGAGAGAGAGAGAGAGAGAGAGAAAAGAGGGGTGAGAAAAATAAAATCCAAAGTTCCTCTTTTGGCTCGGAAACTATATGGCCGACTATATCACCGAAAAGGATGAGCTCGTAAAATCCTCTTCTGGACTTCTTATATATACCTATATATTCTCAGACACAGAACAAATCGGACGTCTGCATAATTCATCAATCCCTTGGAAAAGCGAGCACGTCCCTCAGTTATTCTCTCTTTCGACCTATCGAAGAGTAGGTTTATGCACTATCGTCCGATTTTTCTTCGAGAAAAGAGCAAGTCAAGTTATTGTGGATGCTTCGAAGGTATATGTGTATTACATAGGTGTACTATACACGGGTTACAAGGATTAGTATCGGTGTTTCGATAGCGAGTATTGGCACAAGAGTTACAGATATCGAATAACAGTAGTCTCGGCGATACTTTATTTGGCTTTGAATTGTCGAGATTTTCATGCACTAGGAAGATATATTCTGGTTTTATCGACTGAAAGTTCGTGTAGTAGAACCGATTTTATCTCGTCTGTTTAAGAGCTTTTAACTTTTGTTCGACTTTTTTATTCCTTCGCGTATTACACGATCATCTGTGAATCGTATTCTTGAATTCTTTTATTTACTTAGAAAGGTATTTCAATCGCAAAAGAATGTGCGCGCACTTGTGATTATGCATATGTATGACAAGTCTTCGATGTGTAAAAAATAAAAATTAAATGCAGTTTTGTCTCAATGAACCATTAAGAGAGGGTAAGCCTGAATTGAATGCTGAAAATAACACAAAATCTAATCTATTTCATTTAAGGTGATTGGGATCGTTTATACTTCTTGTGCATTTAGCGACAATTTTTTCAAATTACAATAATGAAATTTCACCACTCGGCAGCATATTTTCATGAATTCTAATTTTAAAAATTTTAATTCTCAAATTCAAAATTTAATATTAACTTTGAAATAGCGAGCCTTAACTTTTAGATAAAGTAAGAAATTACTGTAAAATGAGCGAATTCCATAGAATTAAATATAACTGTTTTAAACAGTGAACTTTACCTTCATTATTCTGCGTATGTGTACACTAACTATTAGTTGGGGAACTTTTCATGGCAACTTTTTTGTTTAGTAAATGTTCTCTCTAATTATATAGTTTATCGTAGTGTTCTATAATATCGTTTTCTATAATGCGGTAGAGGGTGGGTTTCTAGTGAAATCAGCCTGTAAGTGGCAAAGTCATTCTAATAATTGTAGTTAATTCTTAGTATAAATAGGAAATGAATTGATGAACGAGGATTGAACTCTTGCTCGGCTGTTGCAACGACTCTTCTTGACTACTTCGCCCTAAAGATGTCCATTAATTGTTAATGAATATTTGAATGCTAACGAATATTGCATTCGTGTGCATGATAATATTTTTTACTTTCAAAAAAGCAGCCATTCAATAAATAGACTTTCGTAGTTGTATCGAAATTTTCTTCAGCATAATCCAGGGAATCCACAGCGCTACTCTAAAGGATTATTTTAAGCATAGGCTGGCGAAAATCGGTTAACTATATGTGACAAACAAATATAGTACACTTATAAGAGTGGCGAAGCTCATGCGGAATACTCATGCGTAAGTTGTGTATTTTCTACGAGCATTAATCGAGCCTTATCTTCATTTCCTCGTTATTTTTTCACTAAAAAAATCATTAATTGTGCTGTATTATTTGCATTCCGAAGTGAATTTCGCCGCTCTGTCCGCGCATGGACGCGTGTACCACTCTGACATTGTAATAACAGAGCTTTCCAGAAATGAAAGGATCAACCCCTATTATGACGTGTTGTACGCCAACGTCTATTAAGGTCATAAGGTCAAGCATACTGAATGTCTAACCTGGTCGTTATTTTGAGATAGAGACGACTCAGAGCTATTTATTTATGGCATTGTTGCGCCGTGCAAGTTATTACATATGTATGATACGCACATGCACCGAAAGGATTTCATTTTCTAACTCAATATTAATCCCGATGACATAACGCTCTTTGTATTTCGGAATTGTAACATTGCGACACGAATATAGTGATTAATCTTCGCATAGATTGATTTTCAACAAACTAATGCAGTATATGCATAAGTGATTCTATGATAGATCTGCACAAACAATTGTTTATCAAAATCGACTCTGTCCGTTTCAATCACTACCGCGCAAAGTTACTTCATTGAGGGTTTACAAAATCTCTCCCTGAACCTTGAATGCTTGTAAAAAATAAGATACAATATTAATACAAAACTGAACTTGATAACATGAATTTTATGTTTTTCACATAAATTTGAACGATGTTAGGTACAGTGAAACTCTCGAGTATACGTGTAGGGCTTTTAATAATAACATGAAATCTAGAAAAATCTAACAAATAATTACCCATATACATTATAATTGTTTAATAAATATCGATAAAACTGTCTATATACCCAGTAAAAATAAAGCTATATAATTATTTTATATACCCCACCAGAGTTTATTAAATAAAAAAGAGCGCAAAAAGATATAGTATAGTCCCATAAGATTTACGAGTCTCATAATCTAACAATAACGCTTAACCCGGGCTCTAAATCATCGCTGTAAAATGCCATTAATGATCAATAAAGTTAGCTACTAGTCATCAAAGCACTGTCTGTCCAATGAAGTATTCAGAGCTTCACATGCACACAGCAGCATGTACAGGGGAAATCAATTTAAAGGACATCTGCCTTATTTATCTAGGACTTGGAGAGAGAGAGAGAGAGAGAGAGAGAGAGAGAGAGAGAGAGAGAGAGAGCCACTGCGGTCTTGGTTCTAATTGACATATGCTAACGACCTGCAAAAGCCTCGAGTGATTAATGCGTGTCCTAGCAGCTGTTCGCGAGTCGCGTACGTCGTTTATACTTAGGGGTTAAATAGTCCTTTCCTAACTTCGACTGCGCAGAACTAAAGAAGCTTGATAAACCTTCCATCTTATCTTTAGTGTAGGTGAATAGAATCGAGGCGCTTCTGTCGGGTCGATGAACGATCAATTTAACTATACGGGTATGCCTCTGTAGTTTACTCTACCTGCCAGTAAACCTGATATAATGAAAATTCACTGCTTTATCAATGATATATCAATATAGTTATTGACACTATATCAATGATTGCTTCCTCAATTGAAAATAAGGTAACCATTTTAAACTGTTGTTAATTCTGAAAGTTTATTCTACAAATATAATAATAATGATATTGTGCATTTAATGTCTCTCGAACGATATTTATGCTGGTCCATTTTTCCTCTTTAAAAAATGGTTCAATATTATTATCGTTTCTTAATAGGATAAATATAATGAATCCAATTTATCATTCAATGTATAAATAATTCTTAGTAAACGGTAAATATTATTATTCACTTTCTGATAAGCGTTGACTTATCGAAAGTGACTTTAAAGAGAATAATTTGAAAATGATATTAAATTTTTTAATTAAAAGCATATTAAAAGATATACACTTATCAGCAATAATAATAATACTAATAATACTAATAATACTAATAATACTAATAATAATAATAATAATAATAATAATAATAATAATAATAATAATTGATTCTAAAAGTAAAATAATTGCCCATGAAATATAGTAATGTCAGAATAGTGCAGATTTAAACTTCATAATAGACGTTTAAAATAGTTCAAGTAAATAATATGTTCTTTTTGAATTGAAAATAATGTCAATATTTCGAATGTTTCCTTATGAAAATTTATTTTACATGTATAATATTTATATAATATTACGCGTTTTATCTGAGGAAATGTAAACTACTTTTTTTAAATGTTAAACTACTAATTCTAATTTGAAATATTTAACATAATTAATAATGCGTCATATGTAAACCAATCTGTATTTAAAATTTAGGCAGTAAATAAACTCACATCACTTACAGGACACTTTTGAATAATTTGCAGAAAAACACATTGAAAATCGCTATTTACCTGAAACATAGTAAATGTGTGATATTTAATATTTTAGGAAAAAATTTGAAGGATGAAAAGGGGGACAGGTGCAAGAAAGTAATCCGAAAAACAATAGTAAACGCAACGACGTGTATTTTCACCGAGAGTATGCTTTTATCAGACGCGAACTAAGCCGACACGACCGAATCAAGCATCGAAAAATCCTCCTCGGGGTTCCCCATTTTTCAGCTCGACATTTATTTTTCAGTAAAAATCGTCGACGCCGTTGCGCTAAAGCGATCTCGAGCTCCGAAAATCGGCCGAGATAGTGAAAGATGACTAGCGCCGACGTAGGACTTTTTGCGCGCGCGTGAAGAAATGCATAATTGAAAGGAAGCCGCTGAAAGTTTTTTCCGTGATGGATACGATCTCGAAAATTTACTTGCGAAACAAAGCACGTTAGATACGCGGAATATATCGACGATCGAGTTTAAAAGAAAAATGCAAAACTTCTTCTTGACAGGATATAATATTTTCTTCTTATAGCCAGAGACGAGGACAGCGACAAAAAGGAAGGCGATGTTGTGTTTGATGGACTTATACGTAAGATACGCGTGCGTCAGGGGATTCAGAGAGGAAAATTCGAACTTTGGCGGAAAATTGCTTTCGCAAATGGGAAAATAATATCGAACAGTTTTCTGTATCTTGCCTTCTTTCTGTCTTGATTTTTTTACGTCGCGCGATATACTCTCTTCTTTTCTCATGAAAATCTATGTTTTTTTCCTCACTTTTTTATACATTTATGTCTGAATGCAAAGTATAGCACAAATTCAATGCGATCATAGAGATAATTCTTTTTTTTAAGGGAAAGGACCCGTAATACTAATTGCCGGCACTGGAACAGCGCGTCAGTACTGCTTCGGTATCGGGATGATAAGAACGGGCGAGAGATGTAAAATTGTACTGGCCCAATATGCTCGCACAGTACTGGTCTTCAAGTATGGCCCGATCTTATCGCTTCAGTACAGGGCCAATGGCCAATTCCTACTAGGGTCAGTTATTCGAATCGATCGAAACGATATTATGTGAATTAGTGATGTATTATTATTAATATATAAAGCTGAAATACATAGAATGTCTTTGAAAACTCGATAAACCGAATAGTTGTGAGCAAAAAATCGTAATACTAAGCTTGTACACGGAACAAAATTGTTTGATTCCAACAAATTACTTGTTTGGATAGTCCTAGGGAAATGTATACTTGAATTATTATAATCATTATTAATTTAAATATATTATTTCGTAATACGAAATTTGTTGGTTCTCTATAAATATCTGTAGAATTTAAATATATTTATGTACATCATATAACTGCATCTTTTGATTTTGAAAAAAAATAGATAAGGACCTTTGAAACATTGTAATCAACTCTTGTATACTAAATTTGAATTCCTCTAAATCGTATAATCCTTATCAACGTGAATTCGAACTAATCCACAAACATATCCAGAAACAAAATTCTCTCAATTTTATTTATACATAATTGTTTTTAAATCCGCGCGAAAGAAAAAGGAATCTTGCACGAAAACGTCGTCTTTTCTCTCGGTTTTCGGTAAATGATTAGAAATTCAAAATAGAAGTCCGGCGAGTTTTCTCTCTGCTTTAACGTCGGTTATTAAAAACGGTTGGAAAAGAACGCGATTTCTTACATAACATACGCATATACGTATATATATAAATATATCAGGAATCATCGAAATTTGCATATTTTGTTGGAAAAAATTTTATTGGCGCGTCAGCTCGGAAAAATCTCCCACGACGCTATTCCATATTCTTGCATAAAGGGTAACGATCGATTATAATACAAATTTCCGTCGAAGGATTGAAGAAGTGCAGAAATGACCGAGAGGCCTCGATGCCTCGCTTACAGTTTCCCTTGCGCGGTCAAAGACAAAAGCAATTAAACTAAAATACAAGAAGTTTCTATTTTTCGCGAATATATACAAATATACGATTATTCCCTCGCAGAAAGAGACGGACGAACGGCAAGGGGCGTCTCGACATACCGAAATACACGAGCTTCGCCCCCCGCCTATTAATAGCTTGCTCTTTCTCTCTCGTGAACAAATATCTCCGTCGTTGTATGAGCTGTATATAACGGTGGGCACCGCCTCGGAGCGGATATTTTGTCCCCTCGTCGGGTCTCGCTTTTTCGGGCATTTTTTCTTCATGTATCACTCTTTTCGTGTGTATATATATGTACATATATCTATGTACTTTTACCTCTATATTTTGTGTAATAAAACCGTTCGCGCACTAATAAACGATGGATGAGACGTGTATACGAATTCACATTTCGGAGTTATAATTTTGTTATATTTCGAAATTCAAATGATTCGATTCTCCCTCTCGGAGCTTGTATCGAGAAATGAATTATATACGAGCTTATATAGACGCTGCAACAACTATAAAGCTGAAACAATAGGTGAACCGATAAAACCCTTTCAAAAATAGAGAAGAAAGGTGGGACAGGTAGAGTTTTATTATCTCGATTCCTTGTCTATTCGGCCACAGGTGCAGTTATACGCATAAACCACAACTTTGGAAGATAAATCAAAACAACTCTTTAGCCATATCTCTCCACTATTTAAAACGCGCGAGAAAATCGAATATCGTATCGAAAGCGTGGATACTTCTCGGTGAATGAGAAAAGAAAACAAAAATTTGTTCTCTCTCTCTCTCTCTCTCTCTCTCTCTCTCTCTCTCTCTCTTGATTCTTCTGCGCGTTAGTATTGTTTATTTTACCCTCGGATTCTTATGAGTTTCGAAAATAAACAGCAATAGTGAAAGTATACGAGAGAATGTTCCCTCGGCGCTTCTATAGTTCTCGACGAGGAATAAAGTTCTCCGGAAACAACGATCGCGAGAAGTGTTTCCTCAGACTCGATTTGAAAATAGTATCACAGCGGCCCAATTACCGAACGAATGAAGTCAAGGAAGGAGAGAGGGGGTTGGGGTAGAGAGAGGAGGTTTTAAAATTGCCAAGTTTGGAAAAATGAACAGGTGCTTCTAATACGGAGAGAAACGAAGATCATTTTTTTGCAGATAATGTGTACGGAATAGTTGTTGAATGTGTTGCAAAATGCAGATATGTGTAGGCAACGTGACGTGATCGAGTGGCTCTTAAATTATCATCTTTTTCACTCTTTCCAACGTGAGCTTCTCTTAATTATAACTTTTATTGCAGCATTGACCCGCAGCGACTATTTCAAAAGCGAGACTTTTATTTGCCACGTATAAAGTGACCACAAAAAAATGTAAATGTCCGCGTGTCTAATGCAGATTTAAAACGTGCGTTATGCGCGCGCATGCGTTCATCCAAACGTATTTTACGTCGCACACCATAAATTTATACGACCGCGATGTGTCGTCTCTGGATATAAGCATTTATTGTCCATTGTACCATCCTGCACGTACAGTCGACGAATATATTTTTTTTCTTCGACATCTTTACGTGTACATGAACGAGTCTCTGTTAAATCGTCACTTCAAACATTCTTTTATCCTTGATATTTTAAGAATGTTTTAACACTGTACGAGTTTCTAAAAAGTTGCTATAAATTTACTATAATAAAAAAAGATTAATATATAGATTTTCGAATTCATCATTGAGCTCTATTTGACTAAGTGATCAATTACATTATTTACATAATATTTACATAATATTATTGGTGGTATCTAATCTCGCAATTCTTCTTCCTATTGCAATAACAAATGTGATTAAATCTACAATTGAAGTAATCTTACAATTCTTTTGCAATATTAATCTTATGGTTATATCGAATTTTATTTTAATTCAAAACAATTTACTAAATAGATCTACTAGAAATCTTTAGTAACAAAAGCTTTCCTGAATGATCAATTTTTTAAATTATTGTAATTTCGATTCTCTACATTCCGTAGCTTACAAACAGGTGTTCAAAAAATTCTAATGAAATTCATGGAAGCTCATGGGATTGTTATTAAAACATTCCTAAAATATCCAAAAAAAAAACATTTGTTTTTTTTGCGACAATTTAACTGAGGATCGTGCGCGCGCGCGCGCGTGTGTGTGTGTGTGTGTGTGTATACACAAGCAATTTCAAGCGAATGCTCATTGCGATATACCGCAGACCAAAGCTAACATTTCCAGCCATTTGCCGCGCAGAAAGAGAAAGAGAGAGAGAGAGAGAGAGAGAGAGAGAGAGAGAGCAAAAAGGCTTAAAACCCTTACACGGCTAAAGAAGTGACTCGCAGCCACGGTTCCGACCACTCGAGAAAAAAAAATAAAAAAAAATAAAATAAACTAAAATATAAGAAAACAAGCAATGCAGTGCAGCAGCACACAACAGCCGCCGTCGTATAAGTAAAGCTAAAGCATCTCGCGCCGTCGACTGTAAAGTAAAAGTAACCCAGAGAAAGGAGAGCAAGGGAGTTTTTGATGGCAACGGGCGCACCATAAATCTCGACGACTTAATATCCGCGTAGCGCTCGCTCGACAGTTTGTCGAGAAGGAAACGCTGCTTTTTCTCTCTCTCTTTCTTGGATATGCCCGTAGAGTACGTGTGGAGAGAGTCTTATACGAGCTTCTCTCTCTCTCTCTCCCTCTCTCCTTCTCTCCCTTTCTCCCTCTCTTCCTCTCTTCCTCTCTTTCTCTTGAGCTTTTGCCGTTCTTGTTTGCTCGACTTGCAGCAGGAAGCTCGAGCTTGAAATTGGGGGTTTACGCGGTAGCTCGATTTCTTTTTTAAGTGGATCGCGAGATTGTTTGCCGAGTCGAAACCAAGAGTAGCGCGCTACTACGTCGAGACTTTTCGAGAACTGTATGCGTGCAAGTGGCGTTGTTATAGAGGTCTATTCAAGCTGATATATTCGATGAGGATATAAGGTGCTTCCGTATCGAGGGATATTAGATTTATAGGAAGGGTTCACTTTCTCTCTCTCTCTCTCTCTCTCTCTCTCTTTCTCTTCTCTCTCCTTGAAAAGCCACATTATATTATAGTATTAAATTGAATTAAAAAGAGAGCTATAGCACTGAAGAAATACTCATCATTTTAAGCGGATATTTAATACCTTGGAAAGGATTGAAATTAATCGGAAAATCTCAATGAAAATCTTCACTGTATACTGAAATCGATTGCATTTTTGCTGAGATATCCATTCGATTTTTTTTTTAATTTTTGGAATTAATGTTTTTCCTATATATTGTATGAAAGCTCAAATCGTAAACATAAATTGGATAATGGAAGATTTATTACGGTAACCCGTTATCGCCTTTATTAGTTGAGGGTATATCATATTTTATGCACTTTCTGATTGGACTTTGCGAATCAACATATTTAGCAAGTTCAATGATCTTAGATAAGTGAGCTAAGTATCATGAAGATATGCCAAAAGCAATTTTTATACGCTGTACATTATCCTATTATGGTTTTGGCAAGTACGACATGAATTTCTCTCTCGACACGCGTAGGCGTTACTTTTCAAATAAACATTTCTGAAATGAGCAAGTAAATACGATCGGTCTTACATAACTGTTATGAAAGCTATTTTTAAAGTTTCGCCCCCCCCCCCATCTCTCTCTCTCTCTCTCTCTCTCTCTCTCTCCCGTGCGGCGCAGATATAAGTTGAACATTGATTTTTGAAATACGATATACTTTGTACAGTCTCGTGAAACCTTAGTACGTCATACACTTTAATAGCCAGACAGTTTAATACGTTTCTTTTGTTAGCATTTGAAATATTATTATAAATTTATTGTAACCGTTTTTATTCGCATCTGTGGGTAGCATTTTTTATGCTACCTAGAGTATTTGTGGAAAACTTGATCGTCTACGGAAAAGAAGAAAATGTACAAGAGAACCGTAGCCGCATATTAACATTTTATATCAGCGTATACCGTTAGTATCCGTATGTGTAATGTACGACAGAACAACGTGACGAAAATGCGTAATGTAAAGAATGAGTATAGCTAACGATAACATTTTTTAAATTTTAACTATAAAATACCGATAAGTATATTCATAAAAAAATAACATACATTTTTGTATACCAAAATGAAATTATCATCGGGTGCCTTTTTTTTAACAATGTTGAGTTAACGGAATGAAAGCGAATAGACGAAGTAGCCTTCTTCGGGCGGTTTTGCAAAATGCCGCGTGGAGCGGGATCATTAATTTTATTAAGGCTTTTGTAATAACGCTATTGCGGTATTGGGTTGTGGTACGAGTATGTGTAATGTAATGTACAGTGCACTAAATGGAAGGTTTTGGCTCTTTGGACTCTTAAGAGATTAGTTTTTGAAGCAGGTGGGAAGATTAAAATTAACTCGAATGATTTTTTTTTTCTCTACTATTTTAACGCGCGATAATACACGATAAACGACAGACGACACTGTTCGAACATTATAAACGATAACGTGTATTCAGTAGTTTTTTTCAGAATCTATAATGAAGTACACGTAGAAGATGCGAAAAAAATAACAAATAAAGAAACCGATATCGAAGAAATCATTCATTAAAAATAGTCGTTCTTGGCGGTCGCGTCCTCGCAAAGCGAGCCACGCGTCGAATGCCATCGACGTGACTCTGAGATTTTTGTGGCGCGAGAATCGAAATAGAAAATTCGACGGATATTTCTCGTCGCCGTGAGAAAGATTATATTTGCTACGGCGTAAAGCCACGGAATGAATGGAAGTTGCTGAACAAGATATTTTTCACTCGAGATTGTATATAAATGAAGAAGAAAAAAAATGTCACAATGTCCTAGTTTGTAACTTCCGACAAAGGTCCGATAATGAACAATTTCATTTGAACGTGTTTGTGAAGCGCTACCAGACTTTGCAACAAATCTAATAAGGTTAACGAGGATTCGAGAAGATTTTTAAAAGCTACACGTCAACTAATTTCACTAAGACGAAACGAAATCAAACAGTCGGCAATTAAACCGTGTATACTTGTGTCAAGAGCATTGCCTTCGTGGACGGCTCGGGCAACTTAGTACTTTACAACCGTAATTAACCAGTACTGTATCTCAGAGTAATAAACGTACATTGGACGCTTCAATTTTAAAAGTGAAAAGTACTCTACAAGCATGAAGTTTAACTTATTTGAGAACAATGGGTTGAGGTCAATGGTCAGCTTCGCTATAGAAGACTTACAGTCTTAAAATGTTAAACGCGCTTAAAGTATTCTATTAGCTCTAATGCAGAGATTTTTAGAGTCGCAAGAAACTTTAATCGTGAGAATTTTTCACTCAAAAATTTAGAATGATTTTTCACTCTGGAGCTTAGGTACAATCTGATTAATGTGCTATTACTCTAATAAGTCTAAAGTTACAAAAGTGACACTTTTCTCTAAGTTACGATTCTACTTCGCTCCTTTTTCTATTTAAGCAATTCTAAATAACGTATAGGGTATTTTATATTTTAACAATTTTGTCGTCAATTGATTTTTATGAACGTTATAAATCGGGAAGTCTCAACACTGGAGTTAATGTTGGAATTTTATAATTCACTCGAACATAGAGTGAATTATAAAATTCCAACATTAACTCCAATGGAAGAGAGTAATTTTCATTATAAAAATTTAAACGTAGAGAAGATGCACGTTGTAAAATATATGAACAGCCATTGATTTAACGGTAGAGATGAAATGTTTGCGCATCTTAAGTAGAATAAGCCGGATTCGGTAAGACGTGTACAAACACCTCTCATGCTTTTCACATTGCTTTCGCGCTCGATAATAAGATAAGAGAACGACCAGATTTGTGTGACTAATTGTGTTAATGTGCCGTAAGATAGGCTTAAATTTGTGCTTGCACACCACTTATGCTCTAATTGGACTACTTTATGTTGAAAAAAAACTCGACGATATATAAGCTCATTTCTAAATACAGCAAAAAACTACCTCAAACACATTATCGATTTGAAAAGTAATTTATTATTATCTCCTCTACAGCCCCCCATTGTCTTATCAGGCATCTATACACATTAGTTTCAGAGAGAATAAGCCTTGATAAACGTCATTCTGACACACGTAGCCCAGAAAACCGGCCTCGAATATGCTGAATTTCCCACCGAGGGGTGTTTATCTCCCTGGAAAAAGAGTTGAGAGAAAAAAAATCTCCCGACTCGTTTGCCGATATAATCAAGCTCTGATAAAACTTGCCAGCAGAATCGCAAGAGTCGCTTGCGCGAAATTAAAAGCATATCTCCGCAAAGAGCAATCGGAATAACGTCTGCAAACTGCGCGCGGACAGATTGTCCTTGATTAGCTGACTACTGGCCAATTTGACTATTACACGCCCGTACAACACTTTCCTCCGTTTTTTTATTTCTCGCCCCAATTCGTACTTGAAATGAGAGTCATTTACCTTTTTTTGCGTGTAACATTTACATACACTCTTTGAGCTTATGAAAATTTGGAAAATTTGGAAAATTTGTCAAATTTAATTCACGAGCGCTCTTTCATCGACAAAAATTATAATACATTATATTAATAAAATTTTAGAATGTATGATTCGCTTTGTTTAAAAGACTGGTGAAATTTTCAATGTCAACCTTGATGAAGGGATTTGAAGAGTGAGAATTTTTTTGTTATTACATTACAAAATTCTCTAAATTTTAGTGTGAAATATTTATTTGGAAATCACTCTTAAAGCTCACTGAGATAACGAATAGTTTAACCAATAACGTATGCTTAGATGATATTTTAAAATTAGGTACAACTAACATCACTTTAATGATTGTATCAAAGAGGTTTTATGTAAATTCTCGATATTTTCAGCTCAGTTGGTTCATTATTGATTCTCTTTGAATCAGGCGGAGAGTGAGATTTCTATATAAGTGGTCAACGAAGAGAGTTAGAGATGTCAAGCAAAGCTAAAATTAAAGATATACATACAATCTAAGTACTAAATATGCAATACAATTACCATAACTATGAATGGATGAATCTAACGCTCTACTAAAATTCCGATTTCTCCTCTTGCGGTCTTTTAATGGCTCATGGTTAGTTTTATTTCGAAAAAAGTACTGATAGCAAAATATCGCGACGATATTTCAGCTGATACCGATGACATTATATACATATAAGCAGGATCGTTTTCGAAGGAACGAAGGAAAGAAAACAATATTCGTCATACGAAGCGAAAGAGCTTGGTTAGAGGAGAAGAAAAGCAAGAAAGGAATTCCTCTTCTATCTCACTGCGATTTCGTAACTTCATCAATCCGTACAATGGAAATCACAAAGTCCTTCATCGCTCTTTTTCTGTGCGCGCGAGCTTTCTTCCGAGTCAGCCTCATCGATTTTCCCATTCGGCCGTGCGCCGGCGGCGGAACGCGACCCTTTCGACTCTCTCTCTCTCTCTCTCTCTCTCTCTCTCTCTCTCTCTCTCTCTCTCTCTCTCTCTTTCTCTTATTTTACTTTCGAGAAGCTTACTCATAAAATAACGACAAAAAAAGTTGCGCATATAATCGAGAATGGATTAATTTCGGTGAGCACGTGGAAAATATATTAGATACTCGTTACATGATACTATGAGAACCACTAAGAGAAGTATACAGCCTAAAGAGACATTTGAAGAGTCTTTAGAAAGTTAAGAGTATAATAAAAAAGGTTACGGAGGTATGAATTTTGCGATTTACCTTTGCGGTTACCTTAGTACATTCTCGTTTCTACTGTCTTTTTTATTTTAGTTACTCCCGAGAGTGTATGACGACGACCAAGGAGATCGACGTCGCGAGGAAGAGCAAGAGAGAGAGAGAGAGAGAGAAACGAAGGAGGATAACGAATCTACGTAAATATAAGAGATAAGAAAGAAGGTGTTTGCTACGATGGGAAAATGATAAGAGATGCTTGGAATATGAAATTAGGATTTTATACAGGGGCCGAGATTCCAGCGCGATTTCTGTCTCACTCTTTCGTTTGGGAAATTTATTTTTAGAACTTAGCCGTGCGCATTCGTTGTGAACAATTTTTTTAATATGGCTCGTTCGACTAAACGGCTGTAGAATATAAAAAACGGGAGAGGTGATGCTTGAAAAGCCGCGACTTGACGTGGTGTGCTTTACATATCGAACTGTCGGTAAGTGTATTTATAATCAGTAAATATATATATATATATACGTTTAACACTCTTTTAAATTTACTATTAATTCAGAAATGTGGATTAATTTCCAAAGAATTTTGTTGAAAGCGATAAGTCAACGTTCGTCAAAAGTATTTTTTAAATAATAATTTTAAATAAAAATATAAAAAAGTAAAAATGAGTTAATCCCTTGAAAAGGTATACGAGCATTAGTCTCATGAAAATCAGGTTTGATGCATATCACAATTATATACAATTAATACAATAATCTTTCATCAATAAAAATTCAAAATATTGACATTATTTTTCGTTGTGAAAAAGTAACGATCATGGTCGGTTGCACCTTTTTCTTTTAGTAATTTACGTATATTTATGATTTTCGTAGTTGTAACATTGAAACTTTTATTTATTTGATGAACTTTAACTATTTCAGATTTATGGCGTGCGTGTATTCAGAAACTTATAGTAGAAAATTATCGATAAATTAGCTAATCCCACTATCAAAATTAACTTATTTATCGCTAAGTATCTAACAAGGAAGGCAATCAATTATTTACAGAGATTATTCAATGTGTCCAGTTGGAGTTCAACTGGAAAATCTCAAAAGACTCTTAGTTTATAGTAATAATATTGTTTATAAGCGTTAACTGCTTTAAACATTTAAGTATCTGTTAAAAATTTCATCATAAATTGACCAAAACTTTACGTAGATGCTGGCCAAATAATATGGTGTATTTTATAAACAGGGATACTAGTTAGTACTATGAACTTATCTCTGAGAAAAAATCAACCTCTTAAATTGACCTTCATCATATGAGAGAAAGAGTAAGCGAGACTATAGTGTATTTTTTATTGTGATTGCAAATTTTAGTGAACTAAATATCAATTGCAAAATCTGACTACCTATGACTCTTGATCTATTAAATACATACCGAGCTGCCGATATGCGTCGATTTACGTTACGTACATTGTATATATAATGTGTAAACATAAGATTATACATTACATATAAATTTTTGTTAACATTTATTATTTAAATCGTACATTTCAACAATGAGATTCCGATGGATCGAGCTATACACTTTTTCGAGATTATGTAAAAGAGCTGTTCGGAAATAGTATATCGATATTACACTTTTATGCTTCCGACTGTGGAGGATAAGCCTTGAATTATATATATATATCGGGTAGAAAAAAGTTCCTTTTCATTTTCTATAAGCCTTATATCTACATATATTTGTATGTATACCAAAACGAAATTCGAATGTCTCTCCTCTCGCTTTTATCTCGTACATCCGCACACATCCACTCCACGAATTCAATTCGCATTTCAAAGACTCGAGCGTCGCGTTCGTCTCCATTCTCTCTGCATATATCGAATAAAGTTGAGAAATTTCCATCTCGCGGAAAACTTTCGTCCCTTACTTTTCCAGACCTGCGATATAAAAATGTTATAAAATTATAATTTATTATCGGACTCGAGATAGAAACCCACTTATTTCACGCTCGTCAGGCAATTTTCTACGACGAGGGTGTGTGTGTGTGTGGGTGTGTGTGTGGGGGGGTTATAACCAGGGTTGGTGGTCCATTAAAATCCAGCGAGTCAACAATCCGCGAGCTGCACATCAGCATACTGTAACGAATTAAAACTCAAGACGCGAAGAAGAAAACTAGCGACTGGAGGTTAAGCACCAGTGTATAAAGGAACAAACAACGCCACGCGGTTGAACGAGATCACTCGTGCGAGTAAAAGATAAATAATAGCGCATTAAAGCAAATAAAGCTGAACAGTATATGTACTTGTGTATAAACTCTTGTGAGCCTCCAATCGAAATGTGCAAAGAACGTCTGTATAAAAGAATTTTGAAGAGAGAGAAATCAGAAATAGAATTTAGATTTCTACTACCACATCAAGTTATTCTCCCTCTTTGCGCATGAGATGCCCGCGTAACGAAAATTTGCGTCGTCTCGCAACGTCGACGTCTTTGTGAAGCGGTTTTTTTCTCTCGCTAGTCTCTGATTCGCTAGTCTCTGATTCTCTTTGCCAGTACACTCGCCACGCTAACTCTCTTTCCTTATAGCCCGTTTCAGTAACGAAGAGAGACTAGAGAGCCACTAGTCGTGGGAGATTTGACTTTTATGTTTGCGCACGGTGAGAAAGAGGCAGCGACATCCTTGTGCATGGTTTGCAGAGCGATTAGATTATTTCCTACCGCGTATATACCGCATGAAATTTTAATATGCTTCGTGCACAAACACATAGCTATAGTTCTTAGTAGAAGTGCGTCGTTCAGTAGCAAAGACTCGAAAGGCCAGTGTTATTCTCGATTATCTAGCTCGTATATATCCCCGTTTTGTAAAGCCTCTTTTACGCGCCAGAAGGAATATCGTTCGGGAAGCTTCGCTGCTTTTCCTCTTGGGAAAAACTCACATACACGTTCATACACGTAGGTACAATGCGAGGTACCGCTCGCCGCCGTTTTATGCTTCACTTTGCCGCGTATTTGCGCGCTTTGAAAATTTTATATGGCCCCCCACGCGTCGTAAAATTCTTCTTTCCTCGCATGCGCACCGTTAATAGTAAGAGCAGCGCGAGACTGCGATGAATTTACCAACCGATATGAAAACTTATTTCATCGTGATATATTGAAAAAGTTCACTCTACGACATACACACGGGGACGCGAGTTTCTGCGCGATCCACCGTAATGAAAAATCATATTTTAATAAATGTCCTGAAAAGAGAGAAGACGTAGGTGGATTCGCCGTAAGATGAAAGAGTGCACCGCTCGAGCTAAGTTTCCGAGTGAAACGAGCAAAGTTTGATTAGCTACTGCAGTCGACCCGATCATCTTTCGGACAACGTACATTCTCCAAGCAAACGACGTCATTTTCATTTCCCGAATCTCGAGAATTTCTCGGACCCTCGCAGCGTTTAACGATTGAATCCTTCAAACTTTGCGAGAAATAACTAAGTTGGTCATTTTTTTCCTTTATTTCGAAAGGAGTATTTTCTTATTACAAAAGAAAATAATCTTAAATAGCTTATCAAAAAGACATCTTTTTCAATCAGAAGGACATAAAAGGATTTGTGTTGCTGCCAACTGGAATTATTTGCTCGCTCGAAATAGTTACCCACTGGAAATCGTTCTATTGGATTGAAAAAATAATATTTACACTTCCAAATGAACTCGCAGTATTGCCAACAGCTGAAACAAATTTTCAAATTTCGTATAGCAAATGTATAACGACTTGTTGTTAACCTTATTATTCATCATTACTAGACA
The DNA here is from genome assembly GCA_018906985.1 of Apocrypta bakeri. Lineage (NCBI taxonomy): Eukaryota > Metazoa > Arthropoda > Insecta > Hymenoptera > Pteromalidae > Apocrypta > Apocrypta bakeri. The sequence continues at coordinate 531,581 of JACCIA010000013.1, read as the reverse complement.
TAGTGTGATTTTACCATTCGCAGGTTAATTAGACTATACCATACACCCCCAACTCCAACTGGTGTTACAAAAATAAACTGGTGTACTGAAAATATAATAGTCATTTTCTCCAAAAATTGCCTTTTCAGTCAAGTTTATTCCTTTTCAGTGATGATAATCTTTCCTTCACATGGATTTAGCATAATAATAAATGTAAAATTATCGGTTTTAATAGCGACGACAAAGTTTTAATCGGATTGCTCGTTGATTCATCGAAAACGATTATTGCTTCTCAGTGAAGCCAATGTTAATTCACATTTAATACAATGTTAGAAAATTTATACTAATCATAGGAGATTATTTGACCACTCGCAAGCTAATTTCACTAAACAAGAACACATATCTTTGAACCGATGATAATTCCTTCTAATTCTAAAATCTTAGTCTATTGCTTTTGAGTAACGCTTTTTCAATGATTTTCGTTTTGAATAAAAAGATTACCTAAAAAGATTACCTAAAAAGATTACCTAAAAAGATTACCTAAAAAGATTAGCAAAAAAGACATCCTTTTGTCTCAAAACTAATATTTTCTTTTAAAATATACGAAATACATCAACACGAAAAAATAAGTAAAACAAATATAATGATTTTTATTGCATTCTACTTTTAATAAAATATCGGTTTGATTTAAAAATCCAGGTCTATTCTCATTCAAATTTATTGAATAAACATTTTGAAAAAAGATTTAGCCAACAAAACATTCATTTCGCCTCAAAAGTTTCTTTCATTGCACTTATCAGTTGACAGCGTCTTCTCATTTTGATATTGTCTTGCTTCTAGATGAATCTTCGAAAGATCCCTTTCGAAGCAACCGTGTGCGAAAAGAAAAGAAAATCACTTGCAACCGAATAAATGTCGATGCATAATTCATCGACTGAACGGCGCGATAAATCCAGCGTAATCGGTACAGATATATAAAACTTACGTGACTCGCTCTGGGAAATCCTTGGAATGAAAAAAAAGGCGAGCACGAGTCGATTGATACCTGTACATTTGTCAGAGGAAAGTGACCTCGATGAAGAGTGCGTCGCCAGTACAAGCAATTCGTATAAGGATCGCGGTATTTATGTTAAAACATATATTCAATGAGGTGATTATATTTTTATTTATGATAATAGCGAACGGTTTATAGCGAATGAAAAGTATATTTCGAATTTAATAACACGCGATATGCATCGATCGCGAGTCATATATATTTATATATACTTTTCCATTGAATTATACGACAGGTAGATACGAGTGATTTTCGATTTTTTAAATTTATAATAATGGACATTTATAATAATTAGCATCGCGAGTTTAAGGTAAGCATATTTCGAATCCTGGTAAAGACAATTACGGATAAATTATTATATAAATTATCGTTCATACAACCAATTACCATTTGAATTCACGTATTTTAACTTGAAGTGAAAAACTTTGAGCGATACTTAATTTTTTGAATCAGCGAACGTTATGAACCATTCGCGCATTCCGTTAAAATGACTCCACGAGGGTGATTTATTCAATAAATCGGGAATAATAAAATTAACCATTTGGCAGGCCCATTCACTGTTTTAAAAGTCAGAAAAGTACAATCATAAAAATAGTTACAATTCACCATTTCAATGAGTCAAATTATTCTCTAAATTATAAACAAGTGCTGACTCGCTACCTAGAAAGGCAGTTTAATTGCACTACAGCAATATACTTTTTGATTTGAAATTAACTTTGGAAACTGAAGAGCTATGCATTTTCAGATTAGCGTTTTTACCTTAACAAATGGTTCGATATCGTTTCATGTTAAGGTAGACAATAATAATAATTTTTAAAAATTGGTAAATAATATAATTATTTATTTCTGATAAACGTTGAGTATAAAAAAGTTTTTGAAAGATAATTCGTGGAAATTGATATCAATATTTCCATTCGAATAAATTCGAATAAACTTTTAATCAAAGCAAATCTGTAATTATACATAATAATAACTGTCAAAATATAAAATAACCGTTCTGTATTGAAGAATCAGTTCTGATTTGAAAAATTGTGCAAAATTAATCAGGCGTCTCAGTTTAAACAAATTTCGAATCGTAATATTTATATACGTTCTTTACCTAATAGTGGATATTAATTTGATGAAATAGCGAATTGCAATATCCGTAGAAATATAGTCTATATTAAAAAACGAATATTCATTACATTATAAAATGATTTTTTTCTCACTGCTCAATAGCAATAGCTTAATTAATTGAGAAGTGTAGAAATTGAAATATAAAAAGCAGTGAATTTATCCGTCCATTTCAAATTCAGAGAGTACAAATTTATATTTTACATCCGAATTGTCAAGTACAAATATTTAGTTAATTACTGTGAAAATGAGGTTATAGAGAAAAATGTGCGACGACACTAGAAATTGAAAAATCAGTTAATATAAGCTATATATTATACGCTCGTTCCGTTAAAATGACTTTACGAGGCTGATTTTAAGATAAAGATACAAGCAAACTAGTCAATCCGAAAAAGCAGGAGTTTAATGTCTAAATTTCCTTGGATTATACTCTGGAATCTTGACTCGATCTCTGCATCGGCGAACAGCCGAGGGGGGAAGCATCAACATCATCGCACTAGTGTAGGTATAGTCGAAGCTTTCGCCCGAATGACCGCATAATAATCGTTGTATGCATCGCGTCGCGGTCATGTACGACAAACGGATTGAGCGAATTACCGTCGAGCCAGTGGTCAACAAGGCTCGTTATATACGATAAGTCGACATCGTACGAAGGGTCAGCAGCGCATTGGCTATTACGCGTGCCCGTGTAGACGCATATCTTTTGACCGTTGAAAGCTCCGTTGGGTGTAAAAGTTTGACGCATCGATCGTTCGATTTATACCTCGGCGGGAGTTGTAATACAAACTTTGAAAAAAACAGAAAAAAAAAAGAATCCCTTCCTTCCTCTCAGTTCTTATCAACATCGATAAAACCTGAGAGATTTACGACGACGATTGGAAAAAGAAAACACACTGCGTGTAATATAAATTATCCGTCGGCGTAAGCGTGCGGTTAGACGCAAATAGGCATTATTTCATTCTTATCGCGTTTGGATGGATTTGCAAAACTTGATATGATCGTTGTCGACGAGTAATATACTATATATTGTTCAAACGACTTAATTAGAAGCTACGGGGTACCCTCATACATTGCGGCGTCGAAGAGTTAGCTTTGATCCAACAGAGAGAACGCCAAGCTCTGCATCATTTCCGAGAAGGGAGAATAATCTAGTCAAATCTGATTCCCTCTCAAGAGGTTAAAATCGGTTCTACACAAGAATATGTACAGTCAGCGATGCTGTTGCACTAATGAATCCAGGTTAATCCAGTATGTTTGCTGTATTTACCATTTGCTTATTTCCACAACTCAAAGATAACGAGAGGAAGGGGGAGGGGGTCTTTCACGTTCGGCAACGCTAGATCTGAATATATTTTACGCAGCTAAGCGCGTGCATTAACTTGAACTTCGCTCTTCAGCCCTTTTGGTGTGTCTCTAATTTCCTATATTGTGTGGTTAACGTCCCTCTTCTCTCGTTAGTTCTACAGCTCGTCTGATGTGGTCGAGCTTACCGAGTTTTTTTACAGCTGCAATAGGAGTGAACCTGATTTATTCCGAAGCTCTTTGGTCGCTTTTAAGCGCCTGTCTCATTATCGATCGGAAAAGAGAAGCTTCTAAAGTTCACGGCTGGGGGGTAGTTTGGTCAGCTCGGGGGTACTAAAAAAATAACCATTAATTCTGTTTAGAAGCCAAAAAGAAAATAATCATAAATAGCTTGTCAAAAGGATATCTTTTAGAATGAAAAGAACTTTAGAAATAAACTGTCTTGCAATATCCGTTTTTTAAAGGATTCGCTTGACTTGAAATGCAAATTGTTATCTAAAAAACTTTATCGTACTCGTTACTATTCTTTTTCGTTCAATAACAATATTTTCACTCGATTAGCAATAACTTTTAGAAATTGATAGTTAACATTGAATGATGTTAGCACTCGTAGGCTAATTAGACTAGACAGGGTGCGTCAGTAGGAACTCGATAGTAAGAAAAATTAATGAAAATATAATAATTTTGTACAAAAATGTAATTTTGAATGAAAAATAGATCTATTCTATTTTTCATATTGTATTCTACAAGATTATTTATTTTCATTGATTTACGTTAATTATATCTTTTTATCAGTGAAAAATTATCATTTCGAAATCTCGACGGCAAAGGCATAATTGAATTGCTTATAGTTAGTTTAACGGAAGCGATGTCTTCCTTCTGAGCTCGTCTGTACGAAATAGATATTTATTCATATATGTATAATATACTGTCAGAAATTTGATAGCAATGATAGAATGAGCGTATACTTGAGTGTGCACTACTTTCAGCCTAATTTGTACAAGAATGATTAATTGAAAAGTGAAAGAAACATTTATTAATAAGTGAAAAAAATCTAATTCGTTTGGTTAAAAAATCAACGTTTCCTATTCAACTTTATTACTTTGGAATGATTATTGAAAATTTTCCTCCTGAATCGAAAGTTTAAAAATTTAGTCAAAACGATATATTGTTTATGCTTGAAAAACATAATTTCTTACCGTGTGTCCTTAAGAAAGAAATTGCGTAACTGGTACGTATTGACAATGTATTCTGTATTATATAGTAATAATCCAGAATACAATGATAAAAAGAAATTAGATTCATAAAATTTCAATGCAAAACAATGTACCGAGTAAAGTAATGGCTTTTTGCAGAAGAATATAAATTTAGTGCAGAGTCAAGTACAAAGCGGAAAAACAAGCCAATAACCGATCGGTCGATAGTCAGGAAAATAGTTTCGTATAAGGCAGTAATCCCTCGCGAGTTTTCGTCCGGCCTCATTATCGTCAGCCAGCTCTTATCCCGTCGGCATGTGCTTTATTTATTCGAAAGTCAACGGTATAACGAGCTATATATCGGCGTGGCTTCATAAATAAAGCAACTTTTCTGACGCAAGTTCTGATTTGTCTGTACTACTGTGTGGGGAAATTCGATTGTTATTCGCTACACAAATTCTACCCACATCCGCATCTACTTCCACAACATCGGATAGGGTCAGCGATGATTTAGACTCTACGAAGAGGGTGCAAACTTTCTCTTTTATCTCGTTTTAGCTTTGAGCGTCTTATAGCTTTTACTTTGCAGCTATATGTATACGTGTATATATATATACAGTATCCGTCATACAGCTATACAAAAGCAGGCTCTGTCTCTGTCTTCTCGTGTGTTGACTTCGGCTCTTCATTTGGCCGTACGAAGAAGACAGAGACTGGCCTCAGAGTTTTCCAAGTCCCTTTGCCGTTTGGGGGTTTGGAGCACAAGAGAGATTGGCGGCTCATTAATTTACCCAAAAGTGGAGAGTGCGTGCTGCATTTTCGCTGATGCTTATTGCTTCGACTTGAAAATGTTCTTTTTTTTTCATTTTTCTAGAAACACGCTCTGGTACTCTAACAGATTAGAATATTCTTCCAGTTCCTATTCTAGTCTGCCTAGGATTAAAGCTTTGTGCTTTTTAAAGCATTTTTTTAAGCCAGACGACATATTCGCACGATCAACTAACTAACTAACTCTATATATCTAATTAATGGCCAAATTTTAAGTGCGTTACGAAAGTTTTCATTGCATTGCAGTGTCCAAGCCATATTCCTTCGACTCCCGAGTCTAATTTCGAGTTTCGAAGCTAGTGAGTTATAAACAGCGAACGAAACAATGCCAGTCCAACAAACAACCGATATGTTTCTCGAGCACAAAAACGACGATACTTTACAATTAACCGTTTGTCTGACGTAGAGGACAACCGAGTCATCTCTTTGCGGCGTCAAATGTATAACGAAAACTGCCCGGGGGTAAAAAAACAGTAGGGCACGACCCGAATGAACGAGTTCTTTATGCCAGTTTCGCGTGTGCATACCTACACACACATAGAATAACTAGAAATTTTGTTTTCGTATCTGAGCTAGTTTGAATTTTTGGAAAGAACGCGAAACTGTAGCATCTATAACTGATGACTCGGTTACTGTATTGAGAATTACTTAACCGCAGATGTAATTAATCTTAAGTAATCTCGTTGCTTCGACGAATAAATATAAAAAAAAATACTTTTGAAAAAAGAAATATTTTTTTCTCCTAATGTTGTGCTTTAAGTTGAATTTAACGAATGTATTACTGTCGTTATCCTTGATTGTACATGCATTATAGCTATTTATGACCGACCTCGGGCCGCATGCTTATAAAATTACCCGTTAAATTCAGTTTAACACTCGCGATAATTTATTATACGCACACGTAAAAACAATTAGACGCTAGCGATTCGTAATAAAAATTGGCATTAAAGGAGTTCACGCTGCTGTTGGCGCGAAGTAGCCACTTATAGCAATTTGATAAGATAACGGAATAAGGAAAACCCTTCGTAAAATAATATTGTTTATTTCTTTCTTTTTTTTATTTTTTTCGATATGTACATCTGTTTTTTTCAGACAAGTATACGTCTGACGTCGCTTATAAAACATTGATGCGATGTTACCTCTATGCTATTTCGTGTGAGCATTTATTTTGAATTATATTTTACATTCTCGTACTTTTGAAAGCGTATTAAAAATAGAAAAATAGAAAAAAATAAATAAATAAATTTCATATAAATATATATTTATTTTTGATGAACCTATAGTGTCCGGTAGAAATGGGATGAGGAAATGTGACTGCACAGTTCAATGTATTTACCTGAAAGCAAAAGAATAACGAGTTATGATATATTTATTCGTATATAGAAACCTTATTTTTAATTATAAAATAGTTGTTCAATTTTGGGGAACTAAATAGTAATTATACTATTTGATCTATATGTATTACTTTAACTGCTCGTTTATTACAACATCGTTACGAAGGCAAACTCCTATTTACTAACAACCAATGTAAACTTTCAAATATATGTGCAAACTTAGGTATTTACCCCACGTATATTGATTATTTTAAATTACTCGCAATGTCGACCATGTAATACTCCTATTTTTTCCCCCAATTCCTCGTTCTCACAATGAAAAAAGGCGAAATACCTTTTAAATTGAAATTTTCATCGGCCGAAAATATTCGATCAATCTTTTAGTCATCGGGTACTACGTAATAACTTGTTAATCTGATGAAACAATGCACACCCACTATAATTAAAAAACTTTTTTTCAAACTCCGATTATGTGCGCAAAAGTTTCATAAGTCCGAAAAAGAAGCAGAAACTGTGGCGCAGAGAGTAGATCGCGAATATAATTCAATGCTGAAAAGTTTGACCTCGTTTCCGTGCTCGACAGCCCAAAATACGTGCTACAGCAGTTACGTACACAAATATGGTAACGATCAACCGAGATGGTGAAGGTCCATTCCAAAAGCAAAAAAGTCTATCTCCGGCGCGCGCACACACACGCGCACCCGCACACACACACACAGACACAAACACACGAACACACAAACACTTACGCACAGAGAAGAAGAGTTTTATTTTTCATCAAAGGTTCGTCACCTCGACCAAATGAATATCCGCTGCTACACCGCGGGAGAGCAAGTTTTGGAAAATTTTTTAGGAAACAAGCTGATACTCACCAGCTACAGGAAGACGGAACGAGAGAGAGAAAGTAAACAGAGCCACCGCGAAAATAATCTGAGGGTCAGTAGAAGCGCATGAATTTTCAATGTCCACCTCTTTCGTCTCGTCTATACAACCCTGGCTAAGACTCTTTTCGCAGCAGACATGCACGTATACACGTTTCAAAAAGCTCAGCGGACGCCTCGTAAAACGAGGAGAAAGATTCTTCGTAGTCGACTTTTTTATGAGCGATTCTTTCTTTGGCTACTCTTTCAGTTCCTTTACTCCACTGCTACTGTACTTGGAGCTTTTCTTTCCCCCCTTTTTTCTCTCTCTCTCTCTCTCTCTCTTCTCTCTCTCTCTCTTTCTCTAGGGCTAGTCATCGCGGACACGCTTATTCATTGGATGGCTCAGAGCCATATTCATTTTTCAACGAGCCAAGGTCGTCGACAAGGAATCGACGATACGATTCAGTTTATCGGATGTATTGAGGTTTTTTGTCCTAATGTGCGATTACCTGGTGGTAAACGCGATCATACGCTTCGGTGTACAATTGTTTTGAAAAAAGTCGTATTCAATTCAGAAAAAAGTGCACACACTTCAACATGCCCGTTGTCGTTGCTCAAATTGCGCAAACTTTAATTAAGGCTTCGGAACTGTATACAGAGAGGCTTGAAAATCCGCTTGCCATATATAGTCCCAAGGCTCAAGAGTCACTGGACAGAAAATCGAATTTAGCTACGCGTGAAGGAAGAGAAAGAATGGATTGAATTCCACAGGAGTAGACTTCCGCAGTATATATATAGTTAATTAATTCATAGCACCAAGCGTCAAATGTGAATTACTTAGATCCGCACTCGAGCGCGATCGAGCGCGAAAAAATATAACGGTGCGAAATACCGCGACTTCTCTCGCGAAAAATTAACTTTGTAATTTGCTTTTTACGAGCAGCTGCAGCCAAGCAAAAGTAAAAGAGTCGCGGAAAAAATGCGCGTCACGCGGCGGCGGTGAATAAAAAAAGAGGAAGAATAGAAAGAACGACGACGAAGGGAGTAAAAAATCGTGAGGCGCCACCGGTAAAAGCACCGCGTTGTTAGACGAGATGCGAAACAACGCGTATAATATTTTAGAGGACGACGCGTCATTTGAATTTTTCGCCTTTCATGTTTTTGCTGCCCAGCAACGGACCGAAAAATTACGACATTTTAAGGATAAACCGGTATACAAAAATGATAAAGAAAAATAGACGGTTAGGGAGACTTGAGGTGGCCGATGGAAACAAAAGTTAGAGAGAGAAAATCTGATGAAAGTGCAAAATATGCACGAGCCTGCATTTCTCGTGAGCCGTCCCTGCGTGTACAGAAGTAAACTAAAATAGGTATGGAACGGCTTTTTCTCGCCACAGACATTTTAATAACGAGAAGTACATTTTTTAATACCTGAATTATACAGGTAGATTTTTCTATTTTTCTATTTTTCTATTTTTCTATTCGTTTATAGTGCGATCTTTTTTTGCATTATTCATTTTTTTCCTTGGAAATGCGCTTCTAACCTTTTGATAAGGTTCGGTAAACTACACTACGCAGTGTGACTCACAAGGTTGTAAGAATCCCTTAAGTGCATATATCATTGATGTTATTGACACATTTTCATTTTTATCTCTGTTTTACGCACCGATATCGTTATATATACATATATATATATATATATAGGGGTGGCAAATAAATTTGCTCTTTTACATTAACCAAAGCATTGTATTAAGAATGAAGACGTTGTCCGCAAAAATCATTGAACTAAAAATCGTAATCCCACAACAATGCACACCATCAATCTTTGAGCTAACTATCCAAAAAATATCGGAAAAGTCGGTCCAAGAGAGCCCATTTCCTTGCAAATACATCTTACCGTATCAGGCATGAAAATCACAGATTAGGAAAGGCGATAAATTACCAAAGGCCCCAACGGTGCTAGAAGAACATAGCTGTACAATTTGATACCCGCCGAACCCTCTACAGCTAAAGAAAAAAAAGAAAGAGAGAGAGAGAGACAAATAAAGAAAAAATGGTAAAATCCAGGGGCGACTGGAAGATTCGTACGAAAAGGACGATAACATTCTAAGCGTAAGCGAAATACAATACGGTATAATCTAAGTCTCCGACGACAAAAGCTTGCGCGATATACTTTAGGTGCAAGGCAATTTTCTTTCAGCTATACTTCATAGCGACTGAAGGGAAATCGCTATTCGACGCCGACTGACGATCTCTTGTACATATTTGTATTACTATATGTTTTAGCTTTTGTCAGTCAGTGGCTGTTTATCGATTTTTTTTTAAACTACAGATGAAATTGAAAATTGTTACTTCATTACAAGAACTGATGGTCTCTTGTGCATATTTTCTTAAATACGTATACGGTATAGCTTCTGTCAGTGCGTAATTTTTACTTAATTTACTATTTAATTTAGGACGTTCCCTGGTAGAAACATAAAGTAACCTCTACGCATTATATTACGAACATAGTCAATGGTACAATTAACTAACCATTACTGAATATACCTGCTAATTTCCTCGCTAATTAAAGGGCGTTCGGTTGTTTAACGCTTGCTTAATTTTAAACCTTTAGAAATTAATAATTTTATTATAGTAATAATATAATTAATTAAATAGTTTAATAAATTATCGAGGCTACGAGAAATCGTTCGTTCTCTAACAGATTGACCATCTCTTTGTTGCAAAATATTTCTTCCCCCTTGATTTTGCAGCCGGGATTGAGAATAAAATAGTCGTAAGAAAATATTACATTCCCTCACAGAGTACGCGTAGACGACACTCGTTGAAAGGTGAAGAACCGCGAAATTTCATTTCTTCTTCCGGTACATATATATATATATATGTGATATGTATATGTATAGTATATGCGTGTGTGTAGGCTCGAGTGTACGTATAAGTAAGCCGTACAGTAATATACAGCGGGAGCGTGTGCGTGATGGGCTATACGACGAAATCTATCTTTGGCGCGGACGCACGTACGTCCGGTAAATATTTTGACTGACGGTACAGAGAATGCGAAAGAGCCGACTTTCGCGGATGCGGCGGTCGATGAATTTTTGATTTCTCACTTTTCCGTGAAACGAGTTCATTTATACGTGTCGCGTATCTCTATCTGCAAAACAGCACATTCGCTCTCTTCTTTCTTTTTCTACGATTTTTGCTGGTACAATCGACTTACTTCTACCTCTAAATGTATAACCACATGCCTGCTATTATATCGAAAAAGGTCGTTACTTAACGAAATGCATCGATTTTTTATATCTATATATATGAATGTATGTACATCGAAGAAAAGAGATGTTTTTTCCACAATCTTTTTCCATTCTTTTCCAAGCAACTGCTGTGCGATGTTAAGCTATAGGAACCTTCTTTCTTCTTCTCGCTTTTACTGCTTTTATATACATTATGGTAATTTAGCCCAAGAGAGCCTAGCACTGCTACTGCTGTTGCTACTAGTACCTTTAGAAGGGCTTGATGAATGTAAGGCAATTTGTAGAAAGAGCAGCTCAGCAGCTCAGCAGCTCAGCATTTGTCGGAATGGAAGGGCCTCGGATTCGAGTTGATTTCTTTTGTAGAAAAAGCTCTATTTGGAAAATTAAGTCGACAGTAAAAGTCGTGGTGACTAATGAGGTAGGTTAAGATAATGAGGCGATTATGCGTTTTAACGAAATTTCATGAGCATGGGTTCAAGGGCTGATATAGCGAAAAGATTATTCCGTGGAAAATTTCTGTGATCACTCATAAGAAAGGACCTGCGGTCTAATGTTCGATCAGTAGTGGTTGTAGTTTGTACGAATTCGTGTAAGCTTATACTTAAGAGGGGTACTTTACGGGGCATTGGCCTCTCCTTTTCCACCAAGGGTTTAATAATATTTCTAATAATATTAAAGATTTTCTTACAGACATGAACATTTCAAAGAGAGAACAAGTGCAACCCCCTTAATAGATACTGTAGTAATAAAAGGGAGTCGTAGTAGAAAATATGTTCTTCCCAGCTTGAAGGAAAAATTCATAGAAAAATTTGTAATATAATGTTTATTATTACAAGTATTCGTAGAATTTATCGTTACTTTACTGAAAAATAGGGCAGAACTTTACGGATTCTGCAATATGCGTACTGGTATAGTACTTAAGCAAGTGCTGTTCTAAAGTTGCTGCTCCAAAATTCTAATTAGATTTAAATAAATCACTTGTATTCACTTAGCTCGTTTACATTACATTGTTATAAAATAGAAGTTAGATTGTACAGACTTTACAAACTTTATTGGTCCAGTGCGACTCAATTTAAGGCTAAATCTATTGCAATTCGCAGCAAAGAACTTTTACTACAAAAAAAAGGCAGTACTTTACAGATTCTGTATTATATTTACCGATAGAGTACTTTAAGCAAATGCCAGTGGAATAAGTTGCTGCAACAAAATTCGAATCACATTTAAATAAATAACCTGTATTTCACTCCTCACGTTTACATTGAATTCTTATAAAATGGAACTTAGATTGCGTAACGTCACAGATGCGGGTTAAGACCTACAAACTTTATTCGACCAGTACTGCGCATTTCATTTTACATTTAACATACCGGCATTAAATACTAGTTTACACTATTATAATTCTGATTCGTCAATATCATCCTGAATGATAGCCAAAACAAAGATATACCACTGTTGCTATATATCGTTTGATGGTATTGGTTCATAATTTCGGTAAGCGCCATTACGTACATGTATAAGGCTTCCCCTACCAGAGTATATAAATATATATTCGGCACAGCAAAATGCTTAATAAGTACTTTCCATTGATACCTCTCGAGTTTTAAGGATAACGTCTCCTTAGAATACGTCGCATTTGAAAGGTTCATGCATTCCAACGAGGCTATTATGGTATACATGAAAAATTCAATCTCTTCCTCATTGCGTATAATACGAAACAAAGGAAAAATAAAAATTAACATATATCCGATTCTGCAAGACTGCGTAGTGCGAGCTACCGTTACTAGCTGAAATTGATACTTCGCATTTGAAACGAACCATGTGAACCAGTACACACCGAATACCTGTCAATAAATCAAATTCCAGGTAATGGATCGCCACCACAAGATCGGTGCTGACAAATATTCCACAAATATGCCACAGCACCAATCTCATGGCGATCTAAACGAAGTGCATAAAAAAGCCTAACTTTATAATTTCCCTATTTAAAGTGCAAAGTAAAATTACACACAAAAGCCCTCACTATTTTGCAAACTATCACAACACTAAAAAAGATTCATGATTCCGTAAAAGAAGAAGAGAGCATTAGCAAGAGAGGTGATCAAGCTGCATCAAGAATCCACTACAACTTTGAGAAATCGCTCAACGATCCTATGCGATGCTCAAAAACACTTACATTATCAAAAATGTATTTAAGCTTACCTAGATTTCTGTAGCTAGGTTCTTATAGAGCTATTAATAATTCGATACAATTAGTCGAGTTATATTTTACAAGTAATAATTAATCGCTAATGCATTATTCCCGCAGTTTTGGAGAGAATCAAAAGTACATTTTAAATTTGAATTTCCCGATTATATCGTTAGAATTTGCCGTTAAAATCGCCAAACTGCTGTCAGCAGCAGCCAGATTTTTCTGTCCAAATCGAATTTTACTCGTGCACTAAACGAAGCTTTTCGATCGTACTGTTTGATCTCGTCAGAAAAGATATTCAGCATAAGGGCTTTTCTTAATTAAAAGGAGGGTAAAAAAGAGAAGGTGCGGGCGTAGAAGAAAAAGTCGAGGCGCTCTTAATGATGCAGGTAAAAAATACGTCCTCGTAAAAGTTTAAACTCCCACGCGCGCGTCGATGGCGCGGAATAAAGTTTCGCTGCTCAAGAGCCAATAAAAGAAACACGTACTAAAACGAGCTAAGCTCATAAAACTCGAATCAGCTTTAAACTGTGATATTTTTTCGTTGTAATGTTATATTCTGTTATTATATTCTGCGTGCATTAGATTAGTTAGTATTGTGATGAGATATGTTTGCGATTGAGTGAATAAGATAAAGAGAAAGAGATTTACGACAACAACAAATATATACATATATTTGCAGAAAAAAGATCAAGTTTAGGAAGCTTAAATGAGAAGCGTTAAAATTACGATGCCATGAACAGTTTTACCGCTCGTTACCCTCAGCACGTAAAACATTGTAGAGATCAGCTCCAAGCATAAATAAGCTACATTTTTCAATTATCATTGGTTGCATATATCTATGTGATTCCGTGACAGATTGACCGGACAAACAAATTTGTTCTTTCAATTATTTTAAACTGTTCTTCGGCACTGTATTCGGCCTCCTTGAATATTTTTCATAATCCCTCTTCGAGTTATGGAGAGTCGCAGTTGAAATTACCAGGAGTTTTTGTACTTTATATGTCTACTCTTTTTCATTAATTTGTCATTAATTCATTAGCCCTCCGGGGAAGCTTTTTCACTAAAAGTACGGGAGGAAGTTTTTTTGCGAAATGCACTAAACTTTTCGAATCGAATATTTTCAAGGTCGTATGTATAAGTCACAATAAATTTATGAATCATCCAAGTCTTAAAATCAAATTTTGAAAGGTTGGTCGTTCATGACAACATCGAACAATTCATAAAGATACTGCACTTTATTGACTGCAAAACTATTTATATTAGTCGCAACCCGTGAATCGATCTGTGTTTCTAACTAGCAGTCAAGTTTATCAGTCAAATTATTTCATGTTATGACGAAACGCCTATTTTACATATATGCAATTGTAACTTTGACTGAACTCAGCATCGCCAAGACTTACCGAGTAGTAGCTTACATTACCTATTCATAGTTTCAACATGTATTTATGAGTAAGTAATTACTTGTCCAGATGGTTGATCAAATATATCTCAAGTATTTTTAACAATATTTGCCTATATTTTCTTTTCTATTGATTGATCGGCAAAAAATAATAGTACAATAATAATACATGCGTTTATGAGATTGAGACTGATTTATTAAGGTAAATACATTAGTGACAAAAAATATGTGCTATAACGAATAGCACATGAATAATTCATGTGTATATATATATACATATCGAATTTAGTAAAATGATTTATCACGCTGTCTAAATAGAACCTCTTGTATTTGCGAGCTACCCTGATGCACAGAAAAAAAATTAATTAATCATAAGCAATGGGGTTCATCTGTAAATACCAGATACCCTTCTACAGACACATACTTTGTAAGAAAAAACTATGTCATACAAGAGAACAAAAGTCAATCGCATAGAAAATGTGTAGGGAAAAACGTTTGCAACGCGCGACGTAAAAGTAAACTACGTCGCGGATACAGATGTCGTGTCTGAGAAAAATTGCAGCAGTATAACAGTTATAGCATTGCAATTCCGCGCAGTTGTACGAGGCTTGGGCCACCGGAGTAACGCTTGTCACGATGATCGATGCTGCGCCTTTGCAACTCGACTGATGCTCCAATTACGAGTTTGTCGCTGGCTTTGCGGCTCGACTACGGGAAAAATGCCGGCACTTTTTTTTACGAACCTGAATTTTCGACATAACATCCGGGAACTATGGGCCGAGCAGTCAAAATCTTGATTTATGATGGAACGATGACGCTACCTGTCCATCATCCGTAAGAAGGGAAATCCTTCGGGTCTAATTAATGTTGGCTTGGCAATAAATTCACCGCGTCTCTTTGTGTATGTCTGCATATGTACGCATACACGTGTGAGAAGGGAAAGAGGGAAATAAGATAAATAGATGCATTCCCATCAGCGTGTTTTTATTAGCTCAAGGACGGTCGTTAGAACGTTTGCTTTTTCAATATCAACTATCGTACGAAAAACAATATATCTATATATAATTGGCGCATACGTTATTCCGGCCTAACCATTCATTGAATCAAGATCAAACGCACACGATAATCTGTAAAATTAGTAATAATTGCCAATTTCCTCGCAATCTCTGGCTAATAATCGTTATTCAGAGGTGAGAAACCTTTATTGACTATTAAATATAACTAAAGGTAAAATCAACGAAATGCATAGCACGCCGAAATTAATTTTACATCGAATAAGATGAAAGTAGAAAAGAAAGAAAAAAATATCCCGTTCATCTAGTTGCGATTGAGAGAGAGAGAGAGAGAGAAAAAGAGACAGACCGTATCCGCAATCGGCTCCCTTTTATTCGCGACTTCCACTCGAAAGGTCTACAGCATTGCGGCCAGTGGCAAACTCGACTTGTTGCCAGGAAATTATATTCGCAACAAGTAGCGGATGAGGAAAAATGACTGAGACGAGCATTCATTGTGGAAAATTGCAAGCACCAATAGCCGACATTTGCAAGTATCAAGTTGTAACAGCTTGCAAGGACTGCTATGAGCAAAACTATATGGTTATGAAATTTTCAAGTGTTATTAAAGGGGAAGAGACAGCCTCAAGAGATTGCTTTGGTCGAATATTATTTGTTCTTTTTCTCTCACTGAATATTATTTGAATTTCACAACGAAAAATAGTTGTATTAAAGTTTATTTTATAAATATGTTCTGTCGCGGATATACCAACAAGTGGTAAAAATACAATATCAATTTTGCGAATGTAATTAAACGTAACCATATCGTATATTGATATTGATCAATCATTCACATATAGGTGAATCTTGAATTGAAATAACAAGGTAAAATACATTAATCCATTAAAACTTAGGGAAGAAATCGAGAGAGAAATGTGAAATACGCTTGCCGTGAATTTTTTTCATATGCATAGAGCACAGCAACCGCATCGCGATGGTATTATTAAAAATTGTTCCGGCGCTTTATCATCTCGCGCAGAGCAAGTACGAAAAAACAAACGCACGAACAGAGAGAAAGCTTTTTTCTCCACATATTCGCTTAGCTCGCAGAGCCGTGAAACTGATAAGGGCTGCGCGACTCTGAGCGCTGTTTTTCCTCTACAGTAACAAACCGCTGTGAATTTTTTACAAGTAGTTCGCAAAGGATTTAATCGCGTTTGCGAGGCTGTCCATTGGTCCCTGGATATACGAGACTGTAGATTTATATTTTATACAGAACACAGATTATAAATCCTAGTTTTTTGTTTGGTCACTTCGTATATTTAAATGGAAACAGTGAAAACGGATAAAACGGAGAGAGCGCGCGCGAGAGAGAGAGAGAGAGAGAGAGAGAGAGAGAGAGAGAGAGAGAATGCCGTCAACTTTTTAACACGAAAGCAAATTGCGCGAGGTAATTTCAGGACTAAAAATTTAATGGAAATGATGCTCTGCGATCGATTCATTGCCACAGCCCGTGAAAATTACGAGCTGACGCAGAGTTTTTAAAAAATAAAATTCCTTCTTTAAAAAGGCGCGATAGGTATTTTACAAAGTTGCGATCGCACACAGTGCGAAGCCCTAAAAATAATGGAACGATATTATTTAACCAAAAACGAAGCTGCTTTCAAGTATATCGAGCTCCGATGAAAAACATATTTTTAATAATTTGTACGAGAGTATATATTTTTGCAACACAGTTTCATATATTTCTTATTCGATACGATCGACATTCTGTAAGTGGATCGATAACCAAAGCTGATTATACTAATACCAGCACTATACGGCATGTATAAACACGCAATGTGCGTGTATAAACAAATTCGCTCTCTTAAAATCGACATTCCATTCCAATGCACTCGATGCTATCTATGCTATATCGAAGTCGTTCACTTCCGTCCACGGCGACACGATAAGATTCTTCGCCGAGAAACACTTGAAATAAGTCGCGAATCCTCGAGGTAGATAATAATAAGGGGCGCGGCGCGCAACTCTCTCCACGAAGATAAAGTTCACGAGTCGAGGCTTAAGATATCCCGAGGCCGATAGAGTCGTGTGTGTTTCGACTACACCGGACGTTTAGGAAAGAGAGCGCGATTTAATCTGGCAACACGACGAGCTAAATTTACTACCTTAATTCCTCTCTCTCTCTCTTTCTCTGTATTCCGCTATGCGTCATGCCGAAAAGACCCCTCTCTCAGCCCTCTACTCCCAAACGCGCACTTTATCGCTGAATTCTTTTATTTTCACTGAATTCATTTCGTAATTTCGAGTTCAAAAGAAACTACGTCCCTGTTTTCTGATGTATTGACGCACTTCACAGTAGTAGCTAACGGAGCTTCAATTAAAATAGTCTCTTAACAGCCTGCTTATACACATGTATTGTAGACATACTTATCCCTGGTAGACTTATTGGTAGATTTATTTCATTTCCTTGTCGTGATATATTTTTACGAGGATAAACCTATGTTTCTTGTCTTCTATCTGTAATCAAGCTAACGCGTTAGTTAGTTTTAAACCGCTGGTGAGTGATTTTTTCTTTTGCGTGTACACTTCAGCGTGTACATTCTTCTTTTATTCGTATACGTACGTCGTCGTTATTATGCGAGAGAATGTCAAGCTTGTAAATGTAACAGATTGGCTACACTGTTATAAAAATAACAGCTAGTTTAGTAGACGTAAAAGCGTGATTCAAAATGTAATCAATGAAGCTAAAAAATTCATCTGAGATAAAAAGACAGATTTTTTTAACAAAAGGAAATTCATTTTTCCTTAAATATCCTTTTTTATTTGAAAAAGTTCCGTCTTCCTTCAAGCATGAATTATTTTCTCAAAATAATCACAATCGTATTATGTTTGATTAAAAAAGAATATTTTCACTTCCACAGGTATGCAACAAATTAAAATAGTGCCAATTTTAAAAGCTATTTTTCTTTATTCTTCTTTATCACTTGCAAGCTAGTTTGCCTGAAAGTCAGAAGAAGTTCTATCGGGTAGTGCATGCAGTTTATGATAATGTGATCATTTTGTATAAAAATTTTGAATTAAACAATTTCGTTTTAATTAAAAAAAATATGTTTATTATTCAAGTCGATTAATTTGCAATCAAACGGATTGAACCAAACCACCAAAGGCATTGCTTTGTCTGAAAATGAGCATTTCTTTCAGCGAATTGTAATTGTAGCGTACGGCGTTTTCTCATTTTCATATTATCCTGTCTCTAGATGAATCTTCCATCGCTTCTTTCGACGCAATTGTTTGAATACACAAAAAAAAAATAAATAATCAAAAAGGGTTTAATGAAATTTTTGGTCGATTTAACAGAAGCGATTATTGCCTCTAAGCCACGTTGTATGAAATAGTAGGATAGAGTAATTTTACCTTTGACAGGCTAATTTTACTCCAGTTCGCGCGTCCAGCTCTCTACCCGATAGTACGAAAAGCTAATGAAGATATGACAATTTACCAAAAAGATTGCTTAATTTCGGTGCAAAAGGAACATTGTTGAAGGTGCATTGTTTCTAAGACATATAAAAAAATCTATATTCATTGTTTAAGTTGATTATTCGATTCTGCAATCAAAAGGATACAGCTAAAGAAACAGTGGTTTAATCAGCGCGAAAGACGAAGTAAAAGAGATGTAAAGAGTAAAAGAGAACTTTTTTAATTTTCTAATTTTCTAATTTTCTAATTATCTAATTTTCTAATTATCTAATTTTGTTAATAACTTACAATTTATCACCGCCGTTCTACAACACGCATATACACGCGTGATTGATTAAAAGAATGAAAATAGGCACATCGTAAGGTAAGATGCTGAAGTAACGATGCTGAAGTAACGAGTGAAACTTAACTATACGAGTAGCCGAGATCGTTCGTTTAGCTAAAGTCCACGCGCTTGACTTCCACACTTAATTAACTGTCGTCGTCGCAGGCTAAACATGTATCTCCTGTGTTTTCCTAGGACCGCTGAGCCCGCCACTGCACGCAAACACATTTTTATGTTTTTATTCCCGCATATAGCTGTATCGCTCGTTCCCATCTCTCCTTCTTGTATTTCGCGTTGATAGTGCGGCTGATCATTATTTTTTCTAACTACGCTTAGGGAAACGCAGAAATCCTGCGAAAACGTTTCTCAAGATTGCTATTTGTGATTTAGATAATTAGTCGCTGATTATTATTATGAAAAAATGCGGAACTTTTTTTGTTTAGTAGGATTTTCATTTATCGTTTATAATATTACAAATTTAAGTACAAATTTAATTACGCCAAATTCTCATTAAATTATGTGATAAATTATACTTTATATTTACAACAAAAGGTGATGTATATTGTTTATTATTTATTATTTATTATTTATTATTTATTATTTATGTGGTGGTAATTTATTTAATATTTAATAATATGTCCAGTGTTCGTTAAGAAAATTTCACCAGCAATTGGCCAACTGTTGATGTAAAGTATATATCTGCACAGGTTGAAGGCAACAACTTGCGGTAGGTCTTGTTAAATAATGTTATTAATATACTTTTAGGAAAAAGTTTAGCTTAATATTAGATTTTTTATTATATAGACATTTCAAGTTTTATAGGGAGGAAGTAAGCGTAAACACTCGTTAAATAAAAAGTACACACCCTTTGAAGACTAACTAATCAGATCTTCTTTCTCGTGTGTAGGGGTTCATAATATTAGATATAGACATTAATTTATTTGTTCATGATGCTTAATTAATAACCTTTCCACTTATTTTTGAACTTGTCAAGTTTTCTGTTCATATAAGTTTATCTCCAAATCTGAATCCATTTTTTAAGAAAAACCCAGACGACCAAAAATAATGGGTTTCAACTTTATTTCGAACTTCATTAGTAATGCGTGAAATAAAAATGAATATTACTTATTAATCCTCTTTTCTATTGTTTGTGCATGTATTCTTTCAGTTGATAGAGTAACAATTGCATTTTATTTGAAAGTGTACGAAAAGACTATCCTTAAACTATGAATAAAGCAATTGTAGATCAAGAAAAATTCACAGTAATTTTCATTTCTGTCTTTGCTAATGAAACTTGAAAATAAGCTAAAATTTTTTTGATTTCTAAGGAAATTTAATAACGACTCACATTCAGTAGGTCTCAACGAGTAGCCCCAATATTCTAAAAAACACAACTGAGTTAACGTTAGCCGAAACAAAAGAAAAATTCAACATTAGCTTTAAAAACACGAAGAACAAATGTTCAATCGTCCACCCCATTCGAAACAAAAGCCAAAACCAAAGCCCATCTCACTGACTATTAGACTTCATACGATCTCGTCATTATTTTCATCCCCCCAGCGTTGTTTTAGAGCTATAAACACGACGGTCGCGATTCTCACCTCGATGGAAGTTGACGACACATCGCATTGGAACTTTACCATCGCTGCACAAGCGATACAAACTTTCCGAGTGAAAGACATCGCGAAAAAGCGAATACCCATACATTTCGATGATACTTTGCTCGCGATCGGCGCCGTTAAAGAGCTGCGGCGGGGAGCCAGCGAGAGAGAGCGAGAGAGAGAGAGAAGTCGATACACGTTCTGTTTGACAGGCTCAATGGAGGTTCACCTCGACCCGCTTCAACTCGGAGTCGCGTAGTCTAAGGTGACCCGTTTAATGCTTCTCTTTCTCTCTGACACTGACCGTAGAAATACTGCAGCTGCATCATCAAACGCATAATGTAATGCAAGAGACACAGAAATGCTGCTAATGCGAGAATAGCTACTGCAATGCCAAATTATCATGTTTTGGCTGATTTCTATTAGTCATTCTATGTCGGAGATGTGTATACGTTCCGGAAGCGTTGAGGAAATTACAAGTGTTTTAATGGCTGCCTCGTGTGGCTTTTACGACGAGGTAAAAGTTTCAAAATAATCGTTGTACGACATGCATATTTCGATATTTCTCCAATTCTGAGTCGTTTATCAAGGTGAACAGATAAATACATACGCATAAAAGTTCAATATATATGCATGCATATAATTTTTGCCAATACTTTGTACGTAATTATTAATTATTTGCAATGAAGTTTAGCTCCTTATCTACCAATTTCCAACTATAACCGTATATAAACCGATCATCGATTATAAGTAAAGAAGTTTATCAAATATATGTAACATCAAATTAGTTTAACGACGTTTCAAACTTGCCAACGTCCCTGTCGGCTATAAGTACATTATGCGCAGATCCTTGTAACTGACTGATATAATTGGGTCACTCCACCCAATCGGTAAACCATCGTATGCTTTATTCCAACATTGTTGTTACACGTGTATAATTGACTCGAGCCAGACAAGTCTGCGTATCACGTACGAGTTTAATCAAAATTTCATACCTTACGTAATCGAATTCATTATAAAACGATCGACTTTTATTTTATCACCCAGAAGCTTGACGTTCGATAATCCGAGAGAGAATTACGCGACGCGTATTATTTCGATTGAAGAGTAGTATAGCGTGTACTACGGATCTCGTTTAACTCGACGCGCTTGATATACGAGTGAATTTCGTTCATTACTAACGAACAAACGACCTATAGACGATAGAATATTTTTCTCGATCAAATGCATTTGCATAATCGTGAAACTGAAATCCATTAGCTAACACGAGTCTCAACGAAATGTATACATAAGAAAAAGACGAAACTAAATCAACCGTTCGTCGAATATCTTTGAGTAAGAGCAATACTCAAAATCAACTGTGTCTATATATGCTCAGCATGTATGTATTATTATGATTTACGTGCGCATACAAGAAACGGATTCGTATCCTTCATATACATACACTGAATTGTTGGCTAAATATTCTTTATTTAAATTCATAAATTTTAGTAATAAATATGTATTTTCTAATTAAAACAAATGTTTTTCTTTAGCTAAAAAGAAATGTTCCGGTAGGGGGCGTCTCGTAAATATAGCGTGCAAGTGGACAAAATATAGTATGATTTCTCTATAGCTTGCTCAATTTCAATTCTATATGTCTTTAATCGGTTCTGTAATATAGCAATAAAAATTGATTCTATTATAAGTATTATATGAAATCGCGTATAATAATATATAATTCGAATTTTTTTTTATAATGTAACAGACAAAAAAATGTGACAAATAGCTATAGCATATGTTAGCATAAGATTGTCTAATATATAAATAATTTATAAAATCAATCCTTTGCAATTTTTAAAGTTGAGAAGTGCTGTAATCTGTCCGCTACTTTTTAAAAAGTGAGCACTGAAAAAATTTTTAACATATAATATATAATGTAACCAAGAAGAGCCCTACAGGAAAAATTGTTTCCGTTTCATTAAAAAAAGGTGTCTTTTTGACAAACTATTAAGATTATTTTCTTCTTCAGTTCAAAAGGAATTAGTTTGCTTCAAAATGGCCATTACGCGTTGTTATTGTTTTCACTCTATAAGTGTATATTATCAAAATTTATTTATACATATATTCACTTAAAGCCGTATGAAAGAATCGCCGATGCTGGATGTCGAGTAGACATCATGTCTAAATTATTGTTATTTTGTTATAAATCTTTCTGCATGTATTCAATCGTAGTGCATAATTCTATGTTTGTGATTTCTGGAATAAGTAATTCTCTGAATTTTTAAGAAATATCTTACTCTCGTTGGACAGATTACAGAACCGCAATACTGCTAGCTCTAAAGTTAACACACACAATTACGAGGGTTTTACTTGTTTTGAAAAACAACGAAACTACTTCGTTAACTGCAAATACTCAAAAAGTCGTAAACCTTTTAGCGCGTGCTAATACCGCTGCGGCCGAGTTCGTTATATAGTGCGATACTGTTTAGAGCTAGGGGTTGCATAAGTTTACATAGATATACGCAGCACACGGATTTATCAACAAATTTGTATTTAGAATTTTAATTCACTCAATTGTTTGAACGGCTCGGATTTTAAACATTTTCAAAATTCTATACTGATTGCTATTTTCATTTTCTTTTTAGCTGTGCTTCTGGGTGATAAAGTAACTAGAGGCAGTGCGAAGAAAACGTTTTTTTTATCTGTACTAGATTCTCATTAAACGCGCTACTAGCGTCCTACATTATAGTTTATAAATTTTTTAGATATTTTTTAAA
This sequence comes from Apocrypta bakeri, assembly GCA_018906985.1. Taxonomy (NCBI): domain Eukaryota; kingdom Metazoa; phylum Arthropoda; class Insecta; order Hymenoptera; family Pteromalidae; genus Apocrypta; species Apocrypta bakeri. The sequence goes on along the minus strand of JACCIA010000013.1, from coordinate 507,911 downwards.
TAATATGTTAATATACGTTATTTATTATTTATAGGTAATAATAATAATACATAATTAATGAAACAAGGAATTTTCGGCAACAAATTCAGCAGTGTATTTAGCACAATATATTTTAGAAAAAGTAAGGCCTTTTTCAAAATATATTATCTAAAAATTATGATTTCTTAAAAACTTACAATCTTCCAATTTTACAGTAATGCGACATCTTCAACGTGTATTTTTCTGTAGCAATATAACTTTCTTTTAAAAGTTCAAATACTTATAAAAACAAAAAATCAATATGCCTTGCTTAAATGCACTTTAGTTGATGGGTTTTATTTTTTTTAAGACAGTATGGAACACTTTATCGATATCAATTAATTATGGAGTTCATTCATATAGCGTGAGCTATATTCCGAAAATAATAACGATTTATTGGACACAAGAAGAAGACAATCAAATCTAAATAGCTGCAACTTTTTATACTTTTGGTACATATGTAGAATGGATTACTTTAGCATATAAATATCATGTAAGTAATCCATATTCAATCTATATATATAATATTTATGTTTTTGATCGATTCCAATGATTATTGGTATAAATATATATCTCTTAAAATGAATTAATAGCATACTTCTTTGATAAAAATTACACCAGAATTTGGCCAACTGCAAAAAATTCCAACTTCTTCGATTCTTCTACGTAAAATATACGTAGGCACATTAAACTAGCGCAAAAAAAACAATCAACTTCTGAACTGTTCAACTCTCCAATATACAAAGCCTTCGAACGGATTAAAAACTCAATTCAACAAAATGTCAACTCTCTCCTTGCAAGAGACAAGAGAGAAAAAGATCAGTCTCATCTTGTACAGCTCAATCTAATTCTATTTTTCGTTCGTTCCCGCGAATAATTATCCGTCCGTCGTTCCCGACAAAACTTCCAAAGCTCTAAACTCGCTCTTCTCTCCTGTCGACTGGAAATTTCGTCTCGACTGAGAAAACCCTGTGTGCATGAGCGAGAGAGAGAGAGAGAGAGAGAGAGAGAGAGAGAGAGAGAGAGAGAGAGAGAGCAAGACGAGAAACTCTGCTACTACTACTAGTATATATATATAGTACAAAGTCCACCTGACGCTAACTACCTTCGCGAGAGAGGGTCGAGAACTTGCGACGACGGACAAGTTGTACCGACAACAAGATTCCGGCGATGCATTGCGCGCGCTTATGCACTCATACACACACACACACACACACACACACACACACAAAGTGAGAGAGGGTGGAAAGTTGTTGGTTAGATATGCGCACTGGGTCGTTTGATGGGGAAAAGCTCATTTAGCCAATTGCCGGAGTAACATGCTAAGCTACACTACTATTTGAGATTAGTGCTCGTGTTAGAGTTGCTTTTTAGGGTTAAGGTTGTCTTGCTGTTAACTAAAATGGGATATACCGCGGATATACGTTTAATGATGATTGTACGCGTCGACAATGTCGTATCTTCAATGTGTATAATGACTGTTTGAAAAAAAAAATAAAAAAAAGTGGTCGTCGGTGAAGTATCGGTAAGGAAGCGACTAACGAGATGTAAATAAAATTTCCAATCCTGTGCTCCGAGTGTGAGCTGTATGGAAACATTGCTTTAGAAGTTAGGGTGTCACGTGATGTTGTGTGTCACTACGTCAATACCATTCAGAGCCACACACGCGGAAAGACATGTTTTGAGAGATAATTACGTATTCGAATATAAAATGTTTTCTCCGTAAATATCACCTAGTTAATATGTATTTGAATTGATTGAGTATTTAGAAAATATCTATTTTGACGTTTCTTATATAATACAAATTTGTGCGATCGAGGTCAGTGTGTATACCATGGATTTTTTTTCAAAACAGAAAGCATTAGCAAAGATCCGTACTCGATGCAAGATGATTGTGTTGCACGCGGACAATGAATAATAACGGTTCAGCACTGGTCAACGTGAATATTGAGATCCCAACTATTGTTCACTTAACAGACGCTCACGCATTCATGCGAACACACACACTATATATATATATATATATAGTCTCTGCGATTGCACTCCCTTTCACGAAGGATATATCGTCTTCGAATCCTATATACATGTATATACGTAGGAGATAGGTATTTTTTCTCTAACAAAATACAATAGAGCAGAAGTTTTTTATTGTTTTCGTAGACCATTCTCCATTTAATAAGTAGACGTACTCGTCCTTCACGAATCTGACCCGAATAAGGGTACAAAGTTTTTTTTCCGTACTCACAAAAGGACGAGAAATGCATATAAAATCGATATGTTCTTCATTGGAAGCAAAAAAAAGGTACGTTATTTATTAATAGATCATATTACTATAGTCTTTGCGTGCGCTGCAGCAGTTTTAACAATGTTCTCCCCGAGTGTAGAGACGTGTTATGTTTGACCGACATAATTTTCCTTTTTATATTCTCTTAATATTCACAGTCGATCCCTTCAGTAATACGCCTCTTTAGAAGTATTATTTATCGCGAACTCGTTCTTTTTGTCGCTCCAAGCAAGATTGCGACGAACGAGATGTGCGTAAAAAACCTTTCTTCGAGCGCTCATTCACGCCGTAGAAAAAAAACCGAAATTGTGAAATTCTTTTTAGGTTTGAAACTTTGCGGGAATGTGAAAAATAAGCCGTATTTCGTCGGGAAAAGCTGGTAGTAAAAATGATCACCGAGGTTATATAGGCGTTCAAAAAATTTTCAAACGAAAATTTCAAGAAAACCGCTTTTAATAATCTTTGAACTCAATCAGTTTTATACGGCACACAAAGGAACTTATCCGGCGTATATGCAATATCTAACTTTTTTGCAAAAATTTCAAAGGAATCAAAATTTTTTAGACCCGTAATAATCTTTCGAAGAAGGTTTATTGTTCGAGTTTCGATTTCTTATTCAATACTCTTGTGAACGTGTAGCTGTTATTTAATTTGGAAGTATTCGTTTGGAAGTAATACGGCTCCTCTTTTGCGAAACTTTAAGAGGTTTTCTCTCTCTTTCGTGAAAGCGAAATGCAGAAATACATCTATTATTAAATAGAAGGAGGCTTCCGAGAATAGACGTCGAGTTTCATTCGCTCGAGTTTAAGAGCACTCGAGAAAATTGGGGATGCATCGATAAAAGTGATTGACGTTAAAAAATTGTTTGGCTTCTTAACTTACAATGTAATTAAATCTCATCGTACATCATACATACGACACATACCTCAACAATACGACAGATAATACAACATATAATGCAACATATAATGCAATACATACATAATGCAACATATGATACAGCATATAACTCGGTCTACTGCATACGTACTCCTTAAGACAAATCGGTTGCGCATACCCATAAAAAACCCATAATCTCTACACCTCTATTACAATAAGGAAAATACGAGTAACGAAGAAAAGTAGAAAAAAGAGGAATAATCTGGAGAAAAAACAAACGAAAGGAAAATCAAGAAAAGCACTCTATAAAAACTCGCTTATGTAGCTGCATGCGCGCAGCTCTCAGGAGAGCACGTGCCTCGACGCGTTCGCGGACGATCCAATTATGCGCGCCGCCGCTGCCGCCGCCGTTCCCCCTCGCGCGTACGTATCCGTGTGTACATGTGTGTCGCAGCGGTATATTTGGAGATCAAGGTGATACCGTATTGCCGGTGCTTTGCGCGCAGTTTCTCTCTCAGTCTCTCTCGCGCTAGTCTGACCAAAGCCTATAACAACCGTCGAAAGATACCAAACGATTCGTCATTTTGGAAGAGGCCTGCAGCAGCTCAGTCCGACTCTATTTTCGCCGTAGTTTCTGCTGATAAATTAAGTCGACGTTATTTATAGAAGCGGGAAATATATACGCCTCTGTGTGCACTCGTTTCTATGTAATCTACTCGCATCTGCAACGCGAAGGTGCTCGAGGAAAGTCAAATGCCGCTGCATCAACGCGAAGATTCATTGAATTCAGTTTGCATTAAATATTAGAAATGCTCCTGGCTAATAAGCGCAATTACCGCAATGTCTATATTCTATCAATGTAACTGTTCATTCATTATTCAAAACAACGATGTTATATAACATTCGGCGATTATACTATATACCATTGCTCGTGTATATACGTACAATGAAAAAATAAGCATTTGAGAGGCGAAAGAGATTTTATCGGACGAAGAAGAAAAAGGTCTGAAATAGCTTGTTAATAAAAGAGAAAACAAATATGCTTGCAAGATTGTTTTGTTTAAAAAAAAATCGTATTGCTAAATCCAAATGCTTCTATTATTAGTTTTTGCAATTTGCGTCCCCTACCGAGAAGTACGAATGATTAAAATGCTCAATTTCAGAAAACAGTTTAAGTAATAAATTGAATCAAAAGTATGACTTATTTATTACTTTATATCCTATCCAACAAGTTGAAATTATTATTTAATACTCTTGACGTGAAAAATTCTTACATTAAAATATTTAAAAAAATTTTGATGACTAATGCTTATTCACGAGTAAGACTTTGAGTAGTTTGAGGCAATAAGGAATTATAATTTAATTAAACATGTATCGCAACCTAGCAACTTATCAGCACTGTCGCAGTAACAGTTATACGTTCCGGATTTGAAGCTTGTCATACAACTAATATAATCATAGAATAATCGTTCCAGTTGCAGGTCAATTTGACTAGACGCTCCGTACTAGATAGTAGGAAATATCAATGAAAATATGACGATATTGCGCGAAAACAAAATTCGTTTAGTTCTAATATCTAAGTTCATTTCTTTCGAACAAAAAGAATTCAGCTCCAAAAATTCTATTATATATATATAATAATAATAATAATATTCTTATTATTCTTGTTTCCTTCGTATCAAAGAAATGTTTGAGTCTATATTTTGACGTTGTAAACATTTTAGATTAAACAAAGTAGACAGTACTTTAAATTATTTTCATTATCAAAGTAATGAATAAAATGCAGATCTCGAATCCACGAGAAGTTAGCTCGGTACACGCAAACGCAGTCTCTGGATGAAGCATACGTGCATTCGATCAATTTACCGAACGGTTATTGTACATTGAATAACACACGTGGCATGTATATAAATATAGACGTACGAGCCCGTGTGAGACAATCAATATCCAACAGACATCGAAAAATAAAATTTCTGATTGATTTAACACGTGACTACGCTTATCCGCACAAGAGTATGATTCACGCACATTGCTCAGAAAATTGCCATTTACATCTCCAATTCGAGCAATAAATAAGTACGCGTGTACGTTTAAATATATTATACTGATATGTATGTATAACGTTGGGAAAATATCAGCTGTAAAGTGACATACGGAGAAGTACATGAAACCGTCTCCTTTGTCGTGTTAGTACAAAAGAAAAACCGCATGGAAAGTGCAACTACGTTTGCAAACCAAATGGAGTCGATTTAATTAAGGGTTCTGGAACTTGCAAAACGTTTTGCCAACGGCTAGGAAGCTCTTTGGCTGCCTTAGTCTCTGGTATAAATCAAATGAAATCCAGACACGCTAGTTGATTAAAAGTAAATAACACTGTAGGATAACTTAACAATTTCATGAATTTGCTGATGATTTATTGTAATTACAATTAATCGACTTGTGTAAACTAGTGCTTCGTAAAAGGATCTAAACCTGTACCCGTGTCATATTCCTTCATACATACATACGTATACGTACGTACACATAGGTATCTTTAAATCTTTAATAGAAGCTCGAATGCAAGGGAGAATCGTTTTAATTTTTTTTAATTAATTAATTTTCGTCCTTGTTTGGTCACGACCAAATCCGCTTAATTTATTTGCAAAAAGAGAGTCAATATTTTGCACAGTTTTCAATTCCAAAATTATAAAATAATAAATAAATAAATCCATAACTGTAAAATATGAACATAGGCGTATGCTGAACAAATAACTATCCGAATTAAAGGAAATAATTTGGTGATACACGGAAAAAAATCGTGAACAGTTTTAAATAATTGTGAAAAAGACACATCGTTTTGATTTCAGTGGAAAAATAATTTATCACGGAATCCTTTTGATATAATAATAGAATGCTTATTGCTTCAAGCCTGAATAATCGGTTTCTCGAAATCGTTATATTAGATAAAAAAAACACAAAATTTCACCTTCAACCGTATCGAAGAAGTTGATATAATGCACGCATTATTATATGCATTATTATATGCATTATTATATGCATTATTATATGCATTATTATATACATTATTGCTTATTAGTTGATTATATTACCTGTACATGATTTTACCACCTGGGCCAGCAGGCTGATTTGAATAAAGGCCCTCTGCCGGATACTATGAAAAAAATAATTTATCCATCAAAAATTGTCCTATCAAAGAATAAAAGCTCATTCTTTTGGATGCATTTGCAATTCATTTGAAAGCGAAGCTTTCGTGTCGTGTATGATTACTTGCATCTCGCTTGGATATGACTGTAGTGATATATCTTTAACGAAAGGTTCTTTGAAACTGCACTTTTTCCTTGGTAGCTCCGTCATATTATGATTCCAGACACGTGCGCCAAGTATCGCATCGACGATATGAAAGCGGTCAACATTCAATAGCTGAAAAGGCAATCCCACCTACTCTCTAGAGCGGAATACGATTTTTTACATTTATTAAAAACGTTACCATAATTTAAAAAAGAAAAAACTCCGTTTCAGAAAGTCCAAGTCGTAATAACGTATATTGGTCAAACTACAACTTTAGGATAAATAAAGAACTTTGTTTTGGAGATAAGATAATTTTATAAACAAAAATTTGATTTATACTCATTCCCTATCTCAAATACCTGATGCTTTTTAAATGTTTGCTATTGATTTGCTTTTTTTCAAACAAATCAAGTTATTGATGTCGTAAATTATTACGTATTTAATACATTTGCAATTCGATAGCCCAAAATGCAATAGAAATAAGAACATTTGAGCTTTGAATATTACAAATGCATTAAGCCGTTCAAGTAATACGTTGCGCCAAAGCCAAAATAAAAATAATCGTGTCTTTGCGCATAATGATAACATGTATAGCTTTTTAATAATATTAAATTTTTTCCTACAGACATTCGGATAGGAAACAATGCAAATCCTCCTTAAGAAAGAGCAGTGTAAATATGACGGGTGTTTTCCAGGTGCACTTTCATATGAAACGTTCGTCTTTTTTTAAATCACGAATAATCGATTTATAAATAACGTCTTGAGATCCAAGATCTCGACTAATGAGTTTGGAAATTGGGTCGAGTGAACAAACTTCAGCTTTAAAGCTTGAAAGGTCGACCTTTTTTATCTTCGGATATTGTATCATCCCTTACAAGCTCTTTAATACAAGCAAAAAACCTGATTTATACCGCTTTTTATTTTGTTTATTTAATATTCTCGTACTATTTTTGCGCGCGTGAGTTTCCGTCAATCAAACAAGTGTGATAGCGATAGAACGAAAGAGAGAGAGAGAGAGAGAGAGAGAGAGAGAAAGAGTTTAAGAGTTGAATTTGATCCATCGCCTACAGCGTTTGCTTTTATATGAACTTTTCTCATCAAAGGTCGAAAGTTAATTATTATGTACGAAGATAGATTCTACGAGCATCGAAGAGCACACCTTTTTTTTGTTCCTTCGATTTTCAGGAGTAGGGCGTGACAAAAAGTTTCGAGTTCCCCTTGTAAAATGAAGTTCTCGTAAGTTCTATTGCAGTTAACGCGAGATGTCTTGAGATCAGTTTCGCACAGAATACCAATTTCCAAATAAAAATGCTATAGAATCCAATTAAATCTTAATGATGCCTTACCTTTAAGTGAACAATAAGGATAGAACAACAACCTCCAAAAAAGCAAGCAATTTCGAGCGTCTTTGCTCAGGCACTTCATCCGTGTAAAATTCTCTCTCTCTCTCTCTCTCTCTCTCTCTCTCTCTCTCTCGCTCTCTCTTTCGTTGCTATGCGTCGTCGATGAAGTCCTGCAAGTATTGGAACCACGGCTTCGATAATCCAACTCATTAAACACCCGTTAATTTCTTTTCTAATGAATACTAATACTCTATTTGGCCTTTGTAAGTACTATATTTAAAAGCATTGATTATTTTTAGTGGATATTAACAGTTGACGTATTTTCTATGCTTGAACAGGATCATTTCTTTTAGTACAGGTGTGCCGAATTGTGTTACCACCAGCATTTCGTGGATCTGCTCCAATATAATTATATATAAATATTAAGAAAAAGGTAAGGAAAAGGTTGCTGTCACTCAACTGTACTTGTAAACAAAATAAAATAGTTGCGTAACGCAGGTTTGTACTGGATGTTTTGGATTGCCTGTTACGGCTGCAAGCTCGAGGCAGATGGATGTTACGCATGCACGCCGGCTAACCAAACTCGACATGTAACTACTTAATAACTTATACACGGTATAGTAGGTACGTTACTGTTGTGTTCCATTTGTTTTTCTTCTGAAATTGCATTCTCTACGATTCGCAGAACATGTCCTTTAGTCAGAAAAATGATTTATATCCGAGGCGTAAGTAAGAGCTAAGTCATGCGTGTTAACGATGCTTGAATATATGTATATATGTCCTGCAGAGATTTAACATTCGAGCGTTAACCTCTTCGTTATTCTATGTTATTGTCGAATAACAAACGACCTTTTTGTGAGAATTGGCTTCCAAGGTACAATCGCTAACTAATGACGTATGCGCCAAGTCCGAATTCAATTGACGAGTGGTCGATTTTGTACGGCTTGTCTACAACTTTATACCTCATGTGACACGTACACTGCCTATTGCTTATCGTAAAAATGATGACAACTTTTTTTTCTATAAGTGCCTCATAGGCGTCTCATAGGCGCGGCATAAAATATGATTTACAATGCGCGACTGTCGTATAATCTTTTTTCATTATTAGCTGGACAACAAAAATTTATTACATTCTTACGAGCATTGATGGAAACAGAGTCGTCACTGTACTGAGTTTTAATTACAAACTGCTCGCTACTTCTTTAATTGCAATGTACAATACTTCGAATACTTGCTACGTAATACCAACTAGTATAATACACAATATGACGTTATTACAAGGATGAGAAGTCAGGTACAACCGATTACATTCTACTTTATAGCAAAATTTCTTTGTACGCAACACTTTTTATTCTCGAGAACAACTATAATGAAAATACCATAAAAGTAAATAAATATGACTTATAACATAAAAGCATTTCTTTAGATAGGCCTTGCAAATTATTTACTTAGATGGATAAGCATTATATTTATTCGAATGAAAAATATACGTGTTATTGATAATATGCTTAATGTCGATAGAAATCTATATTATCTGCATAATAAATAATAGAATTCTTTTGATTCCCAAGAAATATTTAGAGAAAATAAAAAAAGGCGCCTTACTAAAAGTTACATATATTATAATTAAATATAAACGCACTTTTTGAACTTCTTGCTCATGATAGTACTAATGTCAAATACATATTTTAACCCCAAAAACATTGTATTTTTATCCAGACATTATTTTCTTCTTTCAAAAACTTATTATTTAATAAATATATAATCTTAAATATAAAAAAGATTTTTTTCTATGTTGATATCTATGTAGATAAAGTAAAGTTTGACACTTATCCGAGTAATAAACTCTCGAACGATTACCAATAGTCCTCGCGGAACACTAGGGAAACCGCAATTATACCCGAATAATCACAACCAACATTTTTCAATGTCGCGGGAAATCGCTGATAAATCCAGTCGATTTTTCGCGTCGCGAAAAGGCGCGGCCGCCGACATTCAAATACGTGCGCGCACACACACGCTCATGATTTTACTCGGATGAAAATAGCAGCGGCCGATCTCTCTCTCTCTCTCTCTCTCTCTCTCTCTCTCTCTCTCTCTCTTCCTTGTCTACGTATATTCTGCATCGTTCACCAGCTTTATATCCTTCCCGCGCTGCGCACAAGCGCGTAAAACCGGGGTTTACAATATATATATACCGACGCCGGACGTAAGACTCGGGATCGACTGGCCTTGTGTAACGTTTGTAATACGATGATAGGGAAGTGAGGAAGAGGGCGCAAAGGATACTGCTGTAGCAGAAGGATTTGAACGATTTTACAGCAGTTGCAGCTCATGGGATTATGGGAAAGCCCGTTTCACGCTTCGCGAAACATTTCGTGCGATCGATGCGCAATCTTTTGTGGCCAGCTCTTGTTTATATATATATATACATGCAAATGAATATATTTATTTCTTGTTACTCTTTAACGACGATGACTGAAATTTTCCATTGATTTTAATGCAGCCTTAACCGTTTTTTTTGGATTTTAAATATAGGTGTAAAAAGAGCCTCTGTGCAAAGTGCTATAAGATGCGACATATTTCTATTTATAGATTACTTAGCCGTGCGTACGACTGATGACAGACACCGCTGATACTTTTATTATGTCGATTACGATGTCTCAATCAATCGCGATGCTTGATCTCTAAACTCTATTGACGTCATATATTCTTAATAGTTTTATACTCAATATTCAGCGTCTTTTCCACGCTGTAACATTCGAATAGAACTCAAGAATAGTCTATATATATATATGTATATAGCACACTTAACTACAAGATTCACCAAATCAAAACTCATTTTCGCCATTTATCAAATCTTATACTAAATCAAACCAACTATAGCATAAATTATACGTGTAAAAAACCTTTGCCAATAATGCAATCTCGATGCACAAATGTCAATATACATTTTATGAGTAATATTAGAATAGTCTACCAGATATTTAAAGCTTTAAAGGGCTTAAGTGCGCTTAAGAGGGCTTAACACTTACTCCTTCCTTGAAATTAGAATATCTCTAACAATAAATGTAATATTACATATTACAAAGCTAAACTGTTTTTCAGAAAGGATAGTCACAAAAATTATTTAAAAAGACCTACCAAAAGTTCATGTTAGTATCCTGTACAGAGTTATGATTCGTTATAAATGTTTATGCTGATTTTTAAGATTTAAAGCATATAAATGGTATTATTTTTACGTGACTTTTTAATAAATCAAACGAATGAAATTGTTTATGCCATGAAGATAAATATGATAAATTTATAATTTGAACTTTAAATTTAAAAAATCCATCAGATTGTTGAAGGAATAGCTCAAGTCAAAACTAAAATGAATAAAAAAAATTGTTTCCGCGGTATGATAGCATTAACTTCTGGTAAGTCTTAATTAATAATATTTTTAACGTACTTTAAAAAAAGTTTAATTTTGTAACAGTATTAAATTTTTTGTTACATTAATTCGAAGTTGAGGGAGAGAAGTGTTCTCTGAAAAGCAAAGACTTGTTTTTTTGCTCAATCTTTCATTTGTTAACGTAGTATTGAATAACGTTCCAATTCAACGTTTTAAAAGCTCGGCTAAAAAATAAATCGCTGATTTCGGCGATAATTTTATTTTTTCTTCCTCTCTCGCGTTTCGAGCGAGTGAACTGTTTAATGAAAAAAGGAAAAACTATCCAGCTCTCTCGTATACACAAGCGTATATGCATCTATCCCTCCGAAAAGTAAGGTAAAAAATCTCTCAACGTGTACACATTCACTCGAAGCCTCGCAAAACACGCTCGACGAAAACAATTAACAGCAACAATGCACAGCCTGAACCGATCAATTACGCCGCGCTAGTGCCAGCTTACGCGGCCAGTCTCGGAATTTATGGCAACTTTTATCGTACTTTATATGGCTAATGGCCCGCGAACAAGCCGCGGCGCGAAAAAAGGATAGAAAGCGAGAGAAAGAGAATTATCGGGATTTAAAACTACATCCGAGCGAGGGAGTGGCCTTTAAAAGCGGGGAGATTTTCTACATGAGCTTTCGCGAGAGTCATATGGACCTGAGCGAGTTTAAACCGCTGCGCATCTCAAGAGAACTGATATGACGCGCTTGTATATACAGCGTATAGGTATACAGGGAGGAAGTATCTATATCTTTGAAAGATGCGACAGCGAATGAGTCGAGTTGAGTCAACGAAAATCGGAGCGATACACGCCGCTTCGTAAACGTTGTTTTCTCGCTTATGAATATTCATTTATAAACAGACAAGAAGTGAGTTGTCGAGATACCTCTCGTACTGCACATCCTGGCAACTTTATTTGAATTTATTTTGATACGGGCTCACTGTGTATTGCGTATTATATAAGAATGAAAATCAGCTTCGCGAAACACCAGGGAATATTTTTTTCTTAACGAATACACGCTAATTACACAGAACCCAGTATACAATTAGACCAGGCTCTAATTTCAATTAAATTAGAATTCTTTCTTTACTTTATTCTATATAGTTTCGTATAATTGCTGCGATTCGCACCGTACAGTACCCAGTGTATACGCACGCGTACACTCTGAACCTCCGAGTTTCTTTATTAAAACGCGCGGAAGACGATGTATATATATTTTTATTTTATTTTATTGACTGCCAAAGTAACACGATCCTTTGTTTACGAAAAAATATATGTTCGATCACATTTATGGATAAAACGACAAGTCCTGAAAAACATGAGCCACACAAGAAAGTATCGAGAAAAAATACAAGAAAAATTGATCGCAAAAGTATTGTGCAAAGTGAGGATTTTAAGTAATTTCTCTATAAAATCTGCTGCGCAGCGTCAATACTCTTACAATACGGAAGCAGCGCAACGTTGTACGATGCTCTGCTTAAAGAGAACTTTTATCGCACTTACGTGTCGAAGAGATAACGCACAGGAATAATGTTATCCGTGACTCACCTGGAAACGTAAGAGAAAACGATACGTTATTAGATACGCATGAATCGAAAAATCGGAACGGTGCTATTGCAAAAATATTTTTATGTTTTATTTCATGGGTAATTTTAAAAAATTAGAGAACAAATGCATAATTCATTAATATACACAATATGTAAACAAAGATATTTCGCATTATGCATATATTAATTTATGACTAGACTTTATTAAATAGAAAATTTTCGCATTACAAAATAGCAAATTGTAAAATCTTCTTTCGCAAATGCAAAAATATATCATATTAAAGAGCGAATATTCTCTCACTGGTTTACAGTTTGACTAATTCAGAAGTACAAATAATGTTACTATAGAAGCGTAATTTTTTTACTATTTCACATTACACCGCTCAGGGAAAAGCGCATCTGGTTCATATTTACACGACAACTATGTAGTTTAACGATAAAGAAATGTTAATTCAAAGCAGTTTTCGAGCGCAAATAAACTTTTCCCATCATGCAAATCCCAGCTGAAGAGAGTACACCGGGCACAAAGTCTAAGAGATATGGTGCAGAAATGACATAGCGCGTCTCTTGATCCCGATCGATAATAAAGGAGGCCCTATACCACGAGAGCGCATCCATATCCATTATTTTCCTCTTGGCGTATTCACGCCAAGTCACCTCAAGACCTCACCGCAGAGGCTAATTCGAGAGTCCAACTCGAAGGACACCGGTTCGCCAACTAAAACTCAATTAACCCGACAGCAGAGGCCATTACATTACTCTCGACGATCCACAATAACAGATAAAGGACTAAAAATTTTGTCTAAATAAAAAATTAACCTCTCCATTCAAGCGTCAATTGTACACACTCCATTAAGGAGGGTTTACACACTTACTTCATTCATGAACTTCGAATTACTGTAATAAAACATCTAATATTATATAACAAAACATTTGAGTTAAAAGACGTTATTTAAAAAAGTCTACCAAAAATTCATGTGGTTATCATATCCAGAGATATGATTCTTTTTTAAGTTTTTGGCTTTTGCGTAAATTACTGCTTGGGGATAGGTTGGTCGATTTTTAAAATTAACTGTTCAAAGTGTAACTTACACCAAAGTCCAAATTTAAGAAAATCATACATTTTATACAATCATCTGCACATGGTGATAACATAAACTTCTGGTATGCCTTATGAAATAACGAATATGAATAATAAATATCTTTCGGTATTCTCTTAAGGAAAAAAGCTTAACTTTGTAATAATATGAAATGCTTTATTACAGACATCGGGGGGAGTTCGCGAAGGGAATCAGTGTAGACCCCAGTGTGTACCCCCCTTGAGAGATTGGGTGATATGTGTGCTGTGTATATATTGAAAAAAGGAGATCGAACTGCAGCACGACAAGGCTAACCATATAATACAGCGCGTTACCGCTCACGAAACGAGGAAGCGGTCAGCCTTCCTCGTTTCGCGCGCGCATCGCGCTGACGCACGCGGCGAGCGATCTCTTGACCTTCCCAAGCGCGTGTATATTTTTGAGCGCGGGAGAAGGGGAGATGCCACTCCGCTGCCTATATCGACGATTATCGCCGAGTTGCGAGTGTGAGAGAGACTTGAATCGACGTCATGGAGGTAAACGTCGATGCATCATCTCATCGTATTCTACAAACTAGATAAATATGATATCAAAATCTGTCAAAAAATTATAAAATTTTTCAGACTCAACAGACTATACGCTCAACTGTTTTAGATATTTGCTAAAGTCACAACGCTTATTATTATTATTATGAAAAACTGCTTAATATAACTACATCAAATGTTAGAACTGTGCACACTTCTCATCGATACGTCTCTTTTCGATTTGAAAAATATATATAAATATTTCGAATCTTCGATTATCAGAGATTATTGTTCATTAATAATATTTATAATGCTAAAATGCATTTCTTTTAATTCTGAGGAAATTAGTGTCGGTCCACTTTTATAACGAACACATTCATTTTTGCTTTGTTCTCTTGGACAAATTGCTCTTCAATACCGTTTTCTAATGAGATAAATTACATTTCCAATTTATTGTGTCGTTAATGAATAATTTTTAGAAAATAGAAAATAAGATCATTTTGGCATCTTCATTATCCTTTTTTGGGAATCTGCTGAAATGTTTGCTTCTCTAGGAATTATTGATTCTACATAAGAACGTAACACTAAATGTTTTAAGACTCAATTCGCAATTCAATGCGTTATAATAAAGAAATTCCGTATTATGATATATTTATACGACTAAATTTAGTAAATTTACAATACTAAATTGAAAAATTAACTTTTTGTCACTAGCGTGAAGAGTGAAATTTATATAAATAGTGAATTCTTCGCACTATTTAAAATGTCGAAAGCATAGAAGAATCGCTGCGGTGTGAAGATTTTCACTAGTGATAAGTGGACGATAAGATTTTTGACGAGTGACCGTACGCGAAATATTTTGCGCCTGATTACAACTGCATGGCGTTGAGTTTCTGAATCAAGAAACTCTCTGGGCGTCGAAGCGACTTTGGAATACTTGCATAGCTATTGTCATATGTAGTAGTTGTCTTTGGTGCTTCCCTGCAATGTGAGCTGATGCATTGTAACAGTAAGTTAGGAGCTACGATTTTATCACATTTGTGGAATCGATATTTCACACTGGTATACACAAGTGCGATAAGCATTGTTGAAAATTAATAAGACTCGATAGTTGTGTGGCAATGTCGATGATGCATGAGAGTCGGACTTTGAAATTGTTCAATAATTAGATACGTCGCAATAAAAAATTACGAACAACTTGTTTTTTATATTGGAGGAAAAAAAATGCTTTATAGAGTTTTAGTCATCAGTTCCTGATAAAGTTAGATTATAATTCATCGTAAATATAGACTTTAATTCTTTTTAACTTGAATATAGCTTCGCTTTGAAGACGTAGTCTTTTTAAACTTTTATAAAACAATTCGCGACTTATCTTTTCAAACTATTAGTTAGTAAGCACTGAATATAGGGAAAGCTAATTTGCAATTCACTCGGATGAAATTCCGTACAAACATGTATAATCTAAGCAGAAGAAATTCTCACTAGAAGAACTTTGTAAATGTTATTTTCCATATACATTGCTCAAGTTCAAGATAGCGCACTTACGTTGAAAATTCTCACAAACGTTTCAGCTCTCAAGAATCACGTGAATTAACTGTCCACACGGACAAGTTCAGTCGAAGAGAATTTCTTTCCTCACCCGCACACGCAACGACGATACTCGACACGAGTATGTATATACAGAGTTGCCCTGAGAAAATTCAGCGAACAACTTTTTATTAGGTTGTCGTCGCTTGGCCGCACTTTTTCTCCTGTTCTCCAAGTCTCGGAAGTGTGAGAAAAGGCGTGTACTTCTTATAGTCTCTCCCTTTTTCGTCGTGTATTTATTATATTTTGCGGAAACTTTTCGCGCGCAAAAGGGACCAAGCTATAAAAGTTTTTATTATCGTTTGGATAGTCTCTCTCTCTCTCTCTCTCTCTCTCTCTCGTTACTTTTGAGATATATTGTTAGCGAAAAGTAAAGGAGAGATTCGTGAGAGAAAATATTGTCAAATATGTATAGAATTTCATCAATTAAACGTATTTTATATGTAATTATGTCAAATTTTGGTAATTCTGCATGTAAGTTCTATTCTACTATTACTTATTATATATATAGTATAATATACGGATGATTCTCTGAATGTGGAGCCCTCCAGGGAAACTTTTCCAACTGTAAATATAGGATAAAGTTTTTTTTCTAACATTTACCAGATTTACCAAATTTAAAAAAAAATACTTTCAAAATTGTGCATACAAGTCATGATAATGTTATAAGCCGCACCTAAGCCCCTTAAAGTCGCATTTTGAAAGAACAAACACATGAAGACACTTTTATTGACTACGAAACTATCTGTATACAGGTCGTAATAATTAAGAATCGAACCGTTTCTCTTTCTAGCTTGATTTTTTTCATATTATGTCTAAAATATATATTTAGCATGTATAATCATGGCTTCTACTAAAATTTAACGAGAAGTAGCTAACAGTACTAGAAGCAAACTTCCATAATCTTAAGATATTTTTAATTAAATTCGAACACTGTTAGAGTTAAAATTACTTAATAATGACTTTTCAAAGTCATCTCTACCATACAAAATTACTATATATATATAAACTAATCTCAGATCTTGTATTTGTAGACCTTTGCTGCAGAAAATCGAAGCATATCCTCGCAAATCTGGATACGCGAGCAAGAGGAAGGCATTTAGCTTAGAAAATCGAATATCTGAAATTCTCTCAGCTCTAAGGTTCTGATACTCCGAAAGCCGAGGCGCAGAGTGCACTACAGCATACAGAGAAGGTGGAAGAAAAGTGCGTACACTAAGAAGTACTGCACGCTACACTGGAATTCCGAATAATGCAAATGCCACGGGTGAAGGATAAAATTGGATAAATTGTCCTTCGCCTGACGAATCGTTTTTCAACTACGTATCTATATTTGTATTTGTTTATCGTCAAATTCTAAATACTGAATTACATTTATCAATTCCTCGGAAACAGATCCCAATGAATGTATAACAAAATATCCGTGTTCATTGCATTGCTAGATAAATAATTCATTTATTTTAATTAGTTACATAGTGTATATAAAGTATGTAAGAAATAACTCGTAAAAGTCAGCAATTGAATAATTAAGTAAATAAACGCTAGGTATAGAAAATGTCAGAGAAAATCTAATTAATAAGTCAGCTGCATTAACATGAAATGTAACGTATAACGAAATTCAATCAAACTAATCGCAAAATTTCTAATTAATCTATTACTGTAGGAAAAATTATATAGAATGATTTACAATTTTTTAAACTTATCCATTTTTTATAAATATCGTAAAAATGTTATGCTAAATCTATTTATCTATTTATCTATCTATTAATAGTAATTTCGATTTTAGACATAAACTTATAGGATTATTTTTGTATTTTATTCTGGTGATAAATAAATAATTAAATTCTACATTTTTTTTATCAGCATTAGCTACACAAAATGGCAGCCTATGTTATGCTAATGCATTATATCAAATTCGAATGAGTTTATAGAGTAATTTGAATTATTTTAGAAACTAATCGAAAAGAAAAGAAGATAAGTAGAATTAATTAATCCAAAAAAGCCATGGTCAAATGAAATAAAGCAATGCGATAATAGTAAAAAAATGATCACGAGTCGAAATTGGCTGTGCTCTCAGAAAAGAGATTGCAAGATCTTCTTAACCGAATGATCAAAGAAGAATAAAAGCTAAAGCTCGAAGAGGAAGATTGTTCGTTGAAAGGCCGATTACAATGCGAGTTATATATTGTAGCTCACGGTCTTGATCCAAAAGAACGATCAAATTCTACAACGTATTTTACACGATGATGGAGATTTCTGTGAACGTAAAAAGACAACCATACGATAATGATGTAAGTGAATAAAAATTCGATAAAGCCATGCAGCTTTCTCACAGTCACATGATATAATCGACTCATGTATAGTCCGATTAACCCCTTATGTAATATGTACAACGTAAATGTTTAGACTTTACGCGTACTCAGATCTACAGTAAAATATTATCAAGTTCAAGATGTACAGTACACCTACATATTGCACGAAGACTTGAGTGAAAAAGTAGTGGCAAAACCTTTTAAAGCACTTTGTCAGTGCAATTTTCTTCCGAATGCGTTTTATCGAGAAAGAGCCATTAAAAAATGTTCAAATATGACTAAAGCATATTTTATAAACGCAGTCTCATAAAAAGGATTTTTTAACGGATTTCAGTACGATTAAGTCGAAGTATCTTTATGGGATAACGATGTGTAAATAAAGTTTTTTTTTCGAATTTCGAAACAATCAGAAAATCAAGGGGGGTTGGCATATTTTCTTTTACATGCAACGACAACGGTGGCATATACTGTGTGCAAGTGTCGCAACTTACTCATTTTCCATGGGATCACACGAGAAACGACACAACGACGAAGACTAGTAGAGTCGCTCACAGAAGAAAAATCAATTATTTCAAGTACGCAGCTCGGGTTTATTTAAAGTATCAGCCACACTATGCCGTTGACGAGTAAGTGCGCACGTTAACCAGGATAATTTAAAAAAAAAAAAAAAAAAAGATATATATATGTAAAGTTGAATATATACACTATGCCCTATACTCCAGTAGTCGCGCATTAGCTGCGCAGCGAACGTTTTGCAGTATAAATGTAAGTGCGGGTATGTAGCAGCTATATATATATATGTATATGCGTATGGGTCTCTCTGCTCCAGTTGTGCGCTCCAGTTTCTCGCGGGCGCGTTTTTCGAATTTTTACTCGCCACGAACGTGGGGTAGGTTTATTGAATCGCTCGGGAGCGAAAAAGAGAAGACGAAAATATGAAGCGTCTGGGGGTTGTGCGCAGAGATTCGAAATAGCCGCGCGCGCTTAATCCACTTTTTTGCTCGTAAGATAATTACATTTTTTGCTCCATTTTCGTATGCTAGCCGAGAGCTTTATGGCAAATACAGAGAGAAAGCGAGGCGCTGACGACCTATCTTTTTATTGTCTTCGTCGCGCAGCGAATACTAATTGCGGGTAAGTAATCCACGAGCAGAGCGTTAACGAGTTTTACTCGTTAAATTGTTAATAATAAGTAGCTAGAATGATTTCTGATTACTTCGAACTAGACTCTAAACTCATTTTTACCTTTTACGTTCATTTCAATTATGTATGATCTTTTAAAAGGCTATAATTATATAATGTAAGTATATTTATAAGCCGTTCAAAGTAAAAAAAAATCGCGCACTGATGAGTTCGTGAACCGGTTGGTTAACAACTACATTGAAGCTTATTTCTAGTCAACGGAGCCATTTTATTTCTACTCGTGAACTCATTGCTAGTGTACAAAAAAACGTACAAAATATCCTTATATTTTATATACCTTTATAACGATTACATCTTCCATTCTTATCATTATTGCGAACGAATGCGCGTGTATATGGGGATATCGTCAGATGTCTATGGACTAGAACAGAAGAGTATCAGTTTTAGATATATTCAGAGAGTCGAGCAGAATTATTATTAGTTATTCAAATAAACTCATTGAACTAACACGTAATTCTTAACTTGAATTCTGAAGCTTCCCTACATGTATAGGTTACTTTTCCAAATCAATGTTTCTTTTATTGTTTTTAACCTTATACGAAGTACCAAAGTAAATCACATGTAACGACATCTAATAATTAAACGAAGAATTGTTTTAGAACGCAGATAAAGAAGGTACTACTCCAAAGAATGGTTTTGAAAAAAATTAGGTTACTACGCGGGTCAAAAACTCGTAGCAACGGACTGAAAATCCATCAAACTGTTTGGCCTATGCCAAAGTCAAAATGAAAAAACTCATTTCACTGCATATAGTTATAACATCACCACCACTACGATCAACAATTTCATCTACGACTGCATGAAATACAAGAGAAAATCACCAAACGATAATGTAACAAACCTTACAATACTATGTAATTATAATAATAATAATCCCTTTGGTAAATTAATCATTTTTTTCACTTAGTTTTATTTCAAACGAAAAATTAATGAAAAAGTCTCCCTCAAAACTCATAAGTATACTTATAGCTATAGCTGTATATAAAAAACTCTTATACATCGTTATCTGAGCTCACGGACATGTTCACATATCTGCCTGTAACAGTACAATTTCACCACGTCCCAGAGTTTGGAGGTAAATACACCCGCTGAACGTCCTCATATAATAATAAAGGTATACAAGAACACACACGAACACACATGTACCCGCTCTGGAGATTGGATGATCGATGAAGATTAAGACAACCATCGAGCTTTTCCGCGCGTATAATATACCTATATAGTATACATGTATGCGAGTATCCACTTGGCGGTCTTATGCTCACTCGTTCACAAAAAAAGATCCACAAAGAAAGAAGGGACAAGGAGTTGGCAAACAAAGAGAAAAAAATAAAGAGCAACGCCGAGCTGCGAAGGACGGCCAGATAAAGCCTGGCGTGTATAGATAAATTGATAAGAGTTTGATGCTATAGAGAGACAGCGATTTCGTATTCGCTTGCTCGCAGGGACAAGAAACCTGTGTGTATATGTGCGTGTGTCTGCATTCGTGGGTAAGAGTGGGAAAGACAGGGACAGAGAGGATTGAGGGAAAGGATCGAGGGAAAGGATTGAGGGGAATGAGGGAAAGATAATGAACTGACCTTTTATGTTTTCGTTCATGTGATGGCGTATATGCGTAACTTCTCCTGTATATTTAACCCAAATATTAGAGACACGCAAGGAGTTCTTTGGGGTTATTGCGTCCGAGAAAATATTCTTTTGAAATCGATTTATTTTTACTTGAATAATTGACTGACCTGATATTTCAAACTGTTCTACTCCGAAATTTATGATCCCGTCTGCCTCGAAAATTTTTCAAATTCTCTGCAAATATTAGAGATTCAACAGAATAGTAGATATGTACTTATATACAGTTGTATATCTGTATGTATATATATATCCTGTATATAGCGATGCTCAATAATCTTCCTAATGTGATCGTAAAGCTGTCGGCATTGTTTTCCCTCTCGATCGATTCGTCGCGTGCCTCTCTCGGTTTCTCGTAAAAAATGCAGCTGAACGAGATTCCACGAAAAGACGTGAATTCTGAGGGGAAAAAAGGGAGATGCTAGCAAAAAGTATCCCCTTTATATTCTTCGTATATAGATTAGATACAGCTTTAAGCGGCGCATAAGAGAATAATCGATTTTTCATTCGTTTACGCTCAAGGATATGCGACGTTCATTTTTCGAACCGTCTCTCCCTTTTCGGAAAACTCTTTAACTTATTCATCAAAACTTGCAGCCACTGAGTGGGAGGGAGAGAGAGAGATCACCTCGAGATCACACTGCGTCCTCGTGGCAAGAGCAGTCATTTTCAATGAGTTTTGCATTTTTCACGATGGCTAAGTGGCCACCTTAGACGTTCAGCAAGGTGAAACATCGTTTTTTCAACGAAGCACTTAATCTTATGAAAAAAGGTTTAGTCGGCGCTTATACCCAAGTAAGCATATATCACCGCAGCGAACCATTTCTGAATCTTCTATTTTTCATTTATTTTAGCGGGACGAGGAGAAAAGCTTTGAGAAAACGATATATAGGATCTGTTAGAGTACGACACCAGAAGCGTAGTCTACTTTACTTTTACTACCGCCAAAAACTTTATTAATTTAGGCAAATCTTTTAAAGTAAATTAACTCTTCAATCTCTCTCTCTCTCTCTCCCCCTCTCCCTCTTGCCCTCTTGCCCTCTTGCCCGAGTGCCCGAGTGCCTGTATCGCTAAATTTGGTATGAGAAGCACAGATACGATTGAGAAAGAGGGGCTGAGACTATTGGAGCCACGGAAAATTGCTTTTTCTGATGTCTGTATATTGGCTTTCGAAGTGAAAGAGAGAATTGCGAACGAGGGAGGGAACGACTAAGTCGATTTAAGCAAACGTAGTTCTTTCTGACCGTGTAGTTTCTGAAGATAAAATAGGTCTGAAGAAGTTAGCGCGCGAGAGAAGCGATATATGGAGTTTCTTTGTGACGTCGTTTCGGTAATATATATTGCCTTCGACGAGGAGCGAAGCTCTAATGGGGATTCCTTGCTTATGAAAAGATTGCCTAGAGGATATTGAGAAGAGTATATTGTCGACTGCAAACATGCGCTCTTTCTGATTGTTTTGCACTTTATGAACAACACTTTCGCTTCCGAAAGGAACCACTTATTCCTATTCCGTCGCAAACTTTATAATAAATTGCGCCTCAACCGAGTAGAAATTTCGACTTAAAAACAATTATGTAATATCCCAATAGTAACAATATCATAATAACGCAATCGAAATTTGCAATCAATTACCCAACGATTATAACAAAAATTAATAATAGAAGTATTAAAAATGAGAAAAGGTTTTTTTATCACGTTCGCAGAAAAAGGGGCGAAAAAAATGGGCGAAAAAAATGGGCGAAAAAAAATGGGCAGGTATAGATAGTATACAGTATACTTGTAAGTTATTACATATATTGTTATAAATTGAATTAATATGCTCTATATCTATCTCTCTTTCTCTGAGTTACGTAATCAAACGCGACAGCGATGTACCTTCGATTATCCACGACTTGATTATTCATGTGGCCACTTGAATTTTGGGGTCGAGTGTGTGTAACGGCATAAATTACAACGCGTTTGCTCTCTTGTCCTTCGCACCAACGAAAAAGCCCTCTCTCTGTCCTTTGCGCACGTTCTCTATATAAATCGGCTAGGGTAGATACGATTAATAATCGATATTTCGATAGAGTTGGTCACAGAGATTGGTCCTCCGACTCTCCGTAACCGATAAAACTTATCAGGGCTCGTCCGTGCTGTGTGCATGAGATTTTATGGATCAAATTGTTGTTTGCGAGACTCGTATATATTTAATGTATATTGTAAAAGCGAATGTCACATTCGTATGAATTATTTAACGAGATGTACGGAATTGTTTTTATGTAGATATAAATGTAATATATCATCATTTTCATCATATTCTTATAAAATTTCTATTCAGTTAGCAGTATGTACACATATTTGAACATGAATAATAGCTGTGGAAGTGTAGGGTAAATTCACATTTTATGAATATGAACCTATATATTTTTATAAATTGAATGCGTTTACGTAGGCAAATAAATTATTCAAGTATGCTAGTGTAGTACTCGAAGTTAACGTAAATCCATTTAATTGTTCCGCGAATTACTCGTGTAAATTTTGCAAATTTACTTAAACTCTCATTTGCGCGATTCCATCTAACGATTATATTCAATGCTTCGCGCGTGATATGCTTTCCGACAAATTAAAAATAAACTTGTTCCATTTTTGCAGAGAAAAATCACAGGAAAGGTTGGTGCTTAAGATAAGAATTTCCTGGAAAAGACGACAAAGCTGAAGTAACTTAGTGGACTAGAGAAGTGAATTTTATACATGATAAAGCCAAAACGCTTTCGAGATATAATGTTTGAGATTTATTCGAAAAAATATTTATTCGAAAAGACACTGATCTGACTATTCTTACGATAGTTACAATATTATTCAAAATAACGACTTTGTAGATAAGAAAATATTAATACATTGCGCTTTGTTCAAAGTTATAATTCAAAGATGTATAGAATGTTACGTCGATAATAATTTATGCTTATAAAAATTACTATACTCCCCTTTCCCCGGTTCTATATATATAAATTCGATTTCTGAGAAAATTTAATTTGGCGTTGGGTGAAAAAAAATATTATTCTTTTTTTATTCTTGTTATACATACTCAATTGTTTATAAAAGATTTCTTAATACTCTAGGAAAATTTGTAATATTATTTAAAATTCGAATGCATTATTAGATTCTCTATAACATGATTTAACAAATAATCACCTTACTAATTAGTAAGACATCGTAAATTTCAAACAATGTATCTTAAATTTGAATTAATAAGTTTTTAAAAAGTTTGTAGCTCATAAAATGTATGCTTAAAATAGAGTACAACAATTTTTTCCAAAAATTATTCTAAAATTTACTGATGAATTTTTAGTACGATTGAGATATCACATATCCCTAAACATCGTTTGCAATATCGAATGAGCACTTTAAGATCCCGTAGAAAAAAAAACTAGTGTACGATGTTTGCAATTGAATAAACATACAATTCTGTGCATGTAAATATATAATATTTTGCTAACTGGGGAGCAGCAAGCAAAATGCACTCCGACATAGTACGAATCGCAATGTAATGTATTCGTTTCATTCGTATACGCGTGCTTTTTTTTCTTTCTATTCACTTGCTTACTAAAAAAATCGCTGATGTGGATAAAACGCAATATTATTAGTAAATGTATCAAAATCCTTCCTATGAATTTCATGAAACTATTCTTACTCTAATGTGTAAATACAGAAACTGCTTTTTTATTTATTAAATTTGCATACAATCCCTTGTTTCTCGTATAGAATATACATAGTTATTCGAGGTTGCAGTAACAAGAGTCACCGATAGATTGTGATAAAATGAAATATTTATAAACCGACGCCCTGAACGCTCAGAGCAAACGAGAAACTCTTCAAAACTACTGGTCTGCGAAAATCTCTTGGCTACTCTAATAATCCGCAAAAGCTGCGGGCATAAATATAAGATCTCAATTTGCATCTATATATATATATATATGTCTGACTCACAAATCCAATAGCAACTCTAAATTTTTCATTTCTCAAAAAAATAAAAGGACACATTCGCATACACTACATAATGAGATTTGAAGAGAAACCGCAATAACGCTGGGCGTCTGCACTATATTTCGAAATAGAGATACTAGGAGAGACAGAGAAACTGCTATATAAATATATGTATATATTTTTATATACACATATATGTATGTTGGTGCGCAGAAGAAAAGCAAGTTAATGCTTGCGTATACATTTGACTGTGATGTTAGTTTTTATTTATTTACAGCCACGTATAACGCAACACGTTTAACACGAGTGATGGAGTGGATTAACATTTCGCCTTCTCTTAGTATCCGTGTGCATTTCCAAGTATAAGCTTAATCAAAAGAATCTTATCGCGACAGTTACGTTCTATATATACTGCCTCATGGTCGAAATATATATATAGTTTATTCTCGCAAGGCGATATTGAAAATAAAATTTTTTAATCCGCGACAAAGTCGAACATGTGTCTTCTTCTTTCAGCAAGGAAAAATGTGGGCTTGTATTTATGTATAAAGATTGATTTCTTTTCCAAGAGCGAGTGAAATATGCAATGCAAAAAGCACTGAAGCTTTTTCTTTTGCAGTCTCTCGCTGAAACGCTGCTGACTAATTGACCGGATGAATAAAATGGACACTCTCAATACAATTTCATTTGCATGTTTAATTGATGAACTAACCAAATATGCTAATGAGTTTCACATGCAAGTCTCTACAAACAATTGCTAGATCGGAATTTTCACGCTGATGCTGAATATAACGAGCGTTAATAACACTCATTTCCCGGTAGATGCATCGACAAAACTGAGAAAAAAGAAAAAATAGTCAATTAAATTGAACACGGACATTAAACGTTAGGTCTCGTAAAAACGTCGATGTGACGTATACATCGTCTTTAATTATTCTCATTAAGCAGTCGCAGTGTATAGAGTGGATTATTTCATTAGTTCGAAACGACGACCGAAAAGCAAACTCATACGGGTTAATTGCAAAACTCCCACATATATATATTCTGACAACTTTACGGATCAATGTGTCAAGCGAAAATTTTCCAAAACCAAAAGCTGTTTCGCTCCGAATGTTAAACGCGGCGCTTAATTCATCGTTGCTTCACATGTGCCCCCCCCCCCCCTGCTTTGACCCACTATAATGAACGTCGGCGAAGGACTTCAATTTCTACCGCGTGTACAACACGTATATAGACTATAGAGTGAATATAATCAGTTTGATCAACACAATTTCATTAGCCATATCAATCTATCTATATAGTTCGATATAGTCAACGCCTGGTACTTATCTTACGAAAACTTTGCATTTGACAAATCCTTTGCCTAAATAATAAGGAAAGACGATAAGAGAGAAACTGGCAACTAAAGGGGATTACTTTTTATGGATAACTGTGACAATATTGACTTTAGAAATACAGTAGCCTTAACTGCTGACCTTTTTTAATATCGCTTATTGATCGAACGACCCTTTGATCACATAATAATACCCATATTACATGACCACAGGCTACGTATAAAACACAAATATTAAAAATCGCAAAATAAAAGTTTCATTAATAAGAATCTAATTATTATATATTTTTTACAAAGTGATAAATATTTAAATATTTTGATTTATAAAATATATTATTACTTACTAATTTAATAATAAATACACAAAATTATTATCGGTAAATATTTTACTTTATATATACTAATTTTTTTGACTTCCAATAATTATTTATACAATTTTATAAAATTGTTTACTAAATAGCTAATAATACTTGTAACGGAATTACATATTGCATTTAAATAAAGGTACTTTTGAATTTTCAATAAGTATTAAAGTATTCGAGTACATATTATTTGGTTATTTGTATACAATAATTTAAAGAAAGTTCAATTAATATAATCTTAGTTTCAGATAAATAAAACTAATATATTGTGTTTTTAATTCAAGTAAAGATTTTCTTCTTTTAACAAACAATTCCTTTTAATAAATATATTTTCTTCCTGATACAAAGAGATTTTTGACAATGTAATATTAAAAGTTCAATATTTCGGGCAAATAAAAAATAAGTACGCAATGGGCCGCAAACATTTTACAAACATTAATATTTTTTACATTCTAAACCGAGCCCGTTTTTGTCGAGGTTAACCAGATTATGGTACAATGGCTCTATATATTCGAGAGTAAAATTGTATACAGTCATTCGCAAAATTAAATTGATCGACTGAACGGATGTTGATACTGACTGTACAATACGATGAAGAATGTCTGCAAAAGTACAAAAGATCAAAGTATACTGGAACGAAATATAGTCTTCTTGTGTCATTTCTTCTCTGTGTGTGTGTGTGTGTGTGTGTGTGTGTGTGTGTGTGTGTGTGTGTGTGTGTGTGTGTGTGTGTGTGTGTGTGTGTGTGTGTGTGTGTGTGTGTGTGTGTGTGTGTGTGTGTGTGTGTGTGTGTGTGTGTGTGTGTGTGTGTGTGTGTGTGTGTCAACCGGTATCTTGATGATCGTAAAATACACAATTAACTCTTGATGCAATATGAGCGATTGTCGAAAAAAAAACTTTTCTTTTTCTACCCAAGTTTGTCATACCCAATAATTTTCCGGTGACATCGCGAAGAAAATGTGGATATAACAAGTGGCCTGCATTTTTTCTACTATTTCAGAACTCAAGCGCATTTTTCTACAGCTATATTGCTGAACAGTTACTTTTCCACCCTCTAGAAAAGATGTTGAAATCCCTAATGGCCCATTTTTCGATCAAGCTTTCTCCCTAGCCTTATCGTCCGTGGCGTTTATGTACGAGTACATGCGTGTGCGTGTGGAAAATAGGGGGGGGGGGGGGCTCGTGGTTTTTTACGTTTAAAATGAAAAGTGTTTGGTTTTTAACAAGGATCTGGGAGTTTGAAGCTCGAGTGTAATTGTACGCATGAGAGCTCAATGCATAACTAAAGCGGTCCTAACACAAAAATTCTAGTTATTGTTCGACAGATGCATGGATATCTATATAGGGAATGGCACTTAGTCTATGGGAGAATGTACATTATTAATGATTTCGATTCGTCTAGTCGTACACGGCACGTATCTACTTGACAGCTGAATTCTTTTTAATAAAAGGTATAAGTTTTTGAACGTGTGTGCATACATGGCCGAGATATTCAACCGTTTACAATTGAACGAACGGAAAGATTTGATTATTGAGAATAGATTTATTTAATATTGCTGAAATAGCTAAATTACACTTTTCACTCTGCTTATCAAGTAATCGATCTCTATTGGAGATTATGTGGATAGACGCTATTTAATGTTCAGTAATGGGCAATTCCATCGAATCAAACTTGCCCATTGTAATCTTGAGAGATCTCATCTTCGAATTACATATCAATGCGTACATAATCTATATGCGCGAGAGAGGAAGAAAGAATTCCCTTGAAAAAGAACGGCCTCGTAAAAAGAAGTTTAATTCCGAATGACACAATGAAGGGACATTTCATTGAGAAAAATAATAATTTGTATACCAATAATCACCTTAAAGAACGTGTATTATCTTTTCAAACACAACTTAAAAATAACATCAATAAATTCGAGCTCTCCCCGTGCTCTTTTTCTCTGTATCACGTCAACCAAGCGAGATCTGAAATTTCGAAAGAGGACAATCCGGTCCTTGCACCACGCGCAAAATACAGAGTAAAGAGCGATGCGCGCGCTACACTCTTCTCCTACTCTTCTCTCCCTCTCGGTAGCAGCAGCACCACCGCCACCAGCACGGCCACCACCACCACCCTGTGTGACCCATCACGTACATTACACCGACGCCCAACCGAGTGCTGTTCTGTCTCTCTCTCTCTTTCTCTCTCTACGGTGCTATACGAACGCGCGCGCGCGCGCGCGCACACAGAGTCAGAGCAGCGACGTATCGATCGAGAGGCGGGGGCGCCACGACCCTTCGTATAATGTAATACACGCTGCATTACAGCTAGAAAAGTCGGCTAGCTCACCACCACCACTACTACTCTTGCCACTGCCACTACTCTTTTCTATCTTTCTCGTTTCTGACGATCATCCCATTCTCGAATGCCCGCGCTCGCATTTGAATGTTTGCGCTTTTGTCGTCCATTTCGGATTTATCTTTGTGACATCTTAGTTTTTTATTCTTTTATTTTTTTATTTTTTATGCTTTGTTCTTCGAGGCAGACGGGAGGTGGTGATTTTTATGAAAATTTCAGTATTTCGGGTGATTATTTTTCTAGAATTTTAAAACTGTAATTAGCAGTTGAAAAATTGAAAATGAAAGGAAAGAATATGATTGCGAGAGAAATCGTGATCATTGTCGTGGAACGTTTAATAAAGTTAGGGGACTACAAAAAGTAAAAACTCCCGGCAATTTGAACTTTTAATTTCGAAAAATATTTCTGCTAAAATTGTCTTTTGTTCTTTCGCTGTATACGGAAACATCTGCTCGCTTTTTCACTCTGACAACTACAGATTCCGAAAGTGAATATATGTATAAATGTGTGTATATATATATATATATATATATATCAGATTTGAAATTTTAGTTTCCTAAATGAATTATTCGCACCCAAGGGAGAAATGTGTCGTTGAAGCGGGAAATCCAGTTGATTAAGACCGGTGGAGTATGATATTTATTTTGAGCTTATTTTGAGTTTACAGATGAAATTAATTTGAATTTCCAATGAGAATTTCGTTCGTGCTCTGCGCGTGACTAGAATGTTTTGAAAAATCTCGGCGTCGATGCGTTGTGAAAATTCAAATTGGTTAACTCGGCAAATTGCCATATTCAGTGCTTTATTGTAACAGCGCATTCTTGTAATTGTCCACTATTCGATAAAAAATAAAAAAAAATAACTTACGTCACGTAATACTACAATGATACTGACGAATTTTCCAGATATAAAGTTGACTTTTTGCGCAATTGAAAAATGTATTTAACGTTAGCGGTTAAGCTTTCCTATTGTGTAACGCGACACAACTAAATGCGACGTAAGAAAATCAACAGCAAGCAGGAGATCGATTGGACAGTCATCGAATGTATATAGAGACGAAGTGAGGAATTAGCCTTGAAATGCCAGTTGACCGTTTAGCGCTACCTTCTTCCTAATCACTCGAGAGACTTTCCCCCTTTCCTTATGGCATCGCTGCGAATTTCCGTTTACTGTAAATATGTAATCAAATAGCTAGTTGCTAGCCGATGCCGTATCATCTAAGACACTCTGGCAAGCAAGTCCTTTCTCTTATTATTGTCTCTACTTACCGATAGGCTAATGGAAAACTTTTTGGCTAAAGTTATCCGACGAAGTAGGAGGAAAGTAGGAGGAAAGTAGGAGGAAAGATTAGAAAGATTAGAAAGATTAGAAAGATTAGAAAGATTAGAAAAATTAGCCCTCTTCGTTGTTGCCAGTCTCTTTGGTGATTCAATCGCTAAAACTTTCGCACTGATTAAGTGCTAACTATTGTAACTTGAAGATATTCGAACTTCCAATGCGTTTTATTGACGTAAATTGCTCATAGGCCACACTGAATTTCGATAGGGTTGATATAGTACGGTGTAAGAGAATACGCGGGGCTGAGTTGTTTGTTCGAGAAAATGCTCTGGCAACATTCTTCATATTTGATCGGTATTGACAGCGACTAGACCCAAATCTGACAACCAATGGACGTAAATCTTGAAATTCTACCAAAGAAATAAACAAATGTACTTATTGATTTCGGACAGTCAAGTTCGAGAGGTACGCTGTGATTAGAAAAATTATGGAAGAAAAGTAGTTTTATCGAAATGAAAAAGGCCGAAAAAACGGTTCACATTTTAATTATTATAATACAGGCAAGATGTCGCAATAATACATTAAACAGAAGTAATTTTTAGTATTGTTTATATCTAAGAAATTTTATTAATGTTTGGGCACAGAGTATAAAGTAGGTGTACGAAGGTGATACAAACCACTCAGACTTTAAAAATGTCATAAAAGACTTAATCTATACAACGAACGAGAATTTATAAATTGTGTAGTATTATTAAAGTATTATTTAAGGAGATAACAAAATAAACATCTTTTTATTCAATTAGTTGTGTCCCGATAGAAACGAATTTAACCAGCTTAAAAACCTTAACCTTAAAACTTATGATTGTTTACAACTTTATACTGCATAATATTATATTAATACGGGGAAATATTTAATAAAATGCAATCCTTGTACATGATCATTTTACCGTTGGCACTTCTATTAAAGATCAATAATTCAGGTTTGGATAGACAAATGCATAATAAAACCGCCCAACAAAATAAATTCTATTTGCTAATTTATTCTTAGAAATGCAACGTAAAAATTGAAAGACAGCTTTGAAATCAATTTGAAATAAGGACTAAAAATAAACATAAGAGAAAATGTTAGACAAAAAGAAGTGAAATCGTCGAAGCAATCGTTGGCGATGAAAAACGAACAATGTCTACATCGGCTACAGATACGTAAGCTCGCGTAAGACCGTACGGAACGATGTATACAGAATGATACACACGCTGTGCTGTGTATAGCGTAGCTTTAGCGGAACAATTTTTATCTCAAGCTATGCAGTTCAGCAACGACAGAGCAACTTCCTATTTATACCTATATCTACAATACAAAGTGAGGCTTGGCTTATACGAATAAAAATAAAAAGAAAAGAGAAAAATAAAAAAAATTAAAAATTAAAAATTAAAAATTAAAAAATACCTTGCGTCAAAATACCGCTAGAAAAATCCTACAAACCACACCGGTTTAGTTATCTGTAGCATCTCTTTTTCTTATTGAAGGAACGGAGTTCCGGGCACGTCGCACCGTCGCACCGTCGCACCGTCGCACCGTCGCACCGTCGCACGTCCCTACTTTCCCATAATATGCAGGCGCAGATACATATACAAATGTACAAATTGTACATAGAAGCATACTTATGCTACCAACGCAGTTCTCTCCTCCGGTAAAAATTGAGGACAAAAAGTTGCTGCTCCGTGGAAAAAAGCGGGCACGCGGTGAGAGAAAGAGACAGAGAGGAGGCGACCGTGTTTGTAAACACGCGAGCTTTTTTCGGATGAACTCGGCCGCCGCGAGGGTCGCTCTCCGAGTAGCGAGTATTGTATATATACATAAGTGTGTATACTCGTGTATTAACGTATGGCGATGAGTTATTACCGCAGTACCGCTCCGTGAATGAAAAATAGCGAGATTTCCCGCATTACGTATACTACATCTATTTTTCTCTTTTCTTAAGTTAAAAACAAAATAAAGAACCGTCGCTCGCTAAATCCAATTGTAAAGTATATTGTAAGGTATATATATATATATATATATATATAAGGTATAAGGTATATCCTACTGGATATTACTATAAACAATACGACATCGAGATCTTAAAACGTAGGGGAAAAATGCGCGCTCAAAGCTTAAGCCTTCATTTGGCGCGCTTGAAAAAGTCCTCGTGGGGCATTCTCTGTGAAAAGCGTTTTTCATCGAGTAATATAGGTCAGCGTCCGGTTGATCCCCGACTCGGTGGAATCCAAAACTATGCTGCTTTCGCTATTCATTTTCGAGCGAGCTGCCTGCCAGACTCTTTATCAGTATATCTCTATATCTCGCACATCGGGTACGCGCGGAAAAAAAAGTCCGATTAGAATATTCACGGCAAGGCACATGCACACCCACGCGTACGCATACCCAGGAGTACTCGAAGGGGTGAAAACGTAAAATGGCGGCTAGAGAGAGAGAGAGAGAGAGAGAGAGAGTAAGTCGTTGCCCCCCGTCTCCCTCTCTCTCTCTCTCCCTCTGTTTCTCCTCAACTCGGCCTATGGCAACGTACTCGCGACAAAGAAAGAAGGGGAAGTCCGTGTATCTGTGTGCGTGGACTGTACGTATATATGCGCTACAGATGTGTAAGACAGCAGAGTGCGCTGGAGCTGGAAGTGCTGGAACTGGAAGGCTGGAACAGTGCGGTCGAGGCGCACGAGTATAATATGGCGTGGCGATGATGGGAGACTTACCTGGGATCCGGCAAGATGATCTTCTTGCTGGCTCGAGCTGCCGGCGTGCCCTTGCTCTTCTCCATGGCCATGAGGTAGCTCACATCCGCGAGCACCGCCTCGAGGTCCGCCATTTTGTCCGATATATTTCGCGCACTTTCCTCTCTCGCTATCCTCTGCTCTCCTCTTCTCTCCTCTTCTCTCCTGACACTATATAGCTCACTCTCACTTCTATTTCTGTGTATATGTATATATATACTCCCGCACGTATAAATGTATATCTTTTGTCTGTGTGTACGTGTACGTGTTAGTGTGGGATCTCGTGTACACCTGCTGCTGCTGCTGCTGCTGCTGCTGCTGCTGCTGCTGTCAGCCCTGTCACTCACGTATAACACTTGCTGTTATGCCATGTACTGTTTACGTCCTCGCCGAGTGGCTTTCGCTCGGTGGATAGCCCATTTTTTGCGACTCTTGTCTTGACTTATTTATTTATTGTTTAGATGCATCCACTGACGTCTCTCTAGTTTGTTTACGCCCCAAAGTGTCGGAGAATCTATGTAGACCTGCTAAGCTCCATCGTTGTCTAGAGGCGGCAGCAGCAGACGCCTCCTCACGATGAGTAGTTGGCGGCGCATTTTCCACTCTGTCTCTCGCAAAACGCTGACTATTGCTGTACACTATATATATCGTTAATAATAGTCAACAATATGCACGTTGTTGTCCTTTTAGTCGTAATCTTCGAGCTCAGCACGATTGACCGAACAAAGAGAAACTGGACACGAGAGAGAATAAGTCTGTTTGTCAGTAGTCAGTACGCGAGTGCGTGTGTGCGTGTGTTTA
This sequence comes from Apocrypta bakeri, assembly GCA_018906985.1. Lineage (NCBI taxonomy): Eukaryota > Metazoa > Arthropoda > Insecta > Hymenoptera > Pteromalidae > Apocrypta > Apocrypta bakeri. The sequence continues at coordinate 473,940 of JACCIA010000013.1, read as the reverse complement.
AGAGAGAGAGAGAGACTATATTTATACTGCCTGGTAAACAAACGCGGCGCGCACTAGAACAGCAGCTCCGCGTTGCTGCTGCAGCCCGGCGGCGAGCTTGACATGTTTTCTCGATCTCCGCGATGCAAATCTGCTACATCCTATGGTTTTCCAATGAGAGATTTTCTCTTCGCGTCGAGTGTGTCTAGCCTATATCGTAATTGATCTCATACACGTGATTTTCGTACGCACAAGTTTCAAATCTCACTTACTTTCTTTCTCTTTCTCTGGCTCTCTCTCTCTCTCTCTCTCTCTCTCTCTCTCTGTCTATTAAATAAAATTTGATTGGCCCCGAGTGACCCCTGAAAGTCGAGCTCTAGAACGCGTGGACGTACGTCGACGACGCCACGAGACGGACTGACTGCTCTACAACCACAAGCTCCAGTCAACGCGCGCGCGCGCGCGCGCCGCCGCCGTCGCTCCGAACTCGCGATAAAGGGGGGGTATACACTTATATCCAAGTGTAGAGGACCGCGCGATTTATATGGAGAGGGAATTGCTGTGGGCGGCAGGTAATTGTTTTGATAGGCCGCGAGCTTTGCTGCTGTTGATAATGCAGAAAATGATTGTTTAAATATATCTATTAAATATATATATTGATTTTACCAGTTGATTGGTTTGTTTATTCTTTTTCGATAGTGCTGCTCGTACAATTGAATGGGACATATTGCTCATTTCAGCCCTAATTCACTCGATTTTTAATTTTTTTTTTATTTTATTTTTAACTTTTTTTCCGTCATTCTAGAATAAATTACATAGTAATTCTATTGGAGGTATTGACTAACAAAACACGATAGTTAAATTGAATATTATTAATTAACAAAATATATTTAATATAATAATTCCTTTAGAATATTTTTAGTACAGTCTATTAACTGCATAACAGAATCCGACAATGAAATTGAAATATTCTTTTGGCTATATATATATATTTATATTTATGATTAGATTATTTAAATGGATTTTTGTCTCTGTCCGCTCTTGATTACGGAATGGAATTTAGATGATATTAGATAAAAAATTCTATTACAATACTTTCTGCTTATTCCCGTTATGAAATTATTAGAGAATTTCATAAAAATGCTCCTTTTATCTTTCCGTATGTAATCTGAAGTTATACCGAAAGTACATATCGTAAGTTCATATCGTAAGTTCATATCGTATCCTGTTTATAAATAAAACGTTTAAAAAACTGGGTGAACTCTTTTTACGGAGAATTAATTATGTAAATTATTGCATTTTCAATGCACTAATGGATCGATTAGAATAAATACATTTAGACGAAGTGTCTGGATTCTCAGAGCAACAACAATTTGCAATCTCAGGCAAGCTTAACGATGATAGCCGACTGACTTTGAACTATCGCTTAACTTTACAAGTAGCTTGGATCGAATGGAGTTACGATCGACAGAACTCTCACTTGACTCTATCTATATTGACCGACTTGTGTATATTTGTAAATATAGAATAAAATAATGTCGATACTATTTTATTTTATTTTATTTTAAGAAATAAAGCTGCGTTATTTTCAATATTTTCGCTAAAACAATACGGTTTTTTTAGCTTTCGAAGTATACATTACGCAATATTAATTAAGTCTATTTAAAGCAGTTTTAAACGTTTTTTAATGGAAGAGTCCATTTCTTCGATAGGGTTCTAAATATAAATTGATTAACAAAAAATCTATATCTAATCTGTATGTTGAAAAATGTACCTGTTAAGTGTTACAGATTTGTTATCTTGCATAAATTCTCTTAACATATCAATATGTAAGTCCAGAGCATTTGCACTTTAGCATCTTTTTCGCACTTTTACTTATACACAGCCGTTAAAATACATGTCAAAGCGAAATTTATTTTCAATCAATAGCTATTAGAAACAAACGGTAGAAAGAAACTCTTGGAGCAAGTACAAGCACGCCCAATTAAACTTGATCGATTTCATAAACAGTACAAACAATTTATATTTGCGATGTATAAAAAATTGAAGCTACAGCTTTACTGATATTTAAGGAATACATTGTATCGTAAATCCATCGAAATACATGACGACGTTGCGACGCAACGATTCCCGGTTGTACGAACGAATTCACGGAATACTCACGAACTCACGAAGCAATCGGTCTTTTAACATTTTTTTGCGAACAAGGAAGCATGGACCTTGATCAGTCGATTTTTGTAGCCGAAATGCAAGAAAAAAACTGAAACAGTTTTTCAAGCACTTTCAGTCAGTACATCTAAGAAGTATATCGATACAGCTCTCTGGCGTTGAACAAAATTTCAATTATATTCAGTTATAGTCTCCTTCATAAGCAATAGATAATAAATAAATAAATCATCGATTGGGAAATTCGCCAAATGCTTAGAAATATTTCAAAACCTGCAATTCGTCGAATGTAATTTTCATTTTTATTTTTATTTCTATTTTTGCAAGAAATGGAGATTCATAAATAGCTTCAGACTATGATAGTTATTTTCCCAGTAATGTAAGCTACCTCTGACATTTTTCGTATATGGCTACAGTCGAATTCATGATTATACCTATAAATAGGCATTTCACAGTGATAGTATTAAATTATTTGACGGATAACTTTAATTCTAACTGGAAAAGGTTAGATTTTGAACTGGCTAGATTTACAAGTTGTGTCAAATATGTATACTATATGTATATAGTTTTGAAGTAAATAATGTAGTTATTTTCAGGAATTTTCCATGCTGCATTGAAGGATCAATTCTTTTCAAAATTTCATTTAAATTCTAATACACACACACACACACACACACACACACACGACCTTGAAAGTAGTTTATTCGACAATTTTTCGTAAACTAGATAAAAAACGCACTATTGTGTTATATGTAAAAATTAATGTAAAAGATAAAAAGGAGAAATGCTGAAAATGCTTCAAAATTTAAAACTATTTAAAAGACGCTTCTTTTTCAAGACAATTCTGAACAAGACAGGTGACAAACTATATGACAACTATATGACAACTATATGACAACTATATGAAACTAAACCAGACAACTTAACCAATAAAGAAACATTATATTTATAAAATATAAATAAGCAGTAAGTAAGCGATTGAGTGTTTATTGATAATATTTCGTTTTTGTTCAATGTAAAGGTTGAATTTTCAGACAGGATCATCGATGAATTCCATCTGGTTGAAAAGTTACGAGCATTTGAGCAAAGTCCAAGATATGACTGAAAACTTTGAATTCTAAAGAGAATTTGTAAAGAGGCTTTCGTTAAATAAAAGTCCTATACGATAATGATGTGTCACCAGTGGCATGTCATGGATTTCCTCATATAATACTGATTATATGTCAGTGTATATATCGGAAAAGTATGGAAAATAGTGTTGACATAGAAGGTCGAGGGCGAAAGGGTAGACCCTCAGTCAAGATATGTATAGTCTTGACTAAGAATGGGAAAAATTCTTTGTCAGCAGGAATGCACGCTCACTCGTGCAGATGGAAGATTAGCAAGCTTGGGAAGCCAAGCAGTCCATGAAAAATAGGCTTGAAAAATATTACTCCAAGGACATTTGATTGAAAGATTCGAAAGATTCGAAAGATTCGAAAGATTTGAAGCAACGCACGACAAAGAAAGAGAGACAGAGAGTGAGACATTCGGCTTAATGAGAAATTCGATTGGATGGATATTCCTAGATCGTTGTTTTAAAAATGATCTCAATTCGTTCAATCATTCGCTTTGAATCTCGTACTTATGAAGTAACTTTACTCTATTATACTTTACTCTTTATCTACGAAGGCATTTTATCGAAATATCTAGGTATAATTACTGGTAGGTACGCGCTCTTCTTGCCCCCTTAAGTGTTTAAATAGCTATTTTAAAATAGCTATTTTAAACACTTAACGGGGCAGAATACTTTACATAAGTACTTTACATTAGTGCGTAAGGGAGTTTCGATTTCATCCGACGAGAGCAACCACCAACCAACATATTTTATAAATAGTTTACTCGCTCTCATAGCAATATTGGTTTATTTATAGGTAAATTGTTTATTTCCACCTGATGAAAGTCCAAAATTTAAAAGAAAAAATTTAACATTATCAGTACTCGTGATGAAAACTTATAGCAGATATGATTATACGCATTAGCGCTTCAGAAAGATATTTATTTGAAATTCTTTTTTCGCGCGCCTTTACCGAGAATGCGGTCTCGGTGTCTCGGTGTCTCGGTGTCTCGGTCATCTCGAAACTTGGACTGCTGGGAGCAGTCATAGACTCATAGTCACAGCTCACTGCTCAGTAGCTCAGTGCTCACAGCAGACAGCAGCACCAACGCTGAGCAGACGACGAAATACCAACACTAGACACACACACACACACACACACACGAGAATTTGAGAATGCGTCGCCGTCGGTCTCCTCAGCTTTACTAAACGTTCGGTCAAATTGTTTTGCGCAAAAATGTCTCTTGCATCTAAATTGTTTCTTGGATTGAGTGTTATGGCATCGACTGGAACTATTATGTACGTCCATTTCAAGCAAGAATTCGACCAGTAAGTAATCCTAAGAAAAAGTATTTTAAGTAGAGGTTATGAAAGAGTTCGAAATTTATTTATCCGCAACTCCGCAGACCGCAAGACGGGCAAGACGGGCAAGTCGGGCAAGAGTCAAGAGGTCAAGAGTCAAGACCGCAATGTCCACAATCCGCGTATATCACATTTACAAACACATTTACATTTTACATTCTCATTCTAATTTCTAACGCATTTTTTTAATTCGACATTCCTCTATTATTTTACGATATTTATTTGCAGAGAGCAGCTTCACATGGGAGTAATGAAGGATCTAGAAAGACAGCGAAGGAGAAAAATTGAAAATATCCACTTGCTGCAACAACAATCTGAATTAACCAGAGAATTTCAAAGAGATTTAGTTGATAAAACTAATCCTACTGGCACGGTGACAAGTTGAAACAATAATCAAATGTCAACGCTTGTTTATACTCTTCACTTCATATTAAACTACAATTAAGATAGTTATTAGTTTTAATATAAATTTTGTAAATTTTATTATAACAACATGTTAAATCAACGCAATCGTGGGTTTTTATTGAAAAATTTCATCCATCTTTAAATTTATAATACAATCATTAAAAACCTGCTCTTCTCAAAAAAATACATTTCATGCAATTCGATAAAAGAAAAGTACCAATTCCAACATAAAATTCCCTCAATTTTTCCTTAATTTTTTATTTACCAGCAGTTTCAATTCGTCACCTTATATATGGAAACTTTGAATACTGAAGGCTAATCATCCTCAGTCAGTCTCAGTCGGTCTGGTCGGTCAGTCCCTGTCCCCTCCCCTGTCCATAAGTCCATATGTGAAATGTGAAATGTGAATATGTGATATGTATAATGTATTGGTTTGGATTGGTGGTATCTGGTATTGGTTATTGGTATTGGCCCACCTGCATATACATATATACTGCTTACTAAAACTGTACCAACTACCACTGCTGCAGCCTGCAGCTGACTAGCACGTCTTAAAAGGTTAAGTCTTATGTGTATATGTGTGTGTGTGTGTGTGTGTGTGTGTGTAATAATATATATAATAATATAATATATGTTATTATACCATACAGGTACAGCGTACAGGAATACAGCATACAGCTTACAGCTTACAGCGTTTCAGCCATAGTCAAAGTCGCAGTTGAGATCAAAAGGTGCGGTCGAACTATTTTCGACTTTTTGTAACATCTAAATTTCTCGTTTTATTAATGAAATTCGCATACCTCTGATATAGTTTATACAATGGAACTTCTACAAAATTATTTGGAAAATGATGATTCTTTAAAATTTTCATTCCTGTCGGAGAAGCTACTTACCCTGAGTCAATCAAGAATATGTGATAGAAAATTGCTCAATGGATATTTCAAAAATATTAACGAATTGGATTATAGAAATATTATTGTGAGCGATAAAAATGTAAGTTTTTAAACATTTATTTATTATTAAACAAATTTTTTCAATTATAATTCTTTCGAATCAATTTAGAATAAGTAAGTTTGAAACCATAAATAATCTTGTGTTTTATTTCTTTTTTCAAGGCTGTAATGCTGCTGATAAACCAATTATGTTCGATTATACAACCAAGCGAAGTTTCTCTAGTCATAGGATATTCACGGTTTCTTGTAAATTTAATCAAACGTGGAATCCAACTGCAGGGTATAACCTACACTGCTTGTAAACGATGGGCTCTTGAAAATCTAGAATTTTCAGATGCAGCTGCTACGCCAGACTTACTTTCTGCTTTGCAAAGTCTTCTTGCAAATGGACCATTCGACAGTATTCTTCAAGTGAATAATTGCTTTCTCATTTTTGTTTTGCATACTTATAAATAACTTTCTCAATAGATACGTAATTATATTTATTTCTAGGATTTGAGAAAGCTATTAGGAGTAAATTCTATTTTACTCAAATATATTTACCCACAGAACGGAAAATGGAATGAGGAGCAATATTTGGCATTAAGTTGCTTGAAAAGTATACTGGTAATTAAGGAAAGCAGTGAAAATACTATTGCCCCGGAATATTCATTGCTTATAAAAACATTGACATTACAAATATTATCAAAAGTTTCGTACGAAAATCTAGATAAAATGTATTTTAATAAGGTACACAAATCAGTCATTTTTTAATTTTTATAATTAAAAACATTAATGAATAATTATATCTTAATAATAATAATTCTATTCAACAGATGGCATGTCTTTGCTTAAGAATTTTACGAAACATACTTTCTGAGAAAGTAAACTTGAATAGTACTGACATAGTTGGAGAATTATTGGGTGTGGTACAAGTTTATCTTTTCCACGGTATTGAAGGATATAAAAATATAACTCATCAACTATTACGTCCAGCCATTATGAATTTACCAGATATACAACATCCTGTACAAAAAAAGAAATACTTCAGGAATAGAAATTATAAAGTTAAAAGTAAAAAACAAACGTCAAAAAAAACAGCACTTGAAAATAAAATTAATACATCTTCTGAGGCTAAGACCACTGTTAGGTACTCCAGCGACTCCGATACTTCGGATACCGAAAATAGAAATGCAGCTCATGCAGAATCCAGAGTTCGACTTGAAGCTGCATATTTACTGCATTCGATAGTTGAATCTACGCAAAATAGAGAACTATTTGGATATTGGACACAAATAGTTGCAAGCGGATCTAGAGCTGATGCGAGAGTTTTAACAAGATGTATTCTACGTGAGCCATCTTCAAAAGTTCGTCAAATCGCGCTCAGTACTCTCAATGATTTGTTAGTAGGGGCTAGAATTTTTTTAACTCACGCCGAAGATGTAGAGCAGATGTCATTTGTAACTTTTTTTGGAATGCTGAGTTCGGTGATAAAAGAAATTCATTTTACTCTATCATTGTTACTAAGTACGGAGAGGAATATTGTTGTGCTTACGCAAGGTTTGAAGTGTGCCACTGCTCTTAGTCAAGGAACGCCTTACTCCAGACTGAAACCTGGTTTAGCAACAAAATTAATTCGGAACTGCAGAAATCATTTATTGCATAAAGGTTTGTAATAATCAATTATTGCATTTCAAATTGTTACACGAAAAATGAAGTACATTTTCAAAAACACTTTTTAGACCCTACTGTCAGAGTAGCAGCACTTTCAGTCTTCGAAGCTCTGGCGCTATCCGAGCCAATGACTCCAGAAATATTCAACATTTTGGCTAAATCTGATAATGTCATTGACTCTGATGTTGAATTTTCGAATTCAGATTTTAATATTACTAATGATACAGAAACAGAAGAAATAGTCGTCGATGATTTTGATGAAAGTAATTATTATGACTTTGATGATAATGATGACATTCAAGAAATGCACATCAGTGCTTTAGTTCGAATTTGTCTTCGAAATATTTCAAACAAAGTAAGCTTTAATTTATTAATTTAAAATTCATGTAAAAATGATATTATTATTATTTAATGATTTTCAGACAGCAAACGAACCAGTAATATTCCAATCGCTAAAGTTATTGGGAACATTAGCCTTCAATGCGAGCAGTTTAATTTTCTCACACTTAGAAGTAATTGTTAGAACTTTAATTGACATAACAAACGACCAAGAGTCGCAAGTAGCATTTCATGCATGTCGTGTAATGGAAATTATCGCTGGCAGATTGTCAGATTCTAAATCAGACGATGTATCGAAATTTTGGACTATAGCATTTGAACCTATTATATCACTGGTGCAACATCCTCACACTATTTTGAGAGAAGTAGCCTGCGACTGCTTAGGAAATATCGGTTCAGAAATGTTTGCTCAACTCTCGGTTTGTACAATTACTGTAATGCTTTAATAATTCAAGTATCGTAGCTAACTAAGTTTTGGAATTTCAGAGAGACAAAAGCATTATTGTAATAACAATACTGTTCGGAGCAGTACGAGATGAAGAAAGTGCTGTTAGAGCCGCAGCTTTACGTGCCTTAGGTTTACTGGTATGCTTAGCGACTCTAGAAGAGGACACTGGTTTTCTTATGGATTTGACTGATGTAACATGCACAGCTTCGGAAGATCGCAATCTCGGCGTTAGAGTCAAAGCGGCTTGGGCTTTGGCAAGTTTGTGCGACAGTCTTGTTAAGCGGGAGTAAGAGTCTTCGATTTTAATTTCTATTGAGGATAGCCTTTGACGTTATATTGAAAGATATGAATTAACTTTACAGGCACAATCCAGATCTAGAACCGATACCTCCTGAAATTGTACTGCCAAAACTTTACAAGACCAGTGTCAAGGCAGCACAAGATAATGAAAAAGTCAAATGTAATGCAGTTAGAGCTATTGGAAATATATTATTCTTATGTCCAGATACGTCTATTTTAGATGATACTTCATCGGGACTCGATGCTCTAATTAATTGTGCAACTACAGGGAATGATATGAAGGTATACATTGTTGTATCTGGTTAATTCAAGTTTCTAAGAACTATTGAAATTATGTATTTAAAAATCTAAGTGATATTTTTTTAATTATTAAGGTAAGATGGAATGCTTGTCGGGCCATCGGTACGGTTTTGAGCCGTGATCCAGATAAAATACTGCCACAGTCGTGGAAAGTATGTAAAAAAAAATGGTTTTCTCATTTTACCAAAATAATCAAGTACATTAAAAGAATATTAATAATTATTTTTATTCAACGTTAGGACCAAGTGTTTCCAGTATTGTGCGATTTGGTTTGCAATAGTTCAAACTTCAAAGTGCGTACAAATGCAGCTTGGGCTTTGTCAGTATGCGATTCTTATGAAAAATATATAGTCACATTATGGAAGAGTGTGATGTTAGGTTTAGAAAATTCGCAACACGTTCCAAGTTATGTTGAGTATGCTCATCGAGACGCTTTAGTACAGCAGGTTTGCTATTTAAAATATTATTTTTATGTTGTTTATCACAGTAACAATGTTTTTCATGCTTCACATTGCAATATTTATAGCTGTGCTTAACGCTGTGTCACTTGGCAGTACATACAGAAATAACAGAACTTGAAGCTTTGTGGGCTGAAGTAAAAGATCATTTCGAGGATATTTCTCAACATATCAAGCACTTTCAAGTAAAATACATACATTTTTATTTACATAACCGTTATTTATACTATTTAAGCATACGTATATGAGAAATAAATTCTTTCTTTTTACAGGAACATGTTTTGTCAGAAAAAGCTGGAGATCTTATCAAAGCTAAAACTCAGTTTGCATTATACGTTCAACAAGCCACTAGATCCAATGAAAAAGAAGTAGCATCAAAGCTTTTAGAATTATTCCAAAGAGAAGAAAAATATGACAACATTGATGCTTTGTCAATTTTAAATTAATAAGAACAATATGTATACATAAATGCTGTACATACAATCTGTTGATTTGTACATATACTGTTTACAAATAAGTAATTTAATTTTTTTAAATATATAATTTATAATACAAATGTAAAAGTATTGTTAAATCTTCAAAACCAGCTTTGTCAATTTTCATTTTCACACCTCTTTATCAGTTCTTTTTTCATTGGCATTATTAGTTTCGATTACAATGTCAGCAGTGATACTTTTTTTATCTGCTGTGTTCGAAACGTCATCCTTGACTTGGATTTCATTTTTACTGTCTACACTTGATTCATCTGGAGATTTCTGATCAGTAATACTTCCTTTTTCAGAATCTGTATTTTGAATCATAATAACATCAGGTTTGTCCGACTCTGTTGTAACTTCTGAAACTCCTGATTCTTTTACAGTGTCTTTATTACAAATTAGTTTTTCTTCGTCAGAAGAATTATTTTCAGAATCACTTTTCTCACTGCTATCTTCATCCTTTACTTTGACTTTTGATGGTTTGAATTTTTTTTGTTTTAATTTTTCTTTTCTTTTTAACCTCTTTGATCTTTTCTTAGCTGTTGCTTCGTCAGCTAATTTTTTATTTTCCTCCAGTTTTTGATGATACTCTTCATCCAGAAGCTCCTAAAAAGTAAGATATACATTTTCTATAAAATCAATACAGAAATAAAAAGATTGAGCAAAACTAGAGAGATCCAAACCTTTTGACCTTTTTCTTGAATAAATTTTTGTCGAGCATATTCTTTTCTTCTTAAATGTCTATATACATGAAATTCACCGCTACCAGCTCCAGCACTACTTCCCATTACATTACGCACAAACTCCGGTACAGCAGGTGTATTTTTAGATTTTGGACGTTCTGGTATCATAATGGGTTTTTCCTTGTAACAAATCAAACATTTCATTAACCCAACCAGCATCAAATTTTTATATAAATCTCAAATACTTACAGGATTTTTCATTAATTTCATCAATTTCAATCTTTGTAAATCTACAGCAGTTTTAGCGACCAATGGTCTTTCGACATCTTTCTCATCATCGGAACTACTATCCTTAGACATTTTGAATGTATTTTCTGAATTAACCGGTTATTTCTAATTGGAAAAAAAATAATCCATATACAATAAAATCGTTTAACGTAAGGTTAGTTATTCCAAATACCCCATGAACATTACCTATTGCCTATACCTAGTGCAGGTTTCTAAAGAAAATTTAATCGAGAAAACTCTTCGATTTTTATGAAAAGTTTTGAATGTAAACGAAGTTGCTTAATTACAATAAGAATTAAATTGTGAGAGTACAAAACATAAGAAAAACGCCGACTATAAACAAACAATTAGGTCTACTTGTACCTACTGCTACTTGCCATTTGCCTCTCAAAACAGGGGCCCGGCACCAGAGGCGGCACACCGCGAACGCGATGGCGCGATCGATAATTTACCATCTGTGGATTTCGCTTGCGAATAGCTGTGTGGGGGAGTACTGGCGAGTACTGCACTACTTTGGCTTAGTTCGCGACTGATTTTAACTATTATTATTACCAATTATTACATATACACAGGTGTGTACACACACACACACACACACACACACACACATATATATGTACAAGTTCGACTAATCTTTGCAAAATTGTTCAGTGCCATTATGCATAATTCTGTTCAATCGTATAAAAAAATTTATCCGAATTACCGTCGAAGAGATGATTCGAGGAAATTCGACGCTCATCAACGCAGATTCTTCGTCTAAAGAAGCTGTGTCTACGAAAATAAAGATGATCATAGCAGGTGGTTATTTTTGTGAACACTTGCCATTTCGAGCCTAGTCGGCATTAAGATCACAAAAACGTCATAAAGAAAATTTGCTTTTGTCATTATTCTTTTTACTTCTGCCATGTCTTTCCTTAACTATTCATATCGTACAAATTTTTCTGTTCATAAAAGAATATTTTTTTATATTTTCGATGTCACAGTTAAGTACCGTTAGCTATTTTTCTTTCTACGTGACATATTGCTAAAAGAAAAGTATACGCAACATTGACACAGTTTACTGTATTGTACTTCGGCAGTTTGATTTGGAAAATGAGTTTTATATTTTTTTTAGATGAAATTTAGAATAAGGAGCCATGGATACAGGCTCGGATTCTTCAAGATGCGAATTAGAGTCCATTACATCCTCAGACTCTCTGCACATGATAACGGATGAATTTCGACTGCATCATCTTTCATCTCCAGATGTGTCAAATGCAGAGCTGTCGAAGCGAGTAGCTTCGTTAGAATTAGACAATGAAAGATTGCGTATTGATTTAGAAAATGCTAGAATAGATATAAATGCCAAAAATGCTGCCAATCAAGGATTAAAAAATAAGATTTCTGAGCTTTATATGGAGGCTCAGAGTTCACTGCAAGAGAAACAAAAACTACATAATTCGGTAAAAGATGCTCAAAGTCGTCTTGTTGCTGCTGAAAATTCTACAAAATGGTATCAAGGACAAATGCACGAAATGCAAGCTGACAAAAAATCCTTACAAATAGAAATAGACACTTATCAAAGTATGTTGAGACGAAAGCATCAAACCCTTGTAAATATTATTGCTAAATGGAAACAATTAAATGAAGATTATCTGCTGATTGTACAAAAACACAAGAAAGAAAAAGATATTTTGCAAGCAGAAATTGAAGCATTTAAAATGAAAGATACCAGTTTAAAAGTAAAAAAAAAGAATATGCTTTTTATTTTATCCTCTAAGAAATAAATAATAATAATAATAATAATAAATAATTAAAGTTAAAAATTTTTTTCAGACCAGCAATCTACAGCCACAGATACAACAGCAATCAACAGTGCCAATTTCAACTTACCAAGAGTTGAAGTGTAAATTAGAAAGCGCAGAGGAGGAACTACAAGATTCAAATGCTGAACTTCGTTCTTTAGAGCAGCATTTAATCAGTACTGAAGTGGAAAAAGTGTCGCTGGAAAGTGGCATGGCTAAACTACGTACTCTCCTATCTTCGCAAGAAGATGGTTTGCAGAGGTGCCAAAGTGAACGAGCTGAGCTTGCAGAGATCGGAGGAGAATTACGAATTCAAGTGCAAAAACTTAGATCGGAAAATGAAACTCTACAAATGAGTCTACTGTCAAGCAGGCAAGAACATGAACAGGTCAGTTTAGTATAGTGTGACAAGATACTATTCCTTATTGACAAGTTTAATTTTAAAGAATAAATCGAAAAAATCGTATTATATTAGGTTGAAGGTGCCATAGAACAGCTACGCTCGCAGCTGTCCAAAATGATAGTCCAGCATAGACTGTTGAAGAGTCGAAATTTCGAGTTAGAAGAAAAACTGAATGCTATGCAAGATATCCATAATGAAAACAAACGACTAAAATCATTGTCGTACTCAGCAAATGCATCACTATTCAGGAGATTGAGACAGGAAAGGAGAAAAACTAATCACTTGCAGAAGCAGCTCTGTCAAGAGCAAAGTAGACAGCGAAGTTATTCTGAAGTAAAAGCCTGTTTTTATTCTGTGTAAAAAATAAAAAATTATATTTATATTAATTCTAATGTTTCTAAATCATTTTACAGAAGATGAAAATAGATGCTTCTATTAAAGACTGTTTAAAACAAGCTCTTGAAAGAAATAAAGTAAGACTACAATTTTAATTGTTCTCAATATAATATTGAATCCTTAATAATTAATTTTGAATAATTATTTTGAAATTTCAGGAGCTTAAAGATCAGCTATTAAAGTCCACAAAATTATCGAAAGAGAGTCTCGATGAGGGCTATGCTGACAGTGCTAGCAGTGCAGTCAATGTTCCATTGACCAATCTGCCATCTCCTCAACCCCTTAGTCCCGAATTACTTCGTACGATCAACGACGTTTTATGCAAAAGTAATAATTTTTGGGAACCATTGCATCTGGGACTTAATGAACTACGTACGAAATTCGAAAATAACACGGGTGAAAAAATCCCATCGCCAAGAAATATTTTTTACAATTCTCTGCAGTTGACTACACCCCCACCATCGCCACCGAGTAATATAAGATCAATGATCTAAATCTAAATTATTGTAAATATTTTGAGAACGGATAAAAGGAATAGTTATTTTTTTCTATGTGATATGTTTGAATGGTAATAAGAATAACGAAGAGTATATATCTTTCAGAGACTATAATTGCCGATAGCTTTGCTACATTACGTTTGGATTTTAATTCGAGTTTCGTATAGCTGTAGAATAATTCGGCTATTAAATACGATAGAATAAAAAGTAGTGTGTAGGTGTTAGATCGTTACGTATTTATATGCATTAATATATAAATGATGTTAAATATATTTTTATTTACATTGTGCCGTTGTACTTTATAGTAGAACTTTTAGAGAATCAACTCACGTGCCGTTATAGTAACCATTAGTTAAATATATGAAATTTTCATTATTTAGAAGTAAATTTGTTTTGGCTGTTTATTTCTTATTATTGTTATCGATTTTCAATAATATATTGGTCAAGTATTATGACTGTAAAGTAAATGATTCTGAATAATGAAAAATTTGAGAATTCAAAACGATACAAACGTATTTAATGTTCAAAAAAATATGTAGAAAGTTTGAAAAATTAATTACCTATTATAATGATGTATCTGATGCAGCGATACTGCTTCATAAATTCATATCTTTTACTGATAAAACAAAATAGATTTTCAATATAAAGATAAAGAGTCACAGTATTTGTATCTGTATTGTTTTATCATAGCATTTTCTGATCAAGGAAAGGCAAACGTAGATACTGAGAATTACGAGATAGATGAATAAATGATGAAATCAAACATAGTGTGCGATAATTATATTTTTATTAGTTTAAAAACCCGGTTACACAGATTTCAAACAAATAGCAATGGTATTGCCATAAAAGATATTTGTATACAACCTATATGGTTTTGCCTGTAGTGCCAGGTACATTTACAACAATGTAAATTGAACCAAAAGACTGTTCTTCTTTTGCGTTTACTTTTCTTCGTTTCGTTTGTGCAATAAAAACACAGTATTAAATTTCGACGAAAAATTCAGTTAATAAATTCTTCTTTTTATAAGAAAAGTACAAGAGCATTAATAATATTCATTTCTTAAGTCCTCCTTTCTTTTCCGAAAGATCGTCTCGAAGTTGTTTAGACAACAAAATTAAAAGACGTACAATTATATATATACACACATAAAAAATCATCAAGTATCAGCAGAATATTGAAACGATCAAGAATGCATGACTACCTAAATGAGAAACGCGTGACTTTATTTTTAAAATTCTTCCTCCTCTTAAGGTATACGCTACATAGACTATTCAATTTCCATCAATCCACTAATTTTATAATTCATCTAAGTCGAGATTTATTTTACTCCTTGTTTAGGGACATATTCAAATATTTAAGGTATGGAATATTTAATTTAATGAATTAAGCAACATTCACAAGCACGGAGCAGATATTGTTCGTATTGAAAAATCAAAATTTTTCTCTAGTTTTGGCAACATTTATGGCACGGTATATAATATGGGAGTGTCTCACACTCAATGTTTGTACAGTGTTTTTAACTACTTCGTCACTTTCCTTCCCGTTCACTTATTGTTTTTACTTCATAAGCTCATACATCACATTAAAGCTTCGAATATAAAGGTTTAATTTAATTCTAACGTAGCTTGTAGATGAAAGCTTTGATTAAAAAAAATCGAGTAAACCAACTTAGTCATTCATATAGATTGGACTGTTTTGTTCGAGCCAGAGTAATAATGAATAAATAAGTCATGAGCTTACGATACTTGACAATCTAAGTGAAGTGAATTACTAATTACTAATTTATACCGTAACTAAAATAAAAAAATATTATATGCTCTGAAGAAAATGATTAAAGAAATATAAACTTAAAATATTGAAAAAATTGCCTTATACGAAAATATCACAGTCAAGCATATTTTGAATAATTGAAAAATCATAATAATCACGCTGACTATAGTTTGAAGATGAAAAATTGTTTGTGTAAGCATTAATCAGTATGCACGTGTTTGTTCGTGCCATTCTAAATGATATAACGAAATCGCGGCGCGCGTACGAGTCGTATGCTTATAACGTTACGCATTGACATTAAATTTCGCTGATAAGTCGTTTTTATCGACATAAAGCCATTACGGCTGTTAAAAGAATATGAAAGCCGTATAAAAATTTAACTGATATTATACTGATCCTTGTTGCGAATTGTTTACGAATAGATTTTTTCTACAAGAGAACGAGTTTAAAAGTACGATTATTTAGATTATTTAACAACGCAATCTTTAATTCGTTTGTTCGAAAATGTTAATTAATTAAATCTATATTTGCAAGCCTAGTTTTTGTAAAAAATTCTATTTTAAAAAATACAGCTAACCAACGACCAGTATAAAATCACAGTCTCCTTCACATCCTCTTACAAATCGAGGCTCTTCTGTGGTAAATTTATTAAAAAGTAAAAAATAATTATACATTGTCGATGCTTCGATACACGTTCCGTATTATTACTTTTTTTTAACAATAATATCGTAACAGCCTGGTCTCCTTTATATACGAATAACAATTTTTCGAAACGCGTTTGCAAAATTTTTCATTATTTTCTTTCTTTTTTGATTAAGCTTCATCACTTCATCACTTCATCACTTGTTCATTTGTTATTTTCCTACAGTAAATTTCTTTAAATCCACCTCATTTTTCATTACACAATTTTCTATTGAATTACACGTATATCATAATGGTTTACTTGGGTATTTACGTGTACAACATCGTGAAATATGTCGCGCGAAAAAACACGGTCAGCTGGTCGCGGTCCCGGCCGACGGTATTAAAAAGAAGCACCATGGCTCGTTTTTCAGTCTACGTTGACAGTCGTTCGTGCCTCCATCGTAATAATAATAGTTGTAATAATAATAATAATAATAATTAGAATAATTAGGATAATTAGAATTAGAATAATAATAATAATCAACACGTCCCATCTTATACACCGTAGCAATGGGAATGTTGCTGAACAACAATACCTATAAGTTCATTACTGGGTTTACTCGTAGAAGACGATTATTATTGTTAATAGATACTAGGAGGAGGAGTTGATACAGACTACCACCGTACGCCATCATCATTATTTCAGCTAATATCATCATTATCATTGCGCCTTCAAGTACTTTACGTTCAATGTTCTTTTGCAGCTTGAGCTGTTGTTGTTGTTGTTGTTGTTGTTGTTGTTGTTGTTGTTGTTGTTGCTGCTGCTGCTGCTGCTGCTGTTTCCGCTCGGTTATTTCTTGATATTGGTATTGGTCAGTAGCCCATTGTCATCTGGAAGCCGGTTCGTTCTGACGTACGCGGTCGAAGTGTCGACGGTAGTGAGCCTTACCGCGTCTCCGGTTACGGTGATGTCCATGGTGATGGTGATTTTGTTCTTGGACTTCTCTTGATTGGCTATTATTGTGATTCTGAGACTGGCTATGCTGTTGTTGGTGCTGTTGCTGCTGCTGCTGATGCTGATTCTGTTGTTTTGATTGCTATTGCGTAGAGACATGTTCTATAGTAAGTATTTTAAAAATATTCTATATTTCTACGATTGATACATTTTTACTCTCTAAATTTGAAACAGTAAAAGATTCAATATTTTTTTCAACTTTTAATCACTATTGAGTAAAGTATTTTTTAAAGTGTACCATTTAGTTATAATATGATTAATAATTGAATCAATAATTATTATTTATATCTGTGAGTTGATTTATTATGATTTATGATAAAAAGTAACTTTCATGAGCAACAGTTCTAAATATTTACATTATTTTTAATTGAAAAGTCATGTAAGATATTGTGTACAAGTGCGTTTTTTATTTTAGTTTTTCTAAATAGTGAATATGCACTTTTTGTTTAATGAATTATTTTCTCGCATTCAAACAGTAAATATTCACTATTTTTTCATTACCAAGTAGAGAATTATTACTATATATACGATTTTGAATGTGATTACGTATTTTCTTACCACTTGTGCTGGCTGAGGAGCAATTGCATTAAGACTAGTTCCTGGGGGTCTCGGTTGTTCAGTAGAGCTATTCGAATCTCCCTCAGTTGTCAGTAATAATTTGACTCCTTCTGCCTCGAGATCAATAATACCACCGCGACGTTGCTGGCGTAAAAACAGCTCAGACATTTGGCGCTGCATGTCTAGGAGTTCCTGGGTCACGGTGAAATCTATAGCGGCCTCGACGTCAATTGGAGGTGGTGCTCCAGTCAAGCTTTTAACATCGCAACTGATGGATTCTCGACAAACAGGACATAGAGCCTGAAAAAGAAAGCAAATTTACTATGGTAATAAATAATTTCAAATAATTCTTATTTTCTTATATTATCCACTTAATTTAGATACGTACTTGGAAGCCATTAGTGGTATCTTGCTGCCATAATGGCAGTTTATCTTGCTCCTCCCTATAATAACGTTCAGCTGCTGCGACATGAGCAGCTAAGCAATGAGAATGGAAGTGATGATAACATTCCGTCTTTGTGAATTCATCCCCATCACGAAATCCATATAAGCAGACTGCGCATTGACCAGTTGGAAGATTGCTTCTTGTTAAGTGTTCTCTAACGAGCTAAAATAAATCATAATAATATTTAAAAGTAGCTTGTAATTTTATTCAAATCTTTGGAGAACATTTATAAATTTGTTACCTCAATTAATTCAAACATCACTGGCTGACCCACAAAATTCCTACACTTAGCATCAGCATCGGTTTGGATTTGCTTCACAGTCTCTTCATCCAAACCTCGAGGGTTTCTTAAGTGAACAGTTGGTGTTGTATCAGGATAACCATGTAGCAGTTTGACAATCAATCGAACACATACATATTGGGATTGCGAATCTTCTCCAGTGGATGGAAAGACTAATGTCTCTATTGACTCTGGCTCACCCCTAAATAATAAAATAACAAAAAGGATAATATATACCTTAATATTTAAAACAAAAAAAGGTATACTTGAACGATAAAATGCAAAAAGCTATTTGAACAACAAAACTATTCGATGTTGGTAGCATAGTATGTTAAAGTGAAAGTCAAATTCTTCAATTGACTGAACGCATTTGCTGCTACAAAACATAAAGGCATATAACTTTTGATCGCATTGTTTTGAAATAAATTTATTCTAAATCTTTGCCAAACTTTAAAAATACCAATATTGTCTATTATAAACACAAGTCTACGAAAAATATAATAAACCTTTAATCCATCTAATATCAATACCTATCATTCTCAACGATTTGGAGTTCATCGTCCAGCAAAATAGCCCTCAAAGCTTCAATTTCATCTGCCACCCTGTAAAACACAAAGACAGAGAAATAAATAAAGATACATCGTGCAGGCGATAAAAGTTAATACAAGCTCTCGCTTAAAATGAAATCCTTTTATTTGATATAAAATAAATAAATAAATAAATAAAAAACATCACCTTTCGTCTATGACAGCTGACATTTTCGTCGAGGAGCGTTTTTGACGCGCAAGAGCCGCTGTGCCAAAAGTACTGCTAAAACGACGACTAGTCTCTCTGTATATATATTTATTTTTTCAAGGTGTGCAAATATGTACACCCAGGTTTTCCAAGCGAACAGCTATACTTATGCGGATGAAAAATTCAGTAGACAAAAGAGTCAACGGCAGTAGGCGGTTGATTCAGATTCTTTGCTCTCGTTTTTTTCTCGTTCACGACCCTTTGCTTTACGAGCTGCTGCTGCTACTGCTACTGCTACTATGCTAGGAGGGCTGTCTTTTCCCAGAGCAAAATAAGTCTCCGTCGCGCACCTCCGCGCTTTTCTTTATATTGATTTGATGGAGTTGACGGGATCTGACTTATCGACGGAGATGAGACATTGTTACTATTGGAAACTATTGGTAATATGTTGGTAATATCAATTAGTACGATTATATTTGATATTATGCTGTGCGACAGTGCGACGACACTGCGTCTCCTCATCTCTGGATAATCATACGTTATACCGTTGGTTATACCAACGTTATACCAGTTGTACTGCCAGGAGTTTATTATGTATATAGAGAAGAAATATTTCTTTTTCTTGTGAATGAGATTTAAATATATAACTTTGTTTTGGCACTTATTTATTAATCCGCAGCTGTAAGTCTACGGTGAAAAATTTTTTCTATGATAATGCAGTTTAGATTTTAGATGTAAGTAAAGATGAATAGCTAAATTTCAATTTGAATGTTTATTTTGATAATGTTTTGAGATAGAGTGTCAAGTTAGCTTCATGAAAAATAAGGCACTTCCGTCTGACGGTCATGCCTGAAAAAGTATGATTATCTTTATTCGATTTCATAATTTATTTAAAATTAATTTTTACCATCATTTAGACATAAGATTATTATTATTTCTTTTATTTAATAAATTTTCTAATAAGTATTATAGCAAATCTTTGAATGTATTGTAATTAACCATAATTGAAGTTATGGTGAGTCTTCGCTAATACAAAACTTAATCTATGTGCAGGAGATTAATTTTAAATGTAAATACTACTATTGATGGAGATATAACGGAATAAATACTTTTTAATATAAGTAATCGTTTTGGTATAAACAAATTTAATAAAAAATAGTAAAAAAGAAAAAAAAAATAATAACTATGGTTGGAAACTTAGTTATTTCTAGTGCAAAAATGTATTCTTTTTATATACAAAATACATTTGTATTTAAAAACTGTAATGTATGTAATGAACATTTAACCTTCACCTTTATTGAAGTTTATTTTAAATATTTCAAGCATTTCACATGTTTTGCTTTTTTATTTCCCATGTAATTTCAAATTTGTTTTACTCCATCCACCCACACCACCTTTACTAGATATTTAATATATAAAATAAAATTTAATATAGATTTACATGTCTAAATTTTTATGCTAGAATATATGTAGGATAACGTGACAAATTGTTTTGGGATTCAGAGCTTAGACACGGCAATGTCATCTTCATGAGCAGCGTCATTGAAAAATTCGCCTCTGTTTCTAATTTTCGACAGATTTCTATATTGCTGAATAGTTAATGGTGACTTATCCCAAATTTTATACTCGTGTAACTCTACCTTCTCAGGATACATTGAATCTCCTGGAAGTAAGTGCACAGATCCATTACTCAACGTCACTTTTACCTATTTGGAATAATTATGGATCAGTATTAAATTTGTCTTTACTTTAATATTTTTTTATTGTAAAAAGTAAGATCTTTTAGTTTAGAAGTTGTTTTATGAATAAATAAAATGATTTTACAGGCAGGAATAATTCAGATCCTTTCTTTCCTTGATCATCAGCAAATTTTAACAAATCATCAGCCCTTTTATATTTCGCTATTCTTCTTAATTCGTACTGCTGTGGTGGTGGCAAGGCCTTTTTAAGTTTTACAGCTTCTTCTGGTGTAGCCCACTTTATAGAAAAATTATTTCTGTTTCATGTTTTACCAATGAATATTCAATTAAAGAATAAATTATTATGGTTACTTACCAATGCCTCACTTATTTCTTCGTTATCTTGCTTTGCCTTAGTTATTTTTGATAAACATGTAAAAAATAATGCAACATTGAATCGAGATCTCTTTGGCATAAATGTAGGTGTCATCCAGTTAGCCCATTCGTGTAGAGCCCATAAATTTGGATAACATTGCAATTTCTCACACATATTGTAAAATTCATTCGCATCGGAATGAACTTTTTTCTGCCAGTAAATTAAATCATTCTCTGAAACTAAAATAAAATCACATGGTAATGTAAAATAAACTCGATTATACGTTTAACCAAGATATTAATTATTTCACAATTACTAGGAAAACTAGTTGTTTCAGAATTCAATGCAGATTTAAGATGATTATTACAGAGTAAAATTCCACATTCTTCAAATGTTTCACGTATTGCTGTTATTCGCAAGGAGATTTCTCGAATCAACTCATTTTCTCTGTGTAGAAAGATTTGTGGTCTGTTTTTAGAATTGGGTATCAACGTTTTGAAACTATTTTCATTGTGACCATAATTTTCATAAAGTCCTTTCCATTTCATATCAGCATCAGCTGATTCTATCACACCGCCAGGAAATACATAAGTGCCAGAGAATGTCGATTTTTCATGACGTTTCAGAAAAAGCAATTGATAATCGTACTGTAATTAAATGATTAGTAATAAAAGTTACGAGTAAAATTATTTAAAAAAAAATTCGGTACTTGCTGTTTGACTATTGGTAAACCTATTTTTTCCAGCTATTATAACACTAGCTGATTCTCTCCAAGATTTCATTGCAATCTTTTAAAGTTGATCTTTTTTAATAAATAAATTTCAATGTATATATATATATATCATACATTTGCAATAGATTATATACTGCAATAGGTTATATCATTTAGACATATCCTCACTTTCATAGACGTCAAAGTTTCCTTGCTAGCTTATGTAATAGTTAATGAATGAAGTTTTAAATGATGCAAAAAAATGTTCATCGATGAAATTTAATTATTTTATGTTTATAAAAGCAGTAGTTATAAATGAAATGTTATTGCAATTGTTATTCTTTAAAAAATATATATTAGAGCAAAAAAACACATTTGCAATAATATCTAATCATTTTTCGATATACCACGGAAGGTTCAGACTTCTACAATTAGAATAACTGTTATTAGAAAAGAATTATTTGTAGTTTAAAAAAAAAAATAATAATAATAATTATTGACAAACAAGAAAATGAAGTGTGATGCAGACAAGTTCACGCTAGAGACCCATCGAGCAATCCGATTGAGCTTTTTGAATTTTTTTATTTTAGTGCTTGCTCGTTTTACTTACGACTTTACGATACATTATACATAGAATTTTCGTTCAAATTCCCGTTATATAAACATCAATTTTTTTACGCAACGGTTAAAATACATTTTACTCTAACAAAATAAATTTACAGTTTCTTTGGAAAAAACAAACATTTTAATTTTCAGTTACTTAAGCAAATACGATTCATACTAATAGTTAATCTATTTTTTGATAATTACCGTTGATCCATAAACATAAATTATGAATATATTATCTCTAATTAAATTAAAATCATTTGTTTTACAGGAAACAATTGCATTAAAGCAAGTAAGAACTATCGTTCTTACTTAATAGCTGAAAGTTTTATAAATGAGAGTAAAATAAAAAAGAAAAAGATTGTTATTATTGTTCAATCTCATAATTTATTAAAAATACACAAATGTTTGAAAATATAACAAGTTATGTCATTAACATACAATTAAAATAAGACTTAATGGTAATAAGTTTTGATAATATCAGTGCAAATTCCTGCTTCTTATCTTAATAAGTTTTGATAATAAGTAATAGCAAGTCTTTACATTATACCATAATATTAAAATAAAAAAAAATAATTATTGTATTTTTAATATCAAGAAATTAATTTCATGAAGTCGTGATTTAATTTACAAAAATAGAGCTTATTCCAAAATGTGCATACTATCTTAATTTACATGTATTAACAGAAAATTATGGTGTTCATTCACTATTGATACAAGAATACAGATAAAAATGTTTTGATAAATATTTAATACTGACTTTTTATAAAAGAAAAATAAAAAATTCAACTAAATTGATTAAATTAACAGTATAATTATCTACTTTTATCGTATCCTGGAAACATTAGGATTAGAATGGATGATAGTGTTTCATTCACATCCATCTGATAATCTTTATCTAACGCTGTGCGACAAATTGGACAAGCATAGGAGCTAGCTGCAAAACTACGCTTTAAACATGTAATACAAATATTGTGTCCACATGGTGTAGTGATAGGTTTATACACCAAATCTTGACACACGATGCATGCAAAATCTACAGATATTTTCTCAAAATACATTTGTTTCCCTTCAGATAAAAACTCATTACATTGATTCCACAATTTACTGTTAGGTAAATCTTTCTTAATCAAATTTGTGATTTCACTGCTTAACTTAAATGAAGTCTTTCGTTTCTTTTTTGCAGATATAATTTCGTCAGGTACAGGATTTTCTTCGGGGTCATCTTCATCATCGGATTTTCGTTTTTTTATGCCAGCTTTTTTTTCTTGTGCTTCTTGGTAACCTTCGGGATAAATCATTTCTAGACCCAATTCAGATATTCTTGCTTTCCCTGCCTTAGTCCATGGAGCTGGAATAGGATCATCTCTACGTAGTAAATATCTCCATACTCTGAATCCGCTTTGTCCTTTTTCTGGCCAATATTTAACTACTTTGTAGATTCCATCGTATCTATTACCATCTCCTGGAGCATATTTGCTGTGTTTGGCTAATTTAAAATTTCTCACAACACGGATAGGCTTTCCTGCTTTCCAATCTGTTGCCTCAGCTCCATCTTTTTCATTTATTTTCGCATTACAATTTATAGCTAGTGCTCTGTTCATTAGCGTTAATTGTTGGTCACTACTTTGTTTAGCTGTCCTTTTGTTTCCAGACAAATCCCTACCACCAGAACCAGTGTAAAAGAACTCTTCACCATTATCAACATCATCTTCATAACCTCCTGAAAGAGCAATAGAATAAGCTCCATCATCAGCACGTCCATGAATTCCTGCAACGTGTGGTCTATGAACACCAGCTTCGGATACTTGAAATCTAAATTTCCACAATGTACCAACTTCTATTCCTGGAATCGGACCTCTATGACTGAGTGGAACAATAGTACAAATTTTGGTCCTACCAACGCATGCCATACCTTTTCCCCAATCTCTGTTAGTGCCAACTACTTTACTATGTTTTTTCTTATTCTGAACCTTCTCACCAACTTTCACAATTTCATTTGTATTGACTTTACAATCCGGACAATACCAATCATCATCAGCTGGGAGTTCAGTCAAAGGTGGATTTAAACAAGCTAAATGATAAGCGTCATCGCATTCGTCACAGAGTAACGTGAGATGTGGGTCATTCTTTTTACCACAAACTCTACAACTACAATCTTTACACCTTTTTTGTGGATTATCATGACATTTTGTACATTTGACAGGTATCTTTCTCCGGTCTTTAGGAACTCTTTGTAATATAAGGTCATCATCCCTTTCAGATAATAATACTGGCTTTTCGATTTCCAATATATCAAGTTTTGTATTAATTATACAATTATCGACAGATCTACTACTGTCTCCTATATGTACAGTACCAATTAATTCCTTAGCAGATCTAGTATTTCTGATTTTTGATATTGTAAAATCATACCAATTTCCTATTTCTTTTGGATCTTCTAAATTATAATTTACCATGACCTTCTGGCCAATATCCAGATCATTAAAATTTATAGCTTTCCATGCTCTAGGCCTAATAAAATCTTCTTCCACGTTAAAGGGCTCGTCATTTTTAGTCTCTGGTAGATCCCATCTTACTTTGTAAAATAATTTATTAGAGTTAGTAAATATCTTTACGATCACCGCTTCAAACCAAGCTCCTAAAGCGTTATCTGTACAATCCACTGCATCGCCTACTTTGTAATATTCGCTCTCGGCATCAATTTCCTCTTCCTTATTTTTATTTTCTTTTCCCTCTTCTTTAGTTTTATCCTTCTGTGCTATGTCTTTCTTTCCTTTTTTTGTTAAAGCAATGTCCTTGTCTGATTTAATCATCACCTATACATAAAGTCAGTGAATTTAAAAAAAAAACAAAGATTAATTAAAAAGAGCAGAAAAAATATATGTTTTCAAAACAAAAGGTTGCATCGTAAACAAATGAGGAAAAAGGAATATAGTCAATACCTGAATAACATTGTTTATATTGATGCTGTAGTCGTATAGTGTGCAGTCATCCTCGAGGTGTTTACCCCGAAAAAAGAGTCCCTGCTTAGACTGTTTGATCCCAAATTCCTCTTCAATGTCGGCCTTCAACGTGGAAATCGTCGTTAATTTCGAGACATTTAGAACCGTCTTTTTTTTTCCGTCGATCGTTACCACTTGCACGTACATTTTGTCGACTATAACTCGTGAACGTACGAAAAGTATAGTAATAGTAAAAAAAATAAGATGATAAAATAAGATAATAAAGTGCAAGAGACGTTGATCTCTCAAGGAGACAATCGCGCGGCGCGACTGAAAAGCATCCACGAGGTTTGGCGGGAAAGAGAGCGGTAGTCGCGTAGTACAACAGCGCGGGAAACGACTTGATTCTTCTCCGAACGTTGCTGATTGGTCAGTTTCGGATAAGAAATAGGTTACAATTGACTGTTGGACACGATTAAAGTGTCCCAATTCGACGTACGAACTCAATAAACTGCCTGATCGGTGTAGAGTATACTTTAATATACTATTATTATTATTATTATTATTATTATTATTATTATTATTATTATGATTATTATAATTATTCTTTTATTGGTTTTTTCGACTTGTTCTCCCTCCACTGCTTCAGCTCGTTTTGAGACAATGAAGTACGTTTGATTTTCAAGTGTCAAATAGTATCACTATCGTTATACTAATTATTATATTATGTGTAATATGTATTCTTTGTCGATGGTGCAGTTTTTGAGTTCGATGATGGTATTCGGTTACCATTTTTTGTTGATTGGTTTTCATTTGACAGAAGAAGAAATAAATTCCCGTCTGTCGTTCCGGGTCTTTACGTGTCACAGAAGTGAAAATAAAATTAATTAAATTAAAAATTAATTAAATTAAAGGTTTACCTTTTTAGTTTAAAAAACAAATTTAATCAATTGGCTGCTGCTATTTTTCTTTTTTATTATTTTCAAAAACTGTAAACCTTCGGTAGAAATATTTAAAAGACCAAGATAATTGTTAAAATAAGAATCGTATCTAGATTTGCTACTTTATGACATTACTGCCCTATAAAAAATCGCGATATAAGTTTAGAATAAAAGAAAAGAACGATAAGGAGATTTTCGAGAAATTCTTCATTCAGATATTCATCGCGATCATTCAGAGCGCTGTCGAAGAAAAAGAAAAAGCTTCAAAGATTTTATCGCAAACTTAACGTTTCCCAATATGCGGAGAATTGCCTAAAATGAGCGTTGACAAAAATGACAAGCGTACTCGATATATTAATCAGCTGCTCGCACGTGCATTCCAACTTTCCCAGGAAGTATTTAAAAATGGCGCCTCTTGAGCGCGCATCGCATCTCGCGTCCTCGCGCGCGTCTTCTGCTACGTATTTACTCCACGAGCATGCGCCCAATAAATTCAAGAACGATGAACGAGGCGCGCGCCGCGCCGCGGTGGCAGAATCACACGTCCACCGGTCCACGGCGAGTTGTTCCGGTTGTCCGTTCTCACTTGCTCGGCCATGATGTTGAGCGCCGTGTCGAAGGCAGCCGCTGGGGCCCTCAGGGCCGTCAAACCCACCCTCCTTCAGCAGGAATCAACGAAAATCGCCGGAGTACTCTCCGTCAACAGTGAGTATATTGAATTTTCCATCGATTCGTCCCCTCTAGCTCGTTCTCCGACTGCTCGGGACTCGTCTCTCGAGAGCACACCGGCCCTCCCCGATCGAGCACACGTCTACCGTGATTCTTCCGTCGACTGCTCCCCAACGATATTAACGACGTTTATCGGCGGAAAATCATCCCCGAGCGTCGCTCACCTCGTTATTCTCCTTTTCAATCTCCAGTCTTCGGCGATCGGGCGCTTTTTCACGCTGAAAAATCCGCGCTCCATCGTGATTATATAACTTGTGTTATTCGAGCCGAAGACGAGTCTGCGCCACTCCGTGCGACGAGGGAGAGAACATGGCGACCGAACGGCGGGGTCACACTCGTGAGCCGCCGCGCTACTCCGCGGCGATTCGCCGACAAGAATTTTTCGAACGAGAACATTTCGTCAGTTGTTTCCTTAGACGTGTCCTATCGCGAATACTATTTCTCAGCGAATCTACTCTGCGAGTGGATTGTCGAGGTTTTGGAAAAAGTTCGATTCGTTCGGTGATCGTTCGATTTCAACGGTCTACGACTTGCCTAGATAGCCGCGGCTCTCGTACGAAAGCGCGCAACTCGCGGATTGTTTCGGAAAATTCGGCATTTCTCGGAGTTTTCGAGATAGTGCATCGGTAGTTTGAAACCGAGACATCTTCGACGTAGCTAGGCTAGACTTTTTAGCTTGGTATATGATTATATAACTATGCATTTGGTTCGCATGGTATTACCTAATGCGAGTCGATGAGCTGTTAGCAAATGCCTGTACTCGTATTCGGGATATTATGAATGACATTGGAATTTCCAGGCCGGGAGTATGCAGCTAAACCAGCAGCTGCATCGAAGACTGCTCAGGGAAAAGTCGTGGCCGTTATTGGTGCCGTCGTCGACGTGCAATTCGATGACGAACTTCCACCCATCCTTAACGCCCTGGAGGTACAGGACCGCAGCCCCAGGCTAGTTTTGGAGGTTGCTCAGCACTTGGGAGAGAACACCGTTCGCACCATTGCTATGGATGGTGCGTGAATTGTTTTCTTATAGATGCAACTTTTCTTGACTTGGAATTCGCTTCAATGAGTTATGCAATATCTACAGGTACCGAGGGTCTTGTCCGTGGACAAAATGTTCTCGACAGTGGATACCCCATTCGTATCCCAGTGGGTGCTGAAACTTTGGGTCGTATCATCAATGTCATTGGCGAACCAATTGACGAGCGCGGCCCCATTCCTACTGACAAGCTTGCTCCCATTCACGCTGATGCTCCCGAATTCGTGGAGATGTCGGTCGAACAGGAGATCCTGGTTACTGGAATCAAGGTCGTAGATCTTCTTGCCCCCTATGCCAAGGGAGGAAAAATTGGTTGGTTTTGACATTTAAACTTTGCACTGTGCTTGAATGAACATTACTTAATCCTTGGCTACTTGACAGGTCTGTTCGGTGGTGCTGGTGTCGGTAAAACCGTACTCATCATGGAACTGATCAACAACGTCGCTAAGGCTCATGGTGGTTATTCGGTATTCGCTGGTGTTGGTGAGCGAACCCGTGAGGGTAATGATCTCTACCAGGAAATGATCGAGTCTGGTGTAATTTCCCTCAAGGACAAGACCTCCAAGGTATCTCTTGTGTACGGTCAGATGAACGAGCCCCCAGGTGCTCGTGCCCGTGTCGCCTTGACTGGCCTCACAGTCGCCGAGTACTTCCGTGACCAGGAAGGTCAGGACGTGCTGCTTTTCATCGACAACATCTTCAGATTCACCCAGGCCGGTTCCGAGGTCGGCTGATGCTTTCGTGCAATAGAAATGACGCTTGCTCGATCAAAATCGTCGTTCATAATTGATTTTTCTGCCATAGGTATCCGCCTTGTTGGGTCGTATTCCATCCGCCGTAGGTTACCAGCCAACTTTGGCCACTGATATGGGTACCATGCAGGAAAGAATTACGACGACAAAGAAGGGATCCATTACTTCGGTACAGGCTATTTACGTGCCAGCCGATGACTTGACTGACCCCGCCCCTGCCACCACCTTCGCTCACTTGGACGCTACCACCGTATTGTCTCGTGCCATTGCCGAGCTTGGTAATCACAATTAGTCCACCTCGCCTATCATCGACAACAAACTCATAGGAAGAAACCTAATAAAATACTTGAATTGTAGGTATCTACCCGGCTGTCGATCCCCTCGATTCCACCTCGCGTATCATGGACCCCAACATTATTGGTGCTGAGCACTACAACATTGCCCGTGGTGTACAGAAAATCTTACAGGACTACAAGTCTCTGCAAGATATTATTGCCATCTTGGGTATGGACGAGTTGTCCGAAGAAGACAAACTGACCGTAGCGCGTGCGCGTAAAATCCAGAGGTTCTTGTCTCAGCCATTCCAGGTATAATAATTGGAATTTTCAATGACTATTCTTCTCAGAATAAGCATTCCCATTTTATTGAATTATTCGTTATCTACTTGAAGGTCGCTGAGGTCTTTACTGGGCATGCCGGTAAATTGGTACCCCTTGCCGAGACCATCAAGGGATTCCAGAAGATCTTGAACGGAGAATTGGATCACTTGCCTGAAGTCGCGTTCTACATGGTCGGCCCGATCGAAGAAGTTGCAGCAAAAGCAGAGTCCTTGGCCAAGTCGTAGATTGAAACCTCGTTAATTTAAAGCTTGACGTTGAATTTTCTTAATGCCATTCTTTCAACACATTCATTACCCGCTCTTGATCGAACTTTATTGTTGCGGATAATGTTATTGTTATCATAACATCAACAATATCTTTAATGTTTAATAAAGAAACATGTCACTACAAATACGGGGTACATCTTGATCTGAATCATCGATAACAGAAGTATAAATGGATTTTTCCGCTGGGAAAAGTTCAACCACATAGCTTCCTTATTCCCCATTAGAAACTCGAAATACCATCAATGATCGACGTTGTTAACGAATAATATACTCTGCGAGGTCGTATTGTATGTTAGTAAAAAAAACCTAATAAAAATTTCCAAAAACATCATAGTTTTTAATAAAAATAACGTCCAATTATTTTGTTCACTTCGTCTTTATTTCTTATCAAATATTTAAAATCTCACGATAACTAACTGACGTATTATCTAACAGTATAAAAATACATAACTTTTACAGCTTATGTTAAAATTTAACCTAATGATACTTCAAAGATTTCATAGTATACAAAACTGCTTGTACTTTTAGGTTCTTTTTGCAATCAATATTTTAAAATTATTTTTTGGCTTGCTATGTTAATTAGTAGATAAACTGGTAACCATTGGTTTTTTTATTTCATAAGCTTCCACCAATGCCTGAAAAAATGTAGTAAATATGAAAATAAATCTCTAAAGTATGTAACAAAATTTCTAGATCATCTAGCGAAAGTACTTACTCTCCATTTTGATACATTGATTGATAAAACATTTTGAATGTTCTTAAGTGTCTTATCATTTTTTACTTTGTCTATTTCTTCTTGACTAAGTTTGCATACTTGAGGTATATTATTTTCGTCTAAAACGTGTTTAAAACTTTTATTTATTTTTATTAACAATATAATAACAGTAAAATATTATAGAAATTTATAATGCTTTACCAATCACAAATTTGATAAAATTGTCTTTAATGAGAAAAGAAACGTGTAATATATTTTCAATTGTTTTTCCAAAATTAGTTGGATGAAGAACTAGAGCAAAGAAATCTAATGGTTTTTTATGCTCTCTCTGATATCGTCCAATTATTTTTTTTATTTCCATAACTGAATGTTCGATGCTTTCTTCAGTTTTTTCTATTGTTATAACTTTTTCGGGTCTTGTGGTAGGTGCCCGATTTTCTTTAACAACTTGTTTCCTTATTATTTCTTTTTTTGGCATGGGACGAAGAGTACCTTAGAATGAGAAATCAGTCGATAAACTGTTATTTACATTACTTGCCATTGGCTATTACTCAAATATTTGTTATAATTATTATACCTAAAACTGCAGGATACATAGGTGTTCTTTTAAAGAACTTAAATACATCTGGTGCTAAAAGCGAATAATTTGGAACTCCATAAGCTAAAGTACCTGGTAATCCACGTACGTAGAGTTTCTAAATATTAAATAAGAAATTCATAAATTAATTGGATAATTAAATTTGTTATTTAGTTCTTTGTTCTTTATCTTGTACAGTGTATATTTACTATTTTCTCTGCAAATTCGTTTGGATCATAGCAGCTAATATTCTTATAAATTGAATCAGCATACTTTTTTAAAACTTGAGAAGAGAGTGACATAATCTCTGAATCTAAGATGATGATTCCTTGATCTTTGACTAAAATAAACAGATTTGCATTTCTAAGTCACACAACACATGAATATATTAAAAATATATAAATTAAGAAAAGACTCTACTTTTATCTTCAATCGTTCCTTCGTCATTGATACTTTCGACTTCACATATCATTTCCTCCAAACTTTGAAGTGTATTGGTATTGAGGTTACCACCCGCTAAGAAATGAATTTTGTCAATAAATAAAATGTACGTTTATTGCAATTTCCAATCGCATACAGACTTTAAAATACTCACTAAGGGCTTGTGCATGATTATACACATTTCGCAAAGCTTCTTTCCTCAGCAAAGGAGAACGAAATGTACATTCAGAATTATCCGTGGATCTCTGTGATTTTGGAGTAGAGCACGACATCTTGATAAATCTGAGAAACGCAAGAAAACCATGCGCATGTATCATGTACATTGAAGTTTTTATTTATTCACAACCTACCGATTATATTATATAAATACTTACAGCTAAAAGTAACGTCAACAGTTATGAAACATCTTCTGGTTTAAAAAATTAATTTTCTAAATGATTTATTAGGATTTGCAGCTAATCTGAAAACGATAAGGTAGAAAAAATAATTTATTTATAACGATAAGTCGTTTGTACGATGTACATACGTAATTTATACGACTCGAGGGAAAAAGAAATCACAGATTACTTGCGCGTTGATACACAAATTTTCACAAGAACAAACTCCTACGTCCTTCAGTCATATTAATTTTCATTTATATTATCACATTCTTTACGCGAATGGCAATCTCTACTAGTTAGAAAGATAACAAAGATTTAAGTAGAGATAAAATAAATTTCGTAAATCAAAGTGGTTTTACAATGAAGATACCTCCTATAGATTATGGAGGGTTGCAACAGTTGCAGCTTGGAGGGAAACAAAAGTTGACGAAAGCACCTGCACAGCCCGCATTTATTTCAGAAGTCAACAGTAGCGACAAATGTTATGCGCAATGAACGCGTTTATTAAAGAAAACACAGTGGTGGAGTCACGGAACGCGATGGCCGGATGCCGGACCTCCCCCGTTCCAGCCTGCAAGTTTAACAATTTTAAAAAAGTAAATATATCGGGTTATAGATATTAAATTGCCCTTTCAAACTATGTAAAAATTTTAATTTGCCCGTTTTTAGTTTTTTTAGGAAAAATAAAATAGGAGTTAAGATTTAGCTCAAACATCAATTAGCTGTATTTTTTTAATTAAACCTTTTTGGAATATCCAATTAAAGCGAAAAAATTGCCCTTAGATCGATTTAATTTGCCCGCTATGAAAACACAACAAAAACTAATTAATTATTTTTTAAATTAATAATTTTATTGCTACGAAAAATTAACCTGCAATTTGAACGATTCGGGCGCATATGCGGTGTTGCCAGTTCTCGAGTCTGCGCAGTAGCGCATTAGATTGTGGTGCACTCATTGACTCTGTATAATCGCGCGCTATTTGAACAGTAGAGAAAAAAAACATTGCATACCGTTTGTTATTTGCAGTTTTCACATTTCAAACAAATAATTATTTTCTGATTTGAATACTTGTTTTGTTACCAAAGCATTATTAACGTGTAATACTAACATTTTATATCTAAAAACAGCGTGAAAAACCCGTTCGTGATACTATTGAGAAGCCGCGCGGTAGGGAGAGCAAATGAGCGCTCGATTGGGGTATAAATCATTATTTATTAATATATTATAATACTATTAATAGTAAAATAATAATTCCAACTTTTTTAACTCTTGTTATGTAAAATCATTTTTTAATTTATTCAAATTTTAAAAAGTTTACATGTTCGCACATGATCGTAACAGTTATTATAACTTTGGCGTTTCCAATTTGAGTCTTTAGTACCTGGAAATGTTTTTTTTCTCTACTGTTCAAATAGCGCGCGATTATACAGAGTCAATGAGTGCACCACAATCTAATGCGCTACTGCGCAGACTCGAGAACTGGCAACACCGCATATGCGCCCGAATCGTTCAAATTGCAGGTTAATTTTTCGTAGCAATAAAATTATTAATTTAAAAAATAATTAATTAGTTTTTGTTGTGTTTTCATAGCGGGCAAATTAAATCGATCTAAGGGCAATTTTTTCGCTTTAATTGGATATTCCAAAAAGGTTTAATTAAAAAAATACAGCTAATTGATGTTTGAGCTAAATCTTAACTCCTATTTTATTTTTCCTAAAAAAACTAAAAACGGGCAAATTAAAATTTTTACATAGTTTGAAAGGGCAATTTAATATCTATAACCCGATATATTTACTTTTTTAAAATTGTTAAACTTGCAGGCTGGAATGGGGGGGGGGGTGGTTGCCGGTACGTTCCAGGTTCCGGTAGTAACTGCAGTTACCATCGCTATAACAGCGAGAATGGTGTAGTCACTACGGACTACATGCAGCCAGAGATGACTGCGCTCTAGTGCAGTACTGCAGCGCGAATGAATATTATTTGCGCGAATCCATTCGGAAAAGCAATCCAAGGAGCAATGCAATTCATGTTCGGTTGCTAAATTATTCTAAGCCAATGCATAATTACCAGTTTCTGTAGCTGCCTATTTCGACGCCTTGGGGAAAAACTTGTTAGTTCAAAAAAAGATTCGTAAATATATCAAAATATATATCGGGCATTCTGTGGGAAAAAGTCACCCATCTTTTCCAAAAATTGCTTATACTTACCCTCCCTCTCCAAACCATCAATATTATTGTGAACTTAAATGATTTTTTTTTTTAATTCCTAACATTCTAATTTCTTCATATAATATTATCAGTATATAGACATATTTGACAACATAATGATGTGTGTATAAACACTTTATTATTAAAAAACGCTCTTCATTTACAGTACAACAAATATATATATATATATATATATATTAATGTCTCGTAATCTTATTCACAATGCAGGTTTTTCTTTAAAATATAATTTTACACATTTCGTATTTACAATTCAAATTGTACAGCGAATATATGAAAAGAAATACTGTGAACATGAACATTGAAAATTTCAATAACTTTGGTGTTTTGGCGTACAACGCCAAGCTTATAGCGCATAGCTGGCGTATAAGTAGGCTCTATTAAAGTTAAACGTTAAATTAAACTTTCGCATTTGTAACTTTCTCAACGATCGCTGTACCGAACTGTACATTATATATACATTATCCCGTCGTTTTAACAATAATAGTGTATGCTAATATTATTTTATATATATATACGCATAATGGCACTGAAAAAAAATATTTTTGTGACACTTATTGCTTTTTCTGAGCGTCAGTCTTGTAGCGAAATATACCGAATATTGTAACTTTTATATGAGTAGCTAGAGTACCGTCAACATTTTCGTTTAAGTAATCAGCGTTTAAACGTTAATAAAGATTAATACAAATAATTGCTTGTATAAAGTAAAAAAAGATTGAGTTTAAATATAATCGCCTTCCTCCTTTTATTTGTAAATCTGAATATCGTCAAGCATGTTATCAGATGACATCAAGGTTAGACGTCGTTCTTCGTGCATTCCCTTAGCATAATTGATTTGACGTGAAACCTAAATTAAATTTAACAATCGTTGATAAAAAGTTCCTCATATATAATATACAATAGAATTGATGATATAAATTAAACATACCCATTTGGCGATATCTTCGCTGTCACAGCGAACTTTGGGTCTTCTAAGAATTTCAGATCCATCAAAATGCACGGATCCCATAGAGTCTGCCCTGGAGGTGAGTTCGATGTAGTGCAGCGTCGTGCCATTGCTCTCAAGGCGATGAGTTGGCTGACAATATAACAGATCGGCTAAGCTGACTTCAGTGACAATACCCTTGCTACCTCCGGATATAACAATTACACGTTCGTTCGAGACAAGCACCTTGAGATTGTCAGTTCCACTGCGAAGACACTCGTACGCTACGAACAGCTTTGAGTAATCTCGATTGTTAATGCTGTAAAGCAATTCTTGACCCTCGGTTTGCTGAGGATTGTATGGTGGTAATAAACCTGCTGGTCCACTAGCCACTCGTGGTAACCTGTCACGCTTTGGTATTTGTCTATGAGCACTGTAAGTCAAACAGATTTTACGGTTCTTATCATATTCCCGCCTCAAAATAATATTTATATGAATAATTCAATTCTATTACAATTATTGATTTACCTTCTACTACTTTCTCGTAAAGCGGTCGCACTTTCTGTGGCAAAATCTAGAATTCCAACAGCAGGTTTGGTTATTGTGCCTACAACACCTTTACCCAGTCCAGCGAAAAATCCCTAAAAAATTAGATCAGTTGGAGATTTTCCGACGTTTATAAATAATGTAGAAATTTCGTGAATCCCTCGTACCGGAAATCCTTCATTTGCCGCACCATCATAAGTCTGTTTAAAAATGCTTGTCATACCACCAAGAATACCGAATCCAAGTCCTTTGAATCCAGCTACCAAATGATCCTTACTTCCTGCTGTATTAGCTCGAATCTTCTGTCTTGTCTCTTCGTGACTCTCGTCCATGATAACGCGACCAAACCCATCGGATAAAGATTCCGTCAATTTGGCTGCAGAGCTCGAAAAACCATGCGTCACGTTTTTCACAAGAGTTTTAACGTTACCTTCGTATATGAGACTAGACACTCCTTCAGATACGTCGTTTACAAAGCCTAATGGGCTTCCCAAAAAATCCACTGAACCCAAAATTATAGCCGCTTGCCATTTCAGTTCCTAAAATAATTTCGATAAAATGTATATAATTACGATTGTTAAATCGTAATTATGTACAAATTTAAAAGACAAATAGAATCTTAAAAAAGAATTAACATACGTCTTTGTAATGCTTGATGATCGAATGAATCAAAAACTGACTGCTTTCAAATGGATGCTTTCTAATAAATGGTTCCAATTCAATCGTTGCATCTTCAAACTTTATTAAAGTTAAACTAAGCTTTCTTTTGATAGCCTGCAGATGGGGTGGTAATTTTGTCGTCGTAAGAACACTCAATTCAACTTGACTGGGAACAAGTTTAAGAGCAGCAAAGTAATAGCGTTTGGCGTGAGCAGCGGATACGTTAGAAATCAATCGCTTAGCATTAAAGTCATTTTCGTCAACCGGTGCTTCTTGATCAAGAAAACCTGCTCCGACAAAGGCCGCGAGTTTTAGAATTAATCGTTCTTCTAGATGTACACAAACTGGTTTAACACTGAGTATTAGATGCTTATAGATCTCAGCATTTTGATTCTTTGAAGGAAGCTTTTCCGCTGCTACGTGAATGGCTGGTCGTGAGTCGCCTTCGCTTCGAGAATTTCTATGAACAGTAAGGGAATAAATGATTGAAATTTGTCGTCATAAGAGTTCGCATAATCTTGATAAGCTTTTAACGTCACAAGCACAGCTCGTATATTTTTCAAAATATGTCTTTCTGACGTGAAGGGGTTGGCTAGTATAAAAACCCTTTATTTACCTGGATATATATAATACAGACGTGCACTGTGCCTCGAATAATTGATTGTCAATTTGCACGTCTCGTATACTAAGATCAAGACTTTTACTCGATGGTGTATCCACGTAGTCCAAAGTAATGCCAGCAAATCGCGAGAATATCAATTCCTCAGCTGGTCGACGAGACACAATTGATAAACCTAAACCTGCAGGTAAATCAACGCTTAGATGTAGTTCCCGAGCATCTGAATTCTGCATATCAACTTGGACTTGAGCCGGACGTTGAGTTATCGAGATATTTGACCAATCGCGCTCTTCCAACAAAGCAAAGGTCTTTTTCTGTGAATAAAAGTGAAAATTTTATAAGTATATTAGTCGATCATCCGGGATGTGGCTAGACAATTGTTGTTTTACTCACTCTTTCTTTAATATCAAGAATCTGCAAGACCCTTGTTGGTCCATCGGTGGTCACTCTGACGGAAAGATAACCGGAACCTGGTCGCAGTCGTTGCCTACCCACACGTTGTTCAATTGGTGGTGGGTTGCAGTGAGTCTGTGGTCCTAAGACCGCCTCACTCCCTGTAGATAATAAAATTTTGAGTACAAACAAATTTACTTATTTAATACTAGAGACAAATTAGGACTAATGAGTGCAGAAATAGCAAAAAATGTGCACATGTTCATATGTAGAAGAGAAGCCAATGCAAGAAATTAGTACGTGACGCTTACACGTATTACGTAGACGTTTTATTTTTGTTTTAATGATTTGTATTTTTCTAATGTAAATATTTTTCTAATGTTCAAAGAGCAGCATAATTGCACTGCTAATTCCGAAAAGATCATACGTACACATTTGCCAACGGGCGACTCTGCCGCCTGTAACATTGGACATTAGTTGTAAATAATATTTTGAGTCAAACCTATATTCATTGAATCGTCAACAGCAGTTTTCATGTGTGTAGATTGTACGTACGTAAATTGAAATAAAGGGACAAATATCATACATATGTAGAATAAAACCAATGTAGCAAATTAAAATAAGTCTTTAATCAATGAGAAAATTATTATTAATAGTAAAATTAGGGAAATTGCATGTGTAAACACGAGAAAAGAAAAGAAATGGCATGTTTCCAAAATGCTCATCGACATAATCATTAGCAAAGAATATCAAGCCAGATCGAACCTTCTTGTAATCCCATGAAACCATCTTTGGATTGGACACACATGTTAGCGTGTGCACAACATAGTCGACCATCGTCGGTAAAACGCCATGTTTGCGTAGACCTTCTTCTAGGGTCAGGCCTTCTCAGAGCTAATGGGCAGTAGGTAAATGGTTGAGGAGCAGTTCCAGCTATGTCTAAGACCAGAACCGTGTCTGGAGTTCGGCTGTGTTTATCTCTCGGGGGACTGGATCCTGAATGCGTGTAGAAAAAAATGTTATGGATTATTTACGCTGAAAAACGTTGCTATACTTTGCTATACCCAAGGAAATGTATACATTAAAAAATTCCTTTTTATAAGAGAAGAACATTTTATTTGAAAAAAGCAATTTTTAACAATTTTTTCACGACCGTCATACGGGAGAGCCGTATATTTCTACCATCGCTCTTTGTAAATATTAAAAAGTACTTTTTCCTTCTATTGCCGTGTTAAATGAAAGTCTTTTTTGATAGAAAGATTATCTCAAGCGCTGGCAGCCGCTTAATAAATAACGTGCCTTATATACAGCAACCTTTTTTAATTTGTTATTTCATTATTAATCAATTAAACAAACCTTCATGCTGCAGTTGTCCTTCTCCAGTCATTCTCCAAAGTTGCGACCGCTCACTATATTGTTTTCTTCGGAGTGCAACCCAGCCACCAGGACCAGCTTCTAAGACCAATCGCTGAGTTTCTACATCTAAGGGATCTAAACTATTTTCTCCAGTTCCGAGGTCGCCATCCGTTTTAAAAGTACCTTTAAAATGAATTTAAAAAAATTAGTATTTTTATTATGGTAAAGTTATGATACTATGTATACAGAACTGAAATGTAATACTCGTATTTATCATAAAATATAAAACGTATTTCAAATAAAAAAAAATTAAAACAAAGTATTTAATATTTATTTTTTTCTGAAATTAGATCATTCCTGCATATTGCTTAACTGTTTACTCTATGAGTAAATTATATGTCACCACAGAAAACTTAAAGAACGTTTATCAAGCATGAGTATACAAATAATAAGTTATAAAGATAGTTCAATAAAATTTTTCAATACATTGCTAATCGAATTGGAACGTCTTAAAGTAAGTATTTACAAATCAATTGTCAATAATTAAGATAAGCCCTTTCACAAATACATTTACGAAAATAAATGGTAAACAAATATCGGTTATTCTATAAATGCAAATTATATTGAGTTATGTATGTATAATTGGTTATCTATTAAGTTACAAAAAGATCTCAATTTCTATTTAGCGCATAAGATTATGTCATTCTATTAGACATTATTTAAAATATATAGCAATGATATAGTGTCATAATAAATTGATTGTATTATTAATAATTTCAAGTTTTGTTAAATAAGCACTTGACTAAGATACTACACTATTATTGTACCCACCTAGGTACAGGTAAAACATTGATCTCTTATATTCTGGCAATAAATAAATATAAAGTATACCTGTAAATGCGATATAAATGAAGTTTTCGTAAGTCAATCCTCTACTCTCTCCAAGAATATTCAAGTCGTATGATGCGGTCACTCCTCCAGGTGCTGTTACCACCAGACCAGCTGGTAGCGTTGGTTCGTCAAGAGCATAAGGTACTGAGCAATGTGGACGTACAGTCCATTGTAAATTTTCTGGTACCGTCGTCTAAAATTTAGAATGAAATATATACGTATTAGACAACCAATGTTAAACTGCATTGCTCAAATGATATAATAAATATATGTAAATAACCTGATTGATATTCAAAGGAACTTCTGAAAAATTATCTACTCTAATGGGTGGTGGCATTGTATCAGCATTTGTAAAAACTATGAAGTATGTGCTCTCTTGAAGAACAACATCAACTCTCAAAAAATACATTTGACCTGAAGTATCTCTGACATTTATAGTGAGTGAATGATTTCCGTGTAACATTATTCCTCCCGACCACATACAGTTTGGAACATCAACTATGCGAACGCAAAGTAATTGATCTTTATCAAGACGTGGCCAGTGGAATGGCATGTGACAATCTATCTTTGTCATTATGTAAGTTGCTTGAGCATCTGGATGAGTCTGTAAAAGAAATTGTATTTATTATAAATTTGTTACACAAACTAGAATATTTTCGATTGAAGTTTCTTACAACAGTAGTAGTAAAACACTTTTGAGCGAGTTCTAATGTGCTTGACGACTTATTGTGTAGTTGATATCTCGGCGATAAAGTAACCACTGTTGTGGCGCTATATCTTCCTCTAGCAGCTCTTGTTGAGATTCCGATCAAGTAAACAATATCTGGTCTACCATCACGTAAAGTTACCCTCAGCCGATGTACCTAATGGAAATAAATTTACCTTAATATTCTACATTACAGAACGTAAATTCTTATTATAAAAGCTTTCTTATTCATACTTGTACACCAGGCTGTAAATGAAAGTGCTGACACCATTGAGGAACACCATTAGGATGACCCCTGGTTCCGACTCTGACTGCAAGAGTACCACTGATTTCTTCATCATTGAATGAAAATAGTAAGGGTGCAACCATACGAGCCTGTTCGTGTTCTTCAAATTGGCCGGCAAATTCGGTGTTTGCGCCCTCTTGTTTGAAGACCAGAGGCAATCCAGTTTTATTAACAATCCAGTATGGAGCTGTTACGTTTATACGAACTGCTGAACCTTTCTCAACGATTATTGTTGCATGAATAAAAAGAATACGACCAGAAGAGTCTGAAAGACGCATTCTACCGGTGAATGAACCACTATTTTGTGGAAGAATGAGCTAAAGATAGAATATATTTGTTTAGTTATTCAACTTAAAATTTTTATGTGTATTATCAAATTTATAAAATATGTTTTGAACTTCGAGCATACCGTTCCAGCGCCAGGGTATCCATCAAGTTGTACGGTAATTTCTAGAAGGTCGCTCACATTAGTACTATGAAGATCAGCTGATTCTCCTGGAAGGATTCTTCCGCTTTCTACACCAGCAGAATAAAATAGTTCATGAGGCAAGAGGTTAGTGAAAGTCATTGGTGCCAGAATTGATATTGTGTGTCCAGGTAAAGTTTGCGACGTATCAGGTGGGTAGTTATCTCTTCTGATGGCTACGCTCATTCTAAAAAGATTTTGTTGATTCGCTGTTCGACAAGTGGTTTGTATTTCTATGACTTCAGAAAGCTTCTTCACAGATGTCCAATCGATAGGTTCCATGCAGTGTTGGTAAGAGCCGTTGGGATGTATTGGTTTTAGGTACATTTGGACATCAGTATGTGTCAAAGGAATCGAGATACGAGATTGAGCTGGAACTTGTAAGGTTCTGCTTCCAAGCGTTGATGAATACGTTGGGGAATCTGAAAGTTATACAAGTATTCTAACATTGAATTAAAAACATTCAACAATAATTTTCCTAAA
Source organism: Apocrypta bakeri (assembly GCA_018906985.1). Classification (NCBI taxonomy): domain Eukaryota; kingdom Metazoa; phylum Arthropoda; class Insecta; order Hymenoptera; family Pteromalidae; genus Apocrypta; species Apocrypta bakeri. Next base: position 432,192 of record JACCIA010000013.1, on the reverse strand, counting down.
TTTTTATATTTTTATATTTTACTTACAACCATAATAACTCAAAGATTTTTCCAGTTTCAAGTCAACATTATAATTTAATTTATTAACAACTTGTAGAGCTGATCTTACGGTTACTAATTTTCTTGCAGAGCCCTCTAACTCTACATTGAATACAATTCTAGCTTTGGTCGATATCACTTCTGAAACTTTAGAATCGACATGGGCATGTCGAAAGTAAATGCCTACTCGGTCCACGGTGACTGGATCCACGACCTTCCATCCTTCAACAACAACCGCAACCTGATGTCTTCTAGCTATGTGGGTTGAGTGATGTCTAAGTTTTCCTCTATTTTCGAAAGTAAATGGTATTGTATCACCCACCGCTACTTCAAGCCAAGTTTCGTCCCGTTTCAGTGCATTCTTCCGAAGAAACTCTCTATCAACAATTTTGTCATCTTCTGCGGTAGCTAATAAAGTTTTAAACCAAATTTTTGAACCGGTTTCATTCTTTAAAGCAAACGGAACGAAAGGCGATCGTCTTCTATATATTTTATTGTTTCCTATAATGAATTGTTCAATTTTATCTCTCTTATTAAATATTTAACTAATTATTACTCTGATGTAATTTACCTTTACTAGAATCACTAAGCAAATAATAGTCCTGTGTCCAGTTTTCTTTGACTGTTGTAACAAGTTCAACGAGAGTCGATGTCACATTAGCGTTAACCGAATCCTGCGAGTCAACGCGTATCCTCAATCGCTTTGAACTTAACGAACTGGATAAGGTTTGCTCCCACTGCATTGAGGTACGCCATTGTTCAACAAATGGTTCCCAACCGCTTAATACACGATTGTAGTAGTCGACTCCAAAAGTAGCAGAAACCTCTCCAGGTCCACAGTACTCTTGTTTGAGCGAGAGATCAAAGAGTGTTATTTCCAAAAGAGGTACGTCTGCATCCCTACAGTCGTCAATTATACAGATTTTGAGACAAGCTGTTTCCAGAACTATAACCTGCAAAGGTTAAAAATTGAATAAACGTGTTGGTTAATATAACGAATTTTTGGAAGTCCTCTTATGATGGGCCATTCTAAACCAAAATAATTTCAGTAATATAGATTTAATTACTTTCAATGTCCTTCTTTTCTTTTTCTATCTTTGATTGAAAAATAATTATTTTTTAAAATTAAATTTTTATAAAAGTATACCGCGAATTTTGCAGAATAAACTGTCAAAAAAAGAGTTTCAAAAAGTGAGGTGGTAACGTCAAAAGGTTTATTAACTTTCTATGACTCAAGTTTACCTTTAGCGGAAATTCATCATTACTGGACGATCTATCGGTATTTGGTACTGCATTTTGCGTTAACCACAATGCTGCATCATCTAAATGTCCGTTACATTTGTCAAGTGCAGTTTCACAATCGATTTCGGCAAATCCTAGCGCCGACAATTTAATAACGTGACTTTTGGCATTAGCTGGCGGTCGTCCTGTAACGGACAGTTTCTGCCTTGCCAATAAAGTTTGTTTCGGTAGGGAACTCAGCATCCGTGAGAACATATTTACATCGTGGTAACTGAGACGAACGCTGAGCGGTTGAAGGTGAATTTCCAAACATCGCTCCTCGGTCAACTCAAAACTAGCACCAACTGGATCAATAATGGACAGGGCCGTTTCCTCCTCTATGAACAAATGATTATCCAATGAATTATCGAATATTAACATTTCTAAAAACTATGCAATATTACGTAATAATCAATCAACAATAATATCTCACCTAATCCTAAAATACAAGAGAAAAGTTCGCAATGTGACAAATTACAGCTCATTGGTTTATCTCCATTCTGTGGATTAGACCTGTATGCCAATACAGCTGTGCTCTTTAGTATTACAGCATTCGTATCCCACAATGAAGTGTCTTCAACTAGTACCAGTTCCGAATCGGTAATATTTAGTTTTAATTCAAATGGCAATGTTGCACTATTAGCGTTGCTTCCACTGTTCTCGTTCTCTTGGGAAATAACCACAGGTACTAATCCAACATTGATTGGATCTGGCTCTGGAGAATTTAATATGAGGAAATCCCTTACCGCTTCCCACCAATCCAAAATCGCTGTCAACCTCATGCTGTGAAGCAAGATGGTCGTAGCAGAACAAGTTTTTCGCTTCCGATGATGCACTTCTGCTTGAACTCTATCCTCTGATGTGGAGCTTTCACGAAGTGGTTGCAAAATACTGGTAAAAACGTTGGAGCGTCTATTGACCGGTTCATCTTGAAAACGCGTGTCCGTAACTAGGATCTCTCTTGAGACCAAATCGATGTCCTGGGATCCATCGCTCAACGAATCCAAAATCAACCGAGATTTAATGAAGTTGACACAGGCCAGAGCTGCGATTCCATGATGTGGATGAAGTTTCAACGTCACGTTAACCAGTTCAAGACTGATGTACGAAGATGTCCAGGCTTTGCCATCGAAATCTATTTTTGGCATGGTGTACTCAATAGTTTCCTGCATGAAAGCACGCAGGTCATCTAAGTTTTCTCCAATATTGTAAGATAATAGGCCTCGAATAAGCATGTACTGCGATGGATCCAAAGCGCAGTCCATCGTCGATAACGTTCCGTGAACACTTAAATCAGGTATTTCCCTGCTGAGGTATGTATCCAAATTCCTCTCAACTCTTAATTTCAAATGACACTTTTCAGTGAGCAAAGAAGGACCTGTTTTTTTAACCATGAAACCACCCACTGACAATGAGTCGTCATTGTCAGAATTGTTGCCACTGGGGATGACTCTTCTCGCAGCGTAGACATCCATGTTTACTAATTCGAGATTCATTATGTCTAACATACATTCGGTTTTTATACTCGAAAATAAAAAGCTATTATAAGCTGATAATTCGCCCAAATCCAATAATATCATTTCTTCGGACCTTGAGCTTACGGGTAGTAAAATAACAGGTGCTCCTGCATGTAACTCCAATGAAAGTCTTGTACTTCTCTTATTCACATTGATAATAGCACTACCGCCAGCTCTTAGGTTTGCCATAACAGTTCGTAGTTGAGCGAAATGCGCAAAAAATGCTTGCAATTCAGCAACAAATCTCTGTGTATGTACATAGTGAACAGATGACATCTGTAGCTTAAGCTGGGCATCGTGAGGCCGATTTTGTGAGTTCACGTAGCTGGAATACTGGAAGTTTAGTGCTTTTCTTCCTGATGTTAAAAATCTTTCCCTGTAGAATCTTCCGTGAGGTGTAAGATCGAGAAGTGACATGGAACCGAGTGAGCCAGAAACCTTGGTCGTACCGTCATCTTTAACAATATGCATATTGGCATTAGATACATTAGCTCGAGCAATTTCGCGCTCTGGTTGAGTTAGCACTAATGTCAACGAATTAATCTCGATCTCGGTTTCGGAATGGACGGGTAGTTCTGAGATGCCTTTATCATAGTCTACTTCATCGACAGTTAGAGAGGGAGGAGCATTAGCTGATGGTACTAAGTCAGGACTGGGTGAGCCGATTCCTAAAAAGTCTAAGACTACCATCCAAGATTCGACACTAATTATGAGGTCAAGACAATTGAAGTCGACGCTGACAGTTTTGCGTTGTACGCGAACTATGCTGTCACGGTCTGGTTCGCGCATCGTTATACAGATAAGCACCAAGTTTTCTTCGGCGGTGACGACACCTGGAGACGGTGGAGGAGTATTGGGTGTCTCCACCAAGGAAGATGGTTTATGACGCCAGTGTGGAGGTACGGCACCGTACAGGGTGTCAGTTTCAAGTCGGTCTGGGAGACTACCATGAACTGCCGTGGAAATCCGGAGAAGGCGATTGCAGACGAGGTCTGGGCATGAACGTGAAACTCCTGATACGATTAAAATTTCGTTATGATTAAAATTTCAATATAATTATTATAAAATAGATTTGTTTGCAGAATGTTTGTACGCACCTGCTAATAATCTAGCTCTTGAAGGTGCTGATGACTGCATCATATATCGATGACGCGAGCCCACTGGACACAACAAGTCTTCCATAAGCAATGAACGAAGTGCCACTTGAGTAACCGATTCGTTTCGTTGCAATTTTTCATATTTAGCGCACAGGTCTCGCATGGATAATTCAACCAGAGGTTGTTCAAGTCTTCCCTCTTGTTTCAACTCAATGCTGAGCGCAGGAAGTTCAAAGAGCACCTTGATTGGTAGATCGAATTTCTCGGAGTACGACGTTGCATCTGTTGTGCTATAAATATTTTCAATTAAAAATATAAAAAGATCAATAAATAAGAATAACAAAATTTATTTACATTATATTCTCGTTGTACGTGGTAACTTTCGACGATGGTTGCTGTTTAGTTACGACGGTTTCTCCCATTGCAGTTGGCACCGAAAATAATCTGTGCACAGTGTCTAAAAGTTGCTCATACTGGCCTCTCGACAAGGATACTTTTAACGGAGTAACAACGATTCCATGGACTTCTACGGTTCCTCGAGCGGTCTCTATTTCCAGTGGAAAACCAGGACTTTGACAACGACTTCCAATATCCCGTTCCACAGTTACCCTCATCAATGTATCGTGCAGAATGGGTTTTCCGATTTCTTTACATGAGTACATCTCTTCAGCTCTTAGTGGTAAATTTCCATGGCTTATCTGGAAAGTATAATTACTTTAATGAATGTCTGTATTATAATTTAGAAGAAATATTACGTACATCATTCATTTTAGTCGATACATCCAGAGAGTGTAAATTCATATCTCTAATCTCGAGATTAATCTTTTGTTTAGTTGATCCAGAAACTGGAGGTTCGTGTTGCAAGGACATTGTACCCAAGTGTGCAACAAAGACCTGTGTACTCTGGGACGATCTTGGAATAACTAAAACTGGACTGTTTAGTACGAGATCAAGTTTTAGCATCAAATTAGTCGAAGTTTCTGTGCCATCTATTGAAAAGCTGGGTAGCCTTTTCCTTTGTGGAATTGTCCAGTCTTCTGCATTGACTAATCCTATCGCCATATCCGTAGCAGCAGCTCCAATTTGCCGAGCCAAGTTACTGAGGTACTGTTTGAACTCATCAGCGCAAGATCGCAGCTCTGAAATTAAGTGAGGTGCATGCGTGTACCAGACACTTCCAATACGTACACTGATGTCAACAAGTGTTTCTGAGCCATCGGTTTCAAGATTTTGTCGACAGCTACGAGTTGCTAAAAATCGGAAGGCTTCGGATTGATCCCCCCCGGTAGATGGCTCACCGCTTAGGCTTGCGAATTGTTCGAGCGGATTATGGTGCTGTTGTTGATGAGAAGTACCTAAAGATTCTGCTAGAGGATCACGACCAACACTGATTATTCGTTGATGCGTTTTTCCTATGAGGGTCTGATCTAGAATCTGAAGACCTCCAAGAGAACCCGAGATTGAATTGGCCCCCGCAAGTGTGGCTTGGATACGAGCATCTGACATTGTTGCAGTTGCGATTTTCTGACCGACCTGAATAGGTTTGTAAAAAAAATTAATAATTCAATCGAAATATTAACATAAAAAACGATTTTACTTACCAGGTGGCTATCTTGCATCACAGCTCTTAATAATAAAACATTCAATCTATGAAAATCAAAAGTAATCTCTGTTCTTGTAGCTTTGCCTTCAGAAGTCAAGCTTGTTAATGACTCATAACGCTCCATTCTCCTTGACTTGCTTTTCTTGGGTGGAAACAATCTTCTCGCAAATCCCATTAATTCAACAATAGTCTCTTGGTTCGCTATAATATCCAAATTGTTAAACTGTATATTGGCCACTCTCAAGCTCTCCATAGGTTCGTCGACAAACATAATCTCGACAACAATGAGCGCCTCTGAATCGAGATTATCCAGTGCGACAGATGACGTATTTCTCGGAGCAAAGGGACTTCTAGAATCGTGATGTGCCAAAGAAGACAGGGCGTGCGTTAAAGCAACTGGAGAAGTAAGTCTTCGAGGCAACGTTGGATCCGGCGAGCCTGGAGAAACAGGCGAGGTAGGCGAAGTGGGTTCTGAATCTCGAAGACTACCGGAGACACTATCCATTCCGACATGTTTGTGACTAGCTACTAGCAGTTCGAAGTCTGGACCAAACTCTTGAAGAGCATCGACTAACAGAAGACCATGTACAGACAGCGAAGCGCTTAAATCAGCTGGACGTTTACTCAGAGCTGCTCGTACCCCTGATACCTGGAGTAAAATAAATATTTATATTTCTTAAATTAAATAAACAAGGTCATTACACTATTGTCTTAAAATGATGCGTTACCTGCAGTTCCGCGACGCTTCTGCCTCTCGATTGTAATTCAAAAGTCATCTGATCAATGATAAACTGAATCATCATCGCATGGTTTAATGTTTTATCGATGTTCTCCTCTTTCTTAGGACTTTCAGGTTCTTCGTGTGAATATATTCCATTGGCTTTTGTCAAAATTGGCGAATTACTGGACAAACTCCACAATAAGTGGTACATCGACCTAATAGACTCAACTTTTTGTTCGTTGACATGAACCACGAGTCGTGGCAAATTTCCAGACACTGTGACCGAAGGAAAGTGCGGATCTGTTGTTGTAACTACTCTCCTTTCTATTTGTAATGATATATTGAATCTGTAATAATAATCGGTGTTATACAAATATAAGGACGCGATACGATTTGAAATATTCAAAGAAATAAATGGTCAAATGAATTTCAGACCTTTCGAGTACGTGAAGACTAGACATGCCTCTCGTTCTCGCGTGTTTCCAATTGTCTTTAACTTTACCCACAAGTACTTGCAAATCTGAAAGATCGACCGTGTAATGATCGTACAACTTTTTGTGCAATGTAGTTTCTGATAGATCCTGCTGCAAATCCTGCACTGATCCGTTTTCTTGACTTCCAGGTGGCGTAGAACAAGGAGTTTCAAACCTTTCTTCCTCTTCATTTTCTTCGTCTTCTTTCTCCGGTTCAGACTTCTCTATATCACTGGTCGGTGACATAAGATTTCTCGCTGTCACTGCTACCGTGTTAATCTCTACATTATTTGTCAGATGCAGTCTACCAAAATCCACTACTACAACAGCTGCATTGGCATCGGTGAACTTTTCTACTAATAAGATTTGTGGCGCCGAAATATTGAGTTGCAAATCCCAGGAAGATCTGTACGTCGAATCGCCTTCCAAAATTTGTTCCCAATTTTTCATAAGCTGTCGGCGCGTTCGCCGTTTCATCGCTTGCAGTCGTTGATTGTTGGAACCATCGGTTCTGTGTGGTTCACATACGAAGTCAACCAGCCATCGAATAGCTAATGGATTGTACACAACGTCAAGAGAGCGTGAATTAACGTGTAAGGAATGATCAACACTCAAGTGCAATGGTCGTTTCTCGTAAACCAATTCGAAAAGTGATTGTGGTGGTTGACTGTTGAGTTTATCAGAAGAGCTACGTAAACGAGACGAAGAACCAGTTGACCCAATCGTTTGGGGTTGGATCAAAATTGGGAAAGTTGAGTTCTCCGTAAAGTGATCGTGCAGATAAAGCGCGCCTAAACTAATGGAAAATTTGTGCGAACCAGAACGAGGCCTGGATTCATAACTAAGGTGAACACGTTCAAACTGAAGTTCCATTACTGTTTTCGTTTCTGCTGGAGTATCTGATCCTGCTAAATATAAAAACATTTGAGTTAACAGCTTTTTAATCTATAAAGTACGAACGCTTTTATATTACCAGCTATTTGACTGACCTTTCGTTACAGTGCACAACGATATGGCACCCTTTGATAGAGCAAAATTAAATAGCCCAAAGACAGTGTCACGTCTTAGAAGAGTATCATCATCAATCGTATCAGCTAACACGTCGAGTAATTCGCCATCAAAAGTTGATGAATTATGGGATGAAGATGAATTCCCATTATTGCTGCTATTTGCTGTCTTGGTAGAATGCCAACCCCACCACTGTGGAAACCACTGAACTAACATACCTTGAGCCTGAGGTGGCGTGGTGGTGCTAGAAACTGCTTGCGTTTGTTTTGGAGGTCGTACTTTCATCATTGCTACAATAAACGCAATGTGTCATTGTAATATAGTAGATTATTCAAAGAATTAATAAAATTAAGTATCTACGCATACCCAGTTCCCGCAATATTCTTAGTTCATCAAAACTAAGATCGATTTCCATCTGATCTTTTAACTTTTTAGTATCAGGTGATAAGCTCGCAGTAGGGTTTGAGAGTAGTTTTACGCAAGCTTCAACATATTCCACGTTATTTCTGCCAAGCTGAAGAATATCTTCCCACGTCTTTTTCGGAACAAGAGTTTTCCTACCAATATAACACCGAGCTGCATATCTCCACCATTCCTTTGGTGTTTCATGAATTGAAGCGTTTGGTCGACATCGCCTTTGCCTTCGCTGCCTATCAATCTCATCAAGACCTTTGATACATTTAACTATTTGTTCATATTGTACCTAAAATTCCAAAATAATCCATTAACATGTGTAAATGGATAAAGGATATTCATAACTAAATTGAAATAACATATAACTTACATTTGTGAGTGATAAAGGTACTTGATCCAATGAAAGATCAACTACTATTCTAGGTTTATTTGCTGAGCGCAATGGTCTCTCTGATCTGTCTCTTTTAACATGAGCTTTAGCACTAACTGGTGAAAGGATGTAGCATCTGCTCTGCTTTATTGATTCACTCATAGCGACCTTGAAAAATATAAATATTTACATTGCAATCGCTAATAATGAAGGGATAAGAAAATGAACTATTTACTGATAAATCTCCAAGATTCAAATCATGAAACATATCCTTTTTCCTCGTTTCATTCCAGTATACAGAAAGACCATCTAATTCCATTAGTTTAAAAGATGCATCTGATAAATTCCAAGATGTCGAACCAGGAATCCAACTAGCATCGCAACTTTGAGTAGTTAAGCCACCTATCGTAATACCTAAAGCTATCCCAGTTCCTGGAAATATTTTATGTTAAATAAGACAACATTTTATAATGACAAGACATTTATATTTACAAAATAGTATTTTACCATCTTCTAAAGTAACAGCATCCTCATATCGTAAATGTACATCTTTTATATTGAGTTGCAAATTCTCTATAATATTTGTGACTAGAGAGGTACCATAATTTACCCATGTACTATAACTAGTAGCATAATAGCCAGGACCTTGTTCTGATTCGGCACGCCACCTAGCTTCTAGAGATTCTAGGCGACTTAATTTATAATCAACAATAGCATGTTCCTCTGCTTCGCTGTCGTACTATTTAATTCATGAAATAAGAATAAAACCAATTTGTTAGTTTTAATAAAAAATTAATTTCTATTATTTAAAGGATTAGTAGCAATTACCTCGTCTAAATTTATAGGACCTGCGACTAAATAGAGTTTTTCTATTGCTATGACCCATGATGCTGTTCTTATTTGTGTGACAGGAACTTGTAAGCGAACCTTACCAATAAAACCAGCTTTAATTTCAACAGGTAAGCCGATGTGCCTCAAAGCTTCACGCTTCAAAGGTAAATTCTCAAGTTCAACTGCGCCTGAAAATATTTGTATTGAAAGCATTTTGTTTTTAAGCATAACTTTTATTTTTAGACTAGCGATTTTAGAAATTATAGAACAACAACGAATTGTTTATTTTCAACAAATTTATGTATATATATGTATATATCTATGTATATACATTTTAAGAAAACTAATATGCTGAAAATAATACAAAATTCTAAAGTTGAGGTTCTATTTACATTTTTATTAACTCTTTTCTAAGTACATAAAGTTTATTTAAAGAAGTAACGTAAAAATTGTAAAGCCATGGTGCAACAACTGCAAGTAAATAGGCAAATAAATGAAAACGTTAATCTCAAGTATGAGATCATCCAGTATCTCAAATACTATATACTTATATCTTCTTAACTATGTCGATGTATTATGGCAACTGAGTCATTGATATGTCAATTATGAGTTTAAACTGAAGATGGATATGATAAGAGTAAGAAAAAAAAGTAAATGTAATAGAAGACTTTGTACCTGACAAGAGTGCGATGCTTAGCTGATCGGTGTTGAGGTTCTCTACGTATTTGCCCAGGTAATTGTTCAGCACCCAGGCCACAAGACCCTCTAACATTTTGACGAGTACGGCGCAATTGTCGCACTTTTACAATAACAATAATATACATGTATAGAATCCTAATAACAGTCAGAATACGGAAAACTTCTGAGCTCAAGGTTAGAATGCACTGACAAATCGTTGAATTCCTCGTATTTAACCAGATAACAGCATTTTCGGCTGGTCTTGACGTAAGGATGACATCCGGCCGCAGCTCAATCTACACTTCTTCGGCTGGGAATGCGATTCATTAGCCCACAGCATAAAAATTTTCGCATCGCTCTTCTACGAGATACGAGATCGGAGAGATACGACATTACCACTCGCGCATAACAGGTTATTCGCGCGAATTTTCTCTTCTCTGGATTACCGATCGAGCTCTGCTTTTATTATTATTATTATTATTATTATTACTAATATTAATAATAATAATGTATGTAATATTATTTTATATACCGGGTGTCGAGTGGACAATTTTATTACTTATAAAATGAAGTAAATGCCAATTTTCTTTGTCATGGCTATATAATAATTATATAAAATTATAACTATTATTTTTTGCATATTTCTATTTTTTCTGATGAATTGTAATCGAAAATGATAACTTTATGAAAAAATCGAGAACTGAAAATAGCCGAATAGCTTTCAAAAAACGTGCGGCTGAATAACAACGTGAGTTAATATTGTTGTATATTTTTCTACCAATTTATATTTATTCCGGTCTAGTTTTCGTCAACAGTTCTAAGGACAACAATATTTCAATCGCGAAATCCTGCAATCGCAATTAATTACGCCAATAATGATTTACAAATCAACAAATACATTATACATATATATAAATATAATCATTATTTTATGTAGAATGAAAACATATTCGAGAGATATTAGACGTACGTTTAATTTTTCATTTCGCGTTTTAGTATGACATGCACTATCTAGTTAGACACCCGGTATATATATACTGACTACACCGATGTAAAAATTTAAATATATCTTATGAATGAATATTAACGCACAAAAATAAGAAAATTCTTATCCACTTCTATTACTGGATAGAAGAATCATTTTAGAAAGAAATGCTTATTACTGTTATTTTACAATGTAGCAACAGTTCTTTTTTATTTTTTACTCGTTCAATTCATTCCAATTATTATCATCATATTTACAAATAGTCGGTAGTCCTTAATTTCTAGTAATCACAAATTTGCAAGCAAAGTTTCTTTGATTTTAGAAACTTACTAATTTTTACAATTTGCAATGGTTTTTCCCGAATGCACGAATAATATATAATTATATCAAAAGTTCTTGATCCGATGTTTTTCTACTGGGGAAAACAACAAAAAGTGCTAGTTGAAATGCACTAAGAATGCAACCAAGTAAATTAGGGGTTTGAATAAATAAATCATCTATGAGACATCCATACAAAAACCATTGACACGAAGTAATAAACGAAGCCATAATCACAGGGAATGGTAAACTATCGGCGCTTCTCACTCTTATAACATGAGCCTAAAAAAGAAAAACAATAACAACTTTTGAAAAATAAATTAGAAAATCATACTAATACTTTTTTTTCACTTACAAGTAGTGTCAATGGTGAAGCAAAGAATAAAATTGTCAATGCACAACTTATAAATCCAACTCTTTTGGTAACTAGTTCTTGATCTTCTGCTGCACACCAGTATAAGTACATAAATCCAATGAACGTCATTGCAAGAAACAACTGCTTAACTATAATTTTTTTATGAATGGTGTAAATGTAAAATGCAAATGCATAGAAAAATTGTAACGTAGATCCAATAATATTGACAATCATAACGGAATTATCTTGAATCAATATTCCATATAAGAGCCATAAACTGCATCTAAAAGAAATAATTTAAGCACTATTACCCATAAAAAAACAATAGAATTAAAAAAGATTTTTTCACTCACGACATAAAGCAAGTAACAAATGCCAGTCCAGAAGAATCTCCAGTTGATTTGTTTTTGGCAAATTTTATACACACCAGCCTATTAACAAAAGAATAAAATACAAATTTCTCATTTAGCCCATTGTCATGTTTTGTAAATAGAAAATTGTCATTGAATTTTCTTTATTTATTGCGTAGACTTACGTCCCAGAACAAAACTGTAAAATAGTGCATATCGATGCTGTACTGGCCAATATGTATTTAATCTCCTCTAAATTCATCGTGGCAACTCAAAAATTCATATCTTCCGAACTCAATGTTGAAAACTGAATAAAATTGATTTGAATCATTCAAGTATGCAATAGTCAAAAGTATAGCGAGACATTGAATTAATTTAAAGTCAGATACGAAAAGAAGGAATTAAAAGATGTGATAAAAAATAGAAGACCTACACACCTGTGGCACTACATTTTAATTTCTCTACTTAATGTAAAATTCTCCATCAATTATTGCGTTCGGCAATAAGTGTATTGTTTTGAATTATATCATAGGTTATGGAAAAAATATTCTGTACCGACTAAGCAACACGTCATCTAGTACACTTACCGATAAAGCAGTCTATTTATATTATCAGCATTTTTAAAAATATTATTCTGTTTGATAATTGACACTTAATCGTAAATTTCCCTTTAAATCGTTCCTTTAAATGTCTACGATTTAAAATTAAAACCACCGATGCATAGAGCAAAAATGTCCCTTCATTTAATGTCGTAGCATAATTTTTTCAATAATTGAATTATTATTGAAAACAATCGTAATGCAATAAGATACGATTATTGAAACATAGTTGACGCGTCATAAGTTTAGTACCAAACACTATAAATTGAACGAAATTATAAAATTCTTATTTTCAGATTAAAAAGCAGCGGTTTTTTACACTATATACGCCTGCGCGAACGTCATTTTTTTTTAAGTATTTACAAATATAAGTTTGCAAAAAAATGACTTTTAGCGCTCGTAAAGTGTACTATAAGATCCTATCTAATAAAGGATTAATTGATTAATTAACTATTAGTCTATTAAAGGATGAGTATAAAAAAATATTACTGCAATATTCTGAATAATAAATATAATATGAAATGATTCTTTAACCTGAACAGAAAATTGTACAAATTTATATGTATTACGAATGAATCATTTTTAGGAAAATAAAAGCAACATCATTATTGAGAAGTGCTTTCTACAATTTAATATTTATATATATATACGTGACATACCGCAGTATACAATAAGATATGCGAATTCTATGTATTAATACATTGAATACAGGAATCATATAATATGAATCGCATGAAGGATAATTAGGTAATTTAGGTAATGTGTTATAAAAAAAAGTTCGTCCAGTCTCTCTTTCTCTCACGAGTCACGATTGACGATTGACAATCAGCTTTTGTGCGCACACCTCCAATCTCCAATACTGCGTCGTAGAGTTGCCCATCAGCCCATCCAAGGATCCAAGCTTCCAAAGCGAGAAAGAGAGAGATGAAGAGATTCGAGAACGGCCTGCACGGCGCTGCGTGTGTAGGTGCCTTTGGCAGTTATAACTTATAAGGCCTACGCTACGCTACTTGTGTATATATACATACTATTATATAGGCCTAGACGCAATAGAGTACACTGCATATCCATTGTATATAGTTGAACGAATGAAAAAGAGAGAGAGAGAGAGAGAGAGAGAGAGAGAGATTGTACTTGTGCATAATACAGGCTCGATAGCCTCATCTCATCGGCGCAAGTACCCAAAGTAGCTTGAAAATTCGCGGACGCATACGTTGGGAGATTCCTTGTCCTCCGATTTCCATCGATCGTATTTATAGTGTTGTGGTATATTTTTACGTTCGCCTGTGCTGTGTGTCTCCTCCATACTCTTCTCTTTCCCTCCCTATTACGCACCGTCCGCAAAGTCCGTTCGCTCTCTCTCTCTCTCTCTCTCCGTGTCTATCGCGCGCGCGTATGTGTGCATGTGCACGTTTACGTGCGTATGTATGCGAGAGCGAGGTGTCTAGTTTAAGCTATATTAGCTATATAGGCTATAACGCTTGATCTACTCTTTTTCTCTTTCCAACTCTCTCTCTCTCTCTCTCTCTCTCTCTCTCTCTCTCTCTCCGCCTAAGCAAAATCCCTCTCTCTTCAGTGCAACTGACGGTATCGTCGTCGTCGCCCGGCTCGACGAGAAACCTCTGCTTCCTGCCGTCCTGCGACGACAGGTTCCTCTGCTGCTGTAAGCTGTATCTGTAAATCTGTAATGCTGTATACCATCTAGATGTGTGCGTATAGTATATATTTAAGTATATTACAACGTTACGTAGAGGAATATATATTCACACACACACATATATACATATACGAATATACGATGCATCATGCATCGAGTGGTTCAGCGGGAGTAGTCATGCTGTTGATCGTCGCCGGTTAGAGCTGTGTACATACAAATTTGCAGAATTAACGAGTGGATAAAGATACGTTTATGTGTGTGTATGTGTGAATGTGTGGAGGTGGTGCAGCGAGGAGCGACGAAGAGAATATCGCCCGCATATAACCTACTCATCACGTCGCCCATCCTCGTGAGTACATATATATATGTATGTATATATATATATATGTATATCTCCATCTCTCTTTCTCGTGCTCTCGCACCTATATAGGACCTTCACTAGTGTGCGCTACTCATCCTTCTTCTCTCTTTCTCTCTCACTACTTTTTGACCGAGTGTTGCGTAGCTTGACAACGACGGCGAGGACGTTGTCCACGTGGATGATTTACTCGAGAGCGAAAAAGATAGTTCTATTTCCTACATAAACGGAGACGGTTTGTCGAGTACGCGCAGGTGAACCGAACATTTTCCTCGAGCTTTATTTGGCAGTCGTTCTCTATCTGCGTCTCTCTCTCTCTGTCTCTCTCTCTCTCTCTCTCTCTCTCTCGTTCTCTCTCTCTCTCTCTCTCTCTCTCTCTCTACGTCTCTATCTCTTACACCCTCAGTTCTTGTCTCTCTTGTACTTAAGCGCTGCTGCAGCAACTCTCTTTGACCTTTTTCAATGCGTACAACTTTTCGAGAACGATGACTATAATTTAGCGGGACGTCGACTAATTAGAGAAAAATGAGCACTCCATTTAGCTTAATGAGTCAAAACCTTGATTATTTTCCATCTACTCTCGTCGGAGGCGAATAATCGGAAAAATGTGATATTCCATAAATGCGTCGCGAAGTACCATGGATGACGCGATTTTATATACGCTGACGACTCACACTTTTCTTCTTTTATTTGTTATAATACGTTGATAATCAATAGATTCTTTAGATATTTTTTTTATCTATCATCTGTCGTCTGGTGTATTATATCTGAAGTGAAGGAGAGAGAGAGAGAGAGAGAGAGAGCAACTGTGTTAATTTCTTTAAAAGATTTTTATTACGTTTTAGATCTGACTGGTATAGGCTATCTTTTGTTATGTCACTATTCATCTCATCCATTATTTGTATTTGTCTATGGTAATTTCGTTAACAATTGGGACTTTATGTTTGTATTCGTCACCAGTGATGTGCTGTCCTGTGATGATGTGACAGAGGTGCGCTGCTTTGTGAGACATCTGTCTCTAGTCGTATTTGATAGAAAGGGTGGAGGATTGATTAGCACTCTGACATAAATTGCCTAAGAATGGAGACATCTGTGGCTGGAAGGCGGAGAACTGCCACAAGGCATTCTGCGGAGGACCAAGCACTTGATCAGATTGCCAAAGAGGTAATCATTTAACAGTGTCATGTTTCAAATGATTATATTTTCATTATCTGTATGTTATAAATATGTGTTTTTTGTGTTATTCTTGTTTTTTTTCTGTGTTCAAAAATTTTATTTATACGTACAGCTTCAATTTCGTGTTTTATTTTGATTTGATCAAAATATATCGTTATAAAAAATTAAGATAATTAATTGGCAGCATGAGACTAGCTTTTGGATCTTCAAGCTTTTAAAAAGTCCTTGTTCAAACTATTTACTAAAACAGCTATGTTTTTATAGGCTGAGGCAAGATTGGCCGCAAGAAGACAAGCTAGAGCTGAGGCACGAGAAATTCGAATGAGGGAGTTAGAAAGACAACAGAAAGAAGCTGAGGAGAATGCAGATAGAGTTTTTGATATGTGTACAGGTAAGCTAGATTATCAGTTTTTAAATGTAATATCCTTTATTTTAATGTGATAAAAAATATATTTTTAATTTTAATTCTAATGTTTTTATAGCAGATGCAAATAGGACTATGAGGGTAACACCTGATCCTATGCGTGCCTCACGGCTTCTTGCAAACACAAACAATTTTCAGTCAAGTCGAAGGTCTTCTGAAGATTCATTGGAAGATGCTGGTTTAGGCAGAGATCTTAGAGTGTGTATTATTAACTTTCAATGTCTTATTCAATGCTAAATTATACATTACATAATAAAATATTAACTAAATGGAACTGTTAAAATTTTTAGATAGAACTGAAAGAATTTGAAGAGAAATTCCGTAAAGCAATGATAGCTAATGCCCAATTAGATAATGAAAAGTCTTCCTATGGTTATCAAGTTGATTTACTGAAGGACAAACTCGAAGAACTTGAAGAAGTAACTGCTCAATTACGCCGTGAACTCAGGGAAAAAAATCGCGAAGCAGATCAATCCAAGCGTCTTAGTCAGAGATTGAAAGAAGATTTAGATGTTTGCCGGGCACAACTTTTAGAAAGAGACACTTTAATACAGGAAAACGGACTGGTAATTGTTGAAGACGAAGGTAGCGATGGTGAGGAAACACAAAAAGAGAATGGACCTTTAGTCAAAAAGAGAGTACTAGTCAGTACAGAAGCTGCAGAATTATTACAAAACGCTGGTGAAGGCTCTTTAGGTATGTTATATGTTTATGTGATTATTACAATTAAAAAATTTCAACTCTTTAATATTTAATTAACTATTCGATTAGATGTTCGACTGAGAAAGTTTGCATCTGAAAAGAAAGAGCAACAGGATGAAATCAGGCATCTCAGGCTAGAACTGGAAGAAGCAAGAAATAGAATGAGGCCAGAGAGATCCTCAGGCTCTATTCTAGGTATAACAATACCATATTTCCTTATAAATACCTCTCCTTCTCTTTATAACTTATAATATAAACTGTTTCAGGATTATCAGATTCAGAAGATGCTCAAAGAGAAGCTAATAAACTTTTAGCGGATTATAAATTTAAGTTACAAAAAGCAGAGCAAGACATGTCAACACTTCAAGCAACCGTGGCCAGGTTGGAGAGTCAAGTGATTCGTTATAAATCAGCTGCTGAAGCTTCGGAAAAAGCTGAAGATGAGTTAAAAGTGGAAAAGAGAAAGTTACAAAGAGAGGTAACTTAAAGCTCGTTTGGGAAAAATTATGCCGCGACACCATTTATAATGATTTCCAATATTTATACTTGAAATTGTTACAGGTACGGGAATCCCAGGGAAGAGTGGAAGAACTAGAAACGGCTAATTCGCATTTACAACGGCGTTTGGACAAATTGAAAAATGCTAAATCAGCTCTCTTGAAGGAACTGTGATAGTTCCACATACTCGCGTGTCGAGTTTTATATACTTCGAAAAGTGTGACATGTAAATACGAAAGAAGAGAAAAACACTACTTAGCAGAAAAGTGTCCAACAGAATTAAGTGAGCATTTCGTGTTCACGTTTGAAATCGAGATGAAACATTTCCTTCTCTCGATATTAATTACGAATTTAATCTTTATTTCCCTCTTTCCTATTCTCTTTATCATTTTTCCTTTTATCGTTACGCCGACATTTTATGAATTTTTTTATAGATCTAATTTATTCACAAAAGACTATGACTGCGTGTTTTTCAAGATTTAAGATAAAAAGAAACTAAGACTTTGTAATGTTTGCATTTTCTATTTCCCCTCGATGATCGTTGGAACTGACTCTATTGCATGAATTATAAAGAACTAGTAAAAAAAAATGATTTATGAAAAATGTAATAAGCACATAGTGCCTAAAAAAGATTATCGAGGGAGAATCTTAATAAGTATTTGTCCAGAAACATTTAAAATTCCATCCAACAATATAGGTTTTGTATGTCAAGGTAAAAAACTATATCCCTTTAAATCGATTTAAAACGCGGCCTACTCCAGAATTCAATATACTAACGCGGGCAAAAACTATTTAATTAAAGTCATTTACTCTTGTAATTATATCTTTGTAAGTATTAACAAAAAATTAATAACCACAATTGTATTTTAATTATCGGTAAATTTTGTTTTCTCGTTAAATACCTGATTATCAAGAAATCTGAATGTATTTCGTCTGTATTATAATGCAAATGAGAATGTACGAGTTATATTCAATGTAACGCGTTTTACAGCAACGTAAAGTGTACATCTACCTATCCTGCATGAACAATCGACGACAGATACACGATTTTTGTTTTGTAAATCATAATCATTATTGTTTTAAGCACAAAGAAGAATATATGTATATCTTGTTTAAAAAAATCTTGAGAAAATTTCATCCACGCGCAAAATTGCATTTGTTAAAGCTGACGAAATCGTGTTCTAAAAGCTCTTTATTAAAAATTATTATTTCATACATATATGCTAGTAGTTTTTATTGAATACAAGATGACCGAGGTAATGTACTACGGTAAATCGAGTATATCTCAAAAAAATTTCTAGATTGTTTTTGTTAACGTGACAATCTTAAGTCATTAAATGAAATAAAAAATATAAATAAGATTTAAAAATAACATTGTCAAATAACATTAACCAACACTAAAGATACAAATTCTCGCTGTAAATATAGTACATGCAGTCTCTTAAGGTAAATGTGTGGATTTCTTGCGTGCCCAAGCAGGACTTTGCGGATTGGTTAAAGCCTTATTTGATTTTATAGCCTGCAAAGGTTTGTAGATTGGCATTGGTCTTGCTTTAACTTCAGCCATTTTTCTAAGTTCTGAGTTCTCTTCCTTTTCTTTAGCGATTCTGTCTTCTTCCTCTTGTCGTTTCATTTCATCGTCTTGCAAATCCTTTATTTTCAATTTTTCGTCAAATTCTTGTCTTTCCTTTGCTCGTTTTTCTGTATTAAGTTCTGATAAGACTGCAACACTTTTTTGCGATAATTTACATTTTGGTGCCATAATTTTAGGCACTGCGCCTTGATTACCCGTAGTCGTTGATGGCACATTTTTTTTTAGCGGTACTGAATTAATCGGTTTTTTAATATTTTTTGGCACTGGCAACAAGTTTTCATGCGATTTTTTAAAGGAATTATCTGTCTTTTTGACACCACTATGATGCGGCAGTGATTTTGAGGCTAAATTTTCATTTGATCGTTTAAGCAAATTATCCCTGGACCTTCCTCTGACAAGAACAGGTTTGAATTCAGGAGCTTTTTGAGCTTTAAATATCCTGGCTTTTTTTTCTTCCTCCAGTATTTCTTTCACTTTTTCATCCCTTTTTTGTTGC
Source organism: Apocrypta bakeri (assembly GCA_018906985.1). Lineage (NCBI taxonomy): Eukaryota > Metazoa > Arthropoda > Insecta > Hymenoptera > Pteromalidae > Apocrypta > Apocrypta bakeri. The sequence continues at coordinate 412,649 of JACCIA010000013.1, read as the reverse complement.
AATTGTTTTACTTTGCTTTCAAAACTTACTGATCTTGGAAGAGTTATTTTTGTCTTTTTAGTAAGATCAGTTTGTGAATTTGGTTTCTTAACTTGTGTTTTTAACACAGTTGGTACTGGCCGGGCATGGAACTCTGGCTTTGTTTTTCGCTCTTGCTGAATTTTTTTTAACCTTTCCTGTTTTTTCATTGCCAACTCCTTATTGCGAGTTTCAAAACTGAATGGTTGAATTATAGTATTTTTCTTTTTGGTTTTACATGGCCCTGTAGGAATTCCAAAACCCAAAACTTCTTCATCCTAGAAATAAAGAATTATACATTAATAAGTATATTTGTGATTGTATTAAAAATATTAATAAAGCTTTCAATTATTTAAAATTATTAATGACCATTCACAAAAAAGTCTGTATTTAATTAGTATCGTAAAAATTTGATAATAGCATAAGGATATTAGTTTCTATAAAACATACAATAAATATTTGTTATTTCTTAATAAATTATATTCTGCAAAACATTCCGATTATTATGATGTAAAGAAAATGATAATATACCTTTACGATTATTCCAGTCTCATCCTGCATGATTGACGGTACAGTCTTTTTTATGAAAGAATTACATCGCTTGATTTCTTGGATTGGTTTTACCGTTGATGTTTTCTGCTCTTTTTTTGTTTTTGTTAAGGGAAAAGGCTTTGGACTTGTTACCATTTTTTTCGTTACTTTTTTAATTGGTGCTGGTCTTTCAAGAATATCTTTACGCAATGGATTTGCTTTAAATTGGTTTTGATGAATTTTTTCAACTTCTAACTTCTCCCGTTCTTCTCTACTCAGAACAGTAACAGATCTTACCCTATTCTTACTCCTAAGAGCAGGAGATTGAGCTTTTGTTAATTTCATTGCTGATATCTTCAATTTTTCAGTTCTAGTTGATTTTACGTTTGCTGTACGATATCGTTGTGGAGTAGTAGAATGAAATTTCATTACAGCTTCTGCCAAGCTTACATGTTGAGCATTGACTTTTTTTGGAACATTTTCTGGATCTAATAAGCAAAATAAGATTTCAAGACATAATATAAAAAAAAGTATTCAAAAATTAAAACTTATTTCTACTTACCTTTTGCAGGTATTTTAGTCTTCAAAATACTTATACGTCTTTGATTTATAATACTGATGCGACGCTTTACTTGGCGGTGCCATGCATTTCCTGTCAGTAGTGATACCTTTTTTTTTGATTCATTTTTGAAACTATTAGAGTGTATACTGGGTGATTTAAAAGATTCATTTTGTGTAATTTCATGGAAAGTTTCAATTTTATTTAATAGATGCTGTGATTCCTTTTCAGTTTCTTCTTTTTCAATTGAAACATCATGCTCCGTACTTGTAGAAGTTACTTCAAGTATTATTTGTGAAGTTTGTTCATATAGATTGTCCTGTTCTATACTTTCATGACTCTCTATATTTTCGTCATTTTCTTTATTTTCTTCATTGATTTCTTTCTTTGCAATCGAATGTGAATTATTGTGTACCTTTCTGTAGTGCATTTTTTTAACAGACAGCTGTAGATTATTCATTGCCTCGCACAAAATATTATTAACTGTAGTCTCTTCTACATTTTTCTGGAAATTTTTAGGGCCCTTAGAAACTATTTTTCTAACGGGTGTTTTTTGCAAAACTTTGTCATCTGGTGGATCCATACGTTCGTTCTCACTATTTCTACGATAAAAATAATCATCCGCCTGATTAATATGCGGACTAGGAGCAGTAAAATCTACCCACTGTGGGGCATCTAAGTCTTCCATTGTACTGGTACAAAGTTGTTTCAGGATAACGGACTTAATAGGAATTTCCGATACTTGTTCACGACTCTTCACCACTTGTTTGGCAGGAGAATCAGCATAATCTACAATAAAAGTAGGATGTGAAATAGAATATTTTATGATAATTTGAAAATCTATTGAGGGAAGAATGTATTCATTACGACTAAGCAATTATTCAAGAGTAATCTAAAAAACTACTTACCTTTTTCAATTACGATAATCGATTTTGCAATTGTCGACCCCACGATTGCGACTTTATTATTGACAACAATTTTTCTTTCTTTCTTTCTCTCTCTCTCTCTCTCGCTTTGCAAAAAGGAAAACACAATAATGACAGTTGACGGTTAAACCGACGCGACGTGATCTCACGACACGAGTCGCGACCGGCTTCAAATTCAAAATGCGACAACAGCGACAATATATATATAGTGCTGCGCAGTACACAACCGCAGTACCAGTACTCGTCATTGCAATCGGGTGATTGGTCGATTTTTATTTGTAAAGCTAGGTTAGACAACTTTTTTAGAGATAAAACAAAATGTCACTATGGTCGAGGACAATATGGCAGTCAGAACTCAGAACTCATAAGAGCTCTTAATTCTAGGATTAAACATTTTAATTTGAAATTATTATTAATTTTGAAAACAACAAAAATGTAAAATGATATGGGTATTTAATGTGATGTTGAAGTGTATATTTTGAATGAAACCAGCGGACGTGTAACCTTTAATTATACAAATAATAAACGCATTGATTATGAATTCTAATACATAGTGAATTGTTTAAGAAGAAGAAGGGAAATTATAAAAATGTGTTTCGTTGTAATATAATTAATGATACAAGCTGATATAAGTATAATCAGTAATATAATATATAATATAATATATTAAAACTCTTATGAGAATATATCGCCTCTCTGTAGCAACTTTCCAATAGCCAAATTAAAGTAGCCGCTTTTGTGCGAACTGATTCTCTTTGATTCTCCCATATCCTGATATCCAGCAGTAGAGAAAGGAGCAGCTGATGGGAGGGAGAAGTAGCAGAGTTAAAGAACCTTTCTCACTCTCCATGACTCCATACGTCCATTGTATGGATTGTAATTTTGTAATGTGCAGTATGAAAGTAATATCTGCAATAATATCTGCAATAATATCTGCAATAATATCTGCAATAATATCTGCGTTCATACGCACAAATGCAGCTCAAGCACAACTGTATAGCTATATTCTATACATGTATACATGCGTGTATGCACCGATGACGCGCCACGGCGCCGCGGCGCCGCACAGCCACAGCAGCATAATAGGAGCGATGTTGTCAAGAATCCTATCAGCTCTTTTGTTTAGTTTACGATTGCAAACAACGTCCAGTGTATGACACACGCACTGGGAACAGAGGAGAAAAGTCGCAGCTGCCTCGGCGATCCATTCTATGCAGTAGGAAATATACGCGATAACGCCAGTTCAACGGAGAGCGTGTGCTGCTAAGTGGCTTGCGTCAACTAACAAGAATATAATAAAAATTCGACGCACACGTCAAATAGACAAAAGATATTTTTAGTGTCAACGATATCAAAATGTGGAAACCCTTCGAGCTGGGCAGTTCTCCCATTGATTGGTGTGAGCGTAATTATAATATTTCGCCAAGTATTGCGGAATTTATGAATACGGTATGTTGGCTTTTTTTCTCTCAATCATTTGTCTCTTTTTTTATACACTTGGCGCTCAATCTTTTTAATAAGCATATACCTATGTTATTTGAGTACTTTAAGGCTTTTATTAGCATAAATTGAAATATTTTTAACATATCAATAGTTATGTTTTTACAATCTTTTTAATAAACCAAAATCGGTCATTGTTTCTTTAATTATTGAAAAAAGTAAAGAAAAATTTGAAAGATATCGATGCTTTCGAGACAATACTGTAAAACTGACGTTACTGCAGAAGGATCTCTTTATCTTAATATGAATATGCTTCACAAAACCTAATTATCTAACGTTCTTTTTTTCTCATTATAGCTGAGCAACGTCGTCTTCCTATTACTACCACCAGTATTAATGCATCTTTTTAGAGATTATGGTAGATTTGTTAATCCTGGAATCCACGTTATATGGTTACTTATGATGGTTGTTGGTGCCAGTAGTGCTTATTTTCATGCAACTCTTTCTCTCGTTGGTAAGAATTATATTTGACTATTGTAGAAGATTGTAAGATATAATATTGAAAATAGTATAATTATAAAATCTTATGTTGCGTTTTATGCAATAGGTCAACTTCTCGATGAACTTACTATATTGTGGGTCTACATGGCTGGATTCTGTATGTTTTTCCCTCGAAGATACTTTCCCACAGCAGCTAAAAATAACCGTAAAAGGTTTTCTCTTTTTGCTACTCTACCGACCCTTGCTGCAACTGTACTAGCAACCTTTCATCCTGCCATAAATGCGTTTGCTCTTATGACCCTTGGAATTCCAGCGTTCGCATTTATGATTCTTGAATTGAAAAGGTATAAACAATTATAAAAAGAAAAAGAAAAAATATAAACAATTTACTCGTTACCACCCCTAATACATTATTTGATTTTTATATTTTTCTAGAACAAAATCTGCAAGAGTTTATAGATTAGGTCTTAGATGTGGAGCTGCTTGGTTATTGGCAGTCACGTGTTGGCTAAACGATAGATTATTTTGCGACACTTGGCTTAATTTGAATTTTCCTTATCTTCACGCTCTGTGGCATCTTTTCATTTTTATTGCAAGCTATACAGCTGCTGTATTGTTTGCCTATTTTTCAGTCAAAGAAGAACGACCTCAACAATCACCAATGCTAAAGTATTGGCCAAGAGATGACTTTGAACTTGGAATTCCATACGTTACGATCAAAAGTTATATCAAAGTTGATACCAATACTAACATATAAGAGACTTTGTTTTCTCATATGAATTATTCAATACCATGGAAAGAAAGGCTGAAAATTGATATTCTAAAAGTTTTTACTGAAGAATTGCGTAACAGAGACTGAGATGAGTATTTAATAGTAATTATAAAAAAAGGACATAGATTGTGTGCAAGCCAATATATTGATTTGAAAAGTTGTTTAGAAAAATGTTTACCAATATGTATTAGTCGAAAAAAGAATCTGTGACTGCAACAAAGATATATACTTGATAAGTACCAAATGTGTTATTTAAATAATATTACTATTATTATTTACATTGTAATGGATAATAATCTTATTCAATATGGCGAAAATCCGTACTCAAAGTATATGTGATACTTGTGCATGTATAATATTAGTGATTTTGTAAAAATATGCAAATTCCAAAAGAGCATATCCAATATTTAAAATTGTAAGTGCATGCGCTAAGAAACATAGACGCGAAAAATATGACGAATAAGATTTAATTAATAATATTGAAATTATTGATGTTTACAATGTAGCAGAACTTGTTGAAAGTTCATTTTTTAAAATTGTCTACTCAATAGACGAATTATTGAGTATTACTATACATATTAGATACCAGGGGTATTGTTGATCTGATATTGAAATTGATATTTTGTAAGATTATTAAAAATATTGGATTATTTTCTAATCGAAAATTGTAACATGACAGTTTTGACTTCATGTATACATTATTTTAGAATATTATTTGTCAAATAAAAGCTTTTATAAAATAGTGGAGCCTAAGGCGTATTATTTTCCAATGATTGTAGTGTAATTTTTGTTATGCATGCGAGTGCATATGAGTATATGTTAATATATAATATATCGATTTTAGTAGTTTATTTTTGGCAAATAGGTTTTTCTCACATCTATAATAATGAATTCCCGTATAAGTAACCGAAGCAATGGCAGTGTCCATTTTGTTATTTCAGTGCGGTTATTTATTTTTTATACAGGATCTATTGCAACAACAGTTGTAGTAAATTGAGGAATGTTTATATCAGTTCTGGACATCGAAAAATTATTGAAAAAGATTATATGTTTTCTCCTCGGTAAGTAACAATGTTATTGTTCGTCTCGTAAATTTTGACCTCGTAAAGTATATCTGGTTGTGGTAGTAATTTTTGTAATTCTTCGAAAATAAAAATAGCAACGTTTTCCGTGGTTGAAACGACCTCTTTAAAATAAGCGACATCTTTGTCCAAATTTTTGTGATCCAATTGATCCATGAGGATTTTTTTCATAAACAACTTTAAATCGGAGATATTCATGACCATGCCTGTTTTAGGATCAACGGCTCCCTTTACCGTTACTTCAACTGCAATAAAAAATACGATAATTCACTGAGTAATTATCTAAGTAAACATTTGCTAAAAATTACCAGTGTAATTGTGTCCATGACCCCAATAGTTATTGCACTTTCCGTAAATTTGAGCGTTTTCTTCGTCGCTTAAATGCGGGCTGCAATTCGAAGGATTCGAAAAAAATTAATTTTCTAAAATATCTTTTTGAAATGTCTTGCCTTAAATATATAGAGAGAGGCAAGAAGTGGAAGAAGAAAAGCAGGTTGCTGAGCAACCAGCAACCTGTTTTTCTCTGTCTGTTACATAAGTTGTACGAGAAATCAAAAAAGAAACTAATTTTATAGTACTGAATAATAATGGATGAATTTGAACCTGTGAAGTCTGTGGCAGGCGGAGATAGTTTCCTTTCTAGTTAAATATGCAACCGGTCTGGACATTTCTACTTGGAATGATTTATTGCCACTTATTGAATGAAGTTTCGACGGCAGTGCGCGCAGATCAAGCCAAGACTAACGATCTCAGCCGGAGGAACTGCTTACAGAGACCAGCGGAGACGGCGGACGACGACTCATTTTCTACAAGCTCAAACCTCAAGAGTGCGTCCTTCGTTTCCCCTTTCCTTCGTTAGGCGTTACTCCTCGCGATCTGCGAGCTCGGCTGCGCTCGCGTTATGCGCACATTTGCAATTGCACGCACACGAGGTTATTCCTCGTTAGGGGCCGGGCGCCGGGAGCAGAACAACAAAGGCAAGTTCCAAGTACTTGGTCGAGTCACAGCAGCATGGGCTAAATAACCAAACCCAATAACCAAAACCAGACCAAACGAATTCGACCACGTCTGTGGAGATTGCCATGTTGGACAATTGTTCCCGCTATTTTTTTCAATTCAAATCACGATAGTATCATTTGAATTATTATACCATTATACCAGTACTAAATAATATAGATAATATATATAGATAATATATATAGATAATATATATAGATATTACCTTATTCTTACTTCAAAATCATATTTACATAAACGCATAGATACATACATTTTTATGTTTTTACATATTATTCGTTAAATTCGTTAACCAACTTCAATAAACTTCAATAAACGTTAAACAATAATTTTATGATAAATATGCTGAATATTTCAAAAACCAGTAATTTTTTTTTGTTTTTTTTTTGTTTTTTGGACTTTTTTTTCGCGGACAATTAGAATCGATTTAAAGTTCAATTTAATTCTATTATGCATTAATATTCTAATATGGCATTTAAATTTTAAACTAAATTTTCAATTTCATAGGATTCGAATTAAAACTATAAAAGTGACGTATAATTCGATGTAAAATTGTGAACTGTAACAGGATTATGCGGTAAAAAAAAAGTACAATGCCAGTTTGTACCATTCAATTCCATTTAAATGTACTTTTTAATTATAATAAACTGTAAGACGAGAGTCGTTTTACAGTTTATTCAAGTATAACGTTATTTGAATTTCATAGACAAATTCTGACAGCTGTCAGCTGTGTAGATGTGATTATATATACGTAACGTGTAATGATCCACACGATCGGGAACTTGATCTTTCAATCTTACAAGCAGAGGTAGTAGAAATTTAAGCTGACGTGAGAAAAGTAGAAAGCTGATTTTGCAGCGACAAAAAAAGGTAACGTATAGCGTATATAAACCTTTATGAGCTGAGCTGCTAGTGCGTCTCGGACTTTTCATTCTCAGTCTACGTCAAATTATTCTATACAATAGTTGTACAAATCTATCAAAAGATTTCAAATGGTATCGTAATTGAAATAAAAAATAGTTAGAAAAATACGAAAAACTTGGTCAACAATGCTTTATAGCCAGTTTAATTTTTCGATTACTCTTAGGTCTATAAGTTCAAAATTGAAGATTCTATGCCAGTCTGTGCCTGCTTCGGGTAAACGGGTAACGGGTTACCGCAGGCGTCACCAAAGTGTAGAAAATTATTTTGAGAAAAAAGCTTCCTCCCGTGCTAGAGTAATTTAACTATAATAACGTTTCTGTTATTTGATTACTCCTCGTTAGCACTTTAATCATACCTATTAATATTATAGTTAAAAAAGTTTGTTATGTTTTAGAAAATTTTTGCAAAAAGCATTTTTTAACACAAGTAAATATTTACTAAGTAATTTAAAGTTTAAAGCGTATTTACAGCGTAGAAAATATATTTAAATAAGAAATTACCTTATGCAATATAAAATATGTATAACAATAGCGAAACGCGAATAAAAGAGAAAAGACCTTCATTTTTATAAAACAGACTTTAGTTTTACTAAGAATATTGTAAATTGTAAAAGTCTCATAACGAATGAGTTTTATTAATTAATAATTGTTAACGATTATAGCCAGCCTAAGCATAGTTAAGACATTTGGCTTCTATCTGATTACATTTATAAAAATATTTTATAAATCTACTGAAACATCGATTACTTAGGCGATAATTGTCTCACTGCTGTCGAAAGATAGCATTAAAAATCTCTATACTCACGCCATCTCGCGCAGCATCGATAGCTATTTTATGTATATATAATATAAATTACATATTATATATAATATATTTAAGTATGTGCATCTTATGCCGCTTTATTCTCCCAGGTAGTAGTAGTAGACAGCGTATAAGGCTTTCGTCGTTATACATATATGTAGGTATATAAATGCGTATATAAAGGCGGCACATGACAAAGGCAAAAGAGCAAAGCAAAACTGTTGGGCTACTGTTCGTAGCTTCGTACTTCGGACTTCGTACTCGTGGTGTTGTGGTTGTGCCGCTGCCCCGCTGCCGCGCTGCCGCGCAGGCGCTCGAGCGCTCGAGCGCTTAGGCGGTTTAGGCGGCTTAGGCGGCTTAGGCGGCTTAGGGAAAAACATTGCGCGCTCTGCCCTGGGACCTCTGGGAGTAACGACGGCATAGATGAGAAACGGTATTAGGCAGATTCAGTTGTAGCCAAGCAGCGAGCAACTAGTAAGTCTGGAGTTTCAGTCGCGTCACGCGTATCGCTATATCGTATATACGCTAGGCAAGAAAGCAACAGAGCAAGAAAGATACAGAGAGGGAGAGTGCGACAAATATGACTGTAAATACGAGTGCCGACGAGGCCTCCAAGTGCTACCTCGTCCTCGAGGATGGCACTGTTTTTCCAGGAACAACTTTTGGAGCTCGTAAAGAAGTCGATGGAGAAATCGGTAAGCCTTTTTCTACGTAGTTTTCCTTACTCTTGCCAACTACTATAGCTAACTTGCCGGTATTCTATCAACACGTGGTGAAAGAGCGAGATGGAGAATGCGCGCTCGCTCCGTTTTACTCGGTTTTACACGACTACCTACCTATACGACGTTCAACGTATTTTCCCTCCGTTCAAACGACCGATTCCTTCATGATCATTCAATGATTAAGCCTGTCTTCGCTCGATACTCCTTGTTTTACAAGTTTAAAGGGAAAGAGAGATACAAAATTGTTTTCAGTTCTGACAGTGTGCAACAGTGGCCTCAGGTCTCAGGTTCTTTCTTAAAATGTGCGCGCGCCTTTCTTATATATATTGCTGTCTATATGGTATAATTGGTATATATATATATATATATATATATATAGATATGTTTTCACGTGTTTTAGATGTCGTTGATTTTCTCTGGCGCAGCTGATGCCACGTGCTTGGCTACTGCTACTTTTTTCTTATTTCTCTTTTACGTGTCTTTAGTTTTTTTCTCGGCGATATGGCGATGAAGCAGTTGCAGATTTTTTTCAATGCTTCGAATAGATTAGATATCGAGGAAAACTAAAGCGGTTCTTCGATGAAATTATATTTTTAAATTACAAGTGCTAGACAGAGCATTGAACTTGTAGGTTCTTCATGCGTATCATATAAATACAGGATCTGCTGCCGATGAAATATTTTTTCGCGTTTCCATGCTATATGGTAAATTGACAGACACACACGCACACATATGCTTTAACCAGATAAACTACTTATCAGTTTTTTCGGTAAAAACAAATTTTTTAGAATATAAGCACGAATCAGTCTGTAGACTGAAAAGAAATTATTTTCTATAATTTGATCGTTATGTTTATTTGAATGTGCATTGAGTTTAAATATTCGTTTAAATTTATGACTTGATATTTAGCATTTAAACAAAGTATTGAAATGAAAAAAATGCACTTATTGCCTTTTAAAATTATGAATATTTAACGTTTGTCGCATATGTTTACTTGTGTGTACAGTAAGTATACGATTATATTGAAAATAATGTTAGTTTCAAGCAAATATTTTCTTTGCTTTTTATGTGGAAAAAGCAATTTCATACTCAGTAATTAATGTTCTTAAATATAGGAAACTTTTTAAAGTTGTTTTTTAAGCTAACAATGAAATTTCGATTAGATCTATAAAATTAAACGTTGACAGTATTATTTGCTAATGTTTGCTAAGTATCCCAAGTATGTATGATATGGATGCTGACTCGAATTGGAATGTAGTATGATTTTTCAGAAAAGTATCGTACTGCATATTTTAATTCTTACATCATCGTCGTCTCTACGCGAGATATTTGAACGTCTTTTGTCCGTCAGCGCACGGTTTTCTGGGCGGAGGAAATTGAGAAGAAAAATCCAATACTACCCGTTACCCGTTACCCGTTACCCGTTACCCGTTACCCGTTACATTAAATCCTCGCATTATATAAATGAAAACCGGTCGCATCGTGCCCACTGCACATAATACGCATATTCGATATACGCAAGTAGCTTTGATCGCAATCTGACGGAAATCTGACGGAAATCTGACGGAAATCTGACGTAAGTATGACGGAAAACTAGAAGAAATACTTGTACAAGCAAAAAGTTCTTTTCTCTCTTTGTAAACAATGAATAAAACAGTTTCTGCGCGTCAGCTGTTTTATATAATACGATCGTATTGTATCATATGTCGATAAATAGTTGGAGAATAATCTGATGTTATATGGGTATTTAAAATACAAATATTATTTTTGTCACTGTATGTTTGTTCTTGCAGTTTTTCAAACTGGGATGGTCGGCTATCCCGAATCGCTGACTGATCCATCTTACTGTGATCAGATTCTGGTACTGACGTATCCGCTAATCGGCAATTATGGTGTACCGAGCAACGAGAAGGATGAAAATCAATTGCCCAGGTAAACAATTATTCTCACTGCTCGTGGATTTCAATTCAAAATTCTTCATTCATGTTACATTTCTTATCTGAAATGATGTTATCATTGCTGCAAATAAAAAGCAGGCTTAATACAAAATAAACAGTTGAATAAACAGTCGAATTGCGCATCATAACAGATAGTTGCTAGATCAACCGTTAAACATTTTTCGTTACAAATTTCGATAGGATTTTTTTTCAAAATTCAAAGTTCTAACCGATTATGCTCAAAAAATTACAGCCAAATAGATCTTGATGAGATCGATTATTGAGTAGATAAAAATAACGCTTTTTATTTTCGAATTTTAATCATGATTCTTAGTAGGGGACTACCTTATAGGTAGCAGAGTTGGTACTACTTGCTTTTTCTGGTATTATTTCTCTTCAGAATAAACCGTCAAAGAGCACATTTCTTCATAACTAACTTATTTACTATAATTTGAATAAACCTTTCTACGGTCTGTGGCAAATGTGTGGCAAATGTGTGGCAAATGTGTGGCAAATTCGATTTCAAATAATAAATCCGTTAAATTTTTATGTAATATTCGTGTTACGCATTTGAAAACAAATTTATTCGCGTTGCAATAGAAACGAAATTCCTCAAGAACATCATGTCCGTTGTACGATTGATATGCTCAATGTAGAACAACATTTGTCAGCAAAAAATGTAATCATTTATGATTATAGATTTGTTATAACATCGCTTTAACAACTATTCGTTAGTATGTTCATGAAATCATGAACTTTTATTACATATGGAAAAGTGAGGAAGAGATTTATATAATACATATAAAAATTGCACGATTCATTTGATAACTACTTGTAAGTTGTTTTCTGCCAACAACACGTTTTTCCATTAGAATTAAATAAAACCAATTGCAGTATCTTACATCTCTATTTGCCATATTTACTATATATACTAGTGACCATATTTAAGAACCGATTTGATTAACGACATTCGTCGCGTGTTGTTTTTCAAAATCATAACACTTCGCATTAAAGTGCAAATCTATATCAGAACGAATTCTATCCAAAATTTATAAACAAAATGAATAAATGATAAACTACTTGAGAAAGATTTTTTTAATTTCTTAATTTTTCTTAAGTTTTTCATTTCGAAATTGTGATTTTCCCCGAAATTTTAAGAGATGGACAATTGCATCGTATCAGCAACGCACAATTTGAGCGTCTTCAGCTATTGAGTTATTCAGAAAAAAAATCGAATAACTTTCAATAACAAAATATACAAATATATAAAAAAGGTAAAAAGATACTTGTAGGTTGATGCAGTGATAATGATCAGTTTAAAATAAATTCGAAGAGAGAGACTTTATTGACCGGTGAATTAGTCTGTAATCGCTAATGCTGAGGAATTAATAATATTTGTCATTTTCTGTATACTAAAAAAAAGCATAAAACTAAGGACAAGTCTATTTAGATGGTTCGAGTCTGAAAAGATTTGGGCAGCAGGTCTCGTTGTTAGCGAGCACTGCAGCACACAAAGTCATTGGCGTCAAACCAAGTCATTATCAGATTGGATGCGCGATGAGGGCATACCTGGAATCCAAAAAGTCGACACTCGTGCCCTTACCAAGATCATCCGAGAAAAGGGTACTATTCTTGGTAGAATTATACATTCATTGCCCGCGGATCTGAAATACCTGCCGCCTATCGTTGACCCCAATAGTCAGAATCTTGTTGCTAAGGTTTCACGCGTAAGTATACAGCCTCATTAATTTCAGTTTTTTAATAAGCCTATTTAATAATTCAATAATTATCTAAAGTGTATTTATAATCATTGCAGACATCAAAAGTTACGTTCAACCCAAAGGGCTCTCCTCATATCTGCGTCGTCGACTGTGGCCTTAAGTACAATCAACTGAGATGTTTGACATCTCGTGGAGCTCGGGTCGATATTGTTCCTTGGAACCACAAAATCCAGGATGAACAATTCGATGGTTTGTTCCTTAGTAATGGACCGGGTGATCCTAGTATGTGCAAAGAGACTCTCGATAATCTCAAACAAATACTCGCTTCGTCAAATAAAAAGCCCATATTTGGAATCTGTTTGGGACATCAGTTACTATCATTAGCTGCTGGCTGTACAAGTTACAAAATGAGGTAACGAGTTGGTTTAAAAGGCTTTGAAGAACCAGACAGTTCAGAAAAAGCAATATACGCGATTTCGTCGCAATCGTTAAGGCGCTTCGGATTCGATCTGGGCTCTATTTTTATTCTTATTTTTATTCAGCTACGGTAATCGAGGGCACAATCAGCCAGCTGTGCACAACGACACTAAGCGATGTTACATGACATCGCAGAATCACGGTTTCGCCATTGATGCCGTAAGTCTACCCAAAGATTGGGAGGTACTCTTCAGCAACGCCAACGATGGCAGTAACGAAGGAATCGTCCATTCGAATCTTCCCTATTTTTCCGTTCAATTTCATCCAGAGCACACAGCTGGTCCAGAGGACCTCGAGTGCCTATTTGACGTTTTTCTGGATTGCGTTTGTGATTTCATGAACGCCAAGTCTGGTGACAGTGTAAAGAAACGCTTGCGTCAAAAGCTTGAATATTTGCCAAAAGAGAAGATGCCTTTAGAACGTCCGAAAAAAGTTTTGATTCTCGGTTCTGGTGGTTTAAGTATAGGACAGGCTGGAGAGTTTGATTACTCTGGATCGCAGGCTATCAAGGCTTTAAAGGAGGAGAATATCCAGACTGTTCTTATCAATCCAAATATCGCCACTGTCCAAACTTCCAAAGGTATGGCGGATAAAGTCTATTTCCTGCCGATTTTACCAGACTACGTGGAACAGGTTCGTTTTCCAAATATCAAGAACAGTTGTTTCACTTTCACAGTTCTAAGTTAAAGTGTTGTTCTACGCTAAATTTTCGACAGGTCATTCAATCAGAACGTCCAGATGGTGTACTTTTAACTTTCGGTGGTCAGACAGCTCTGAACTGTGGGGTACAGCTACAAAACCGTGGTACATTCGCGAAATATGGCGTCAAGATTTTGGGTACTCCAATCGAGTCGATCATTGAAACAGAGGATCGTAAACTGTTTGCTGATCGTGTCAATGAAATCGATGAGAAAGTAGCCCCTAGTTGTGCCGTATATTCGATCCAGGAGGCTCTGGAGGCTGCGGAGAAGCTTGGCTATCCAGTTATGGCAAGAGCAGCCTTTTCACTTGGTGGTTTAGGTTCTGGTTTTGCCAATACTAAAGAGGAGTTGAAAACACTAGCTCAACAGGCGCTCGCTCATTCCTCGCAGTTGATCATCGACAAATCGTTACAAGGGTGGAAAGAGGTGGGTTCTCTCTCTCTCTCTCTCTCTCTCTCTCTGTAACAATTGAAAAATCGGCGAATGTAATTTTATTAATTTCAAAATAATTAATCTCGATTAAAGTACAGCGAGACAAGAAGATACCTTGGTCTCGGTCAAGGTTTCGAACCCTGCGCGAAATTTTGCCGCAAATCTAGAAAGCTCGAGATTTTTGGCTTTCTCGTACACGCTTAACCATCATAAAAGTTCCAAAAATAATGTAAACATGTTATATTTATTAAATAGATATTGGGCATTTTTAATTAATACATTATAATAAGATACATAACATTTAAAAACCTCTTTATTTTTAACAGATTGAATACGAAGTAGTTCGAGATGCTTATGACAATTGCATCACTGTCTGTAACATGGAGAACGTCGATCCATTGGGTATCCATACCGGTGAGTCTATCGTTGTGGCTCCCAGTCAGACTCTTTCAAATCGGGAGTACAATATGCTCAGGACGACAGCCGTAAAGGTCATACGACACTTGGGTGTTGTTGGAGAGTGCAACATACAATACGCTTTAAACCCTTTCTCCGAAGAATTTTACATCATAGAGGTGAATGCTAGGCTTTCCAGAAGTTCGGCACTCGCCAGTAAGGCTACTGGTTATCCACTGGCTTACGTCGCTGCAAAGTTGGCTCTAGGCATACCTTTACCAGATATTAAAAACTCGGTGACTGGTAAAACTACAGCTTGCTTCGAGCCTAGTTTAGATTATTGTGTTGTTAAAATACCGAGGTGGGATCTTAGCAAATTCCAAAGGGTTAGCACGAAGGTACGTCTATAAAGTATAGACATATATTTATTTACTTATTACCAGAGTACACAAACAATATTAGAAACCAGTATATTAAATAAAACAAGTACTCAGAATATTTGAATGCAAAGAATTTATTGCTCTCATTCGTTACTGCTCATTTAATTATGCAGATCGGCAGTTCCATGAAGAGCGTGGGTGAAGTTATGGCGATCGGTCGCAGCTTCGAAGAGGCTTTCCAGAAGGCTTTGCGAATGGTCGATGAGAACGTGGTTGGGTTTTGTCCATATCTGAAAAAAGTTAACGAAGACGAACTGGAAAAACCTACCGATAAGCGTATGTTCGTCCTGGCTGCTGCAATCAAGGCTGGTTATACTACTGAAAAAATCTACCGACTGACCAAAATCGACCACTGGTTCCTCGAAAAAATGCGTAACATTATCCACTACCAGAACCGCTTGGAGAATTTGGAGCAGACTAAACTCACGTACGAGATGTTGCTGGGAGCAAAGCAACTTGGCTTTTCAGACAAACAAATCGCCATGGCTGTGAAGAGCACTGAACTGGCTATTCGTAAGCAAAGAAAGGAGATGAAAATCTATCCATTTGTTAAACAAATTGATACAGTGGCTGCGGAGTGGCCTGCCAGTACTAATTATCTATATCTAACGTACAATGGAACCGATCATGACCTAGATTTCCCTGAAGGATATGTCATGGTTATTGGTAAGCAACTTTGTCATTAAAATATGAATTTTCACGTTACAAGCTATCTGTACTATTTCATTTAGAACTTATCTAACTGACAGGTTCGGGAGTCTACCGAATCGGTAGTTCAGTTGAATTTGACTGGTGTGCTGTAAGCTGTTTGCGCGAGCTGCGCAATCTTGGCAAAAAGACCATCATGATTAACTACAATCCAGAAACGGTAAGCACGGACTACGACATGAGCGATCGTCTGTACTTCGAGGAGATCTCATTTGAAGTTGTGATGGACATTTATGATCAAGAAGCACCAGAAGGTATAATCCTCTGCATGGGTGGACAATTACCTAATAATATTGCCATGGACTTACATCGTCAGCAAGCGCGCATCCTTGGTACTTCACCAGAACAGATCGACGGTGCGGAAAATCGATTCAAGTTCTCAAGAATGCTTGACAGAATCGGGGTGCTGCAACCAAAGTGGAGAGAACTGATCGATTTGCAAGGTGCCGTGGAGTTTTGTAGGGATGTCGGTTATCCTTGTCTCGTACGACCTTCCTACGTTCTCAGTGGTGCAGCTATGAACGTGGCTCATTCCGATAACGATTTGCAAACGTATTTGAAGAATGCAGCTAGTGTCAGCAAGGAACATCCAGTTGTTATTTCCAAATTTATACTGGAAGCTAAGGAGATCGATGTTGATGCAGTAGCTTACAATGGAAATATTCTTTGTATGGCTGTGTCTGAACACGTCGAGAACGCTGGCGTTCATTCAGGAGATGCAACTCTTGTAACTCCACCGCAAGATATCAATTTGGAGACTCTAGAGAAGATCAAGATTATAACGAGACAGATTGCTCATAATTTGGAAGTCACTGGACCATTCAACATGCAGCTTATTGCGAAGGTAAGGTTGTTCTTTGTTTTTTATCCCTTTAAAGTCAAAGGA
The DNA here is from genome assembly GCA_018906985.1 of Apocrypta bakeri. Lineage (NCBI taxonomy): Eukaryota > Metazoa > Arthropoda > Insecta > Hymenoptera > Pteromalidae > Apocrypta > Apocrypta bakeri. The sequence continues at coordinate 395,658 of JACCIA010000013.1, read as the reverse complement.
CACGTTTTCCAAGATCACGTCTTAGGGTTGTTCTGAAGGAAAAAAATCTACTTTTAAATTGTGCAATAATTTAATTATGTTCTTCAGAACAACGAACTCAAAGTCATAGAGTGCAACGTTCGCGTCTCAAGATCTTTCCCGTTCGTTTCAAAAACATTGGATCACGATTTCGTTGCTATGGCCACTCGGTTGATTATTGGAGAACCAGTTGAACCTGTTGATGTTCTCGCAGGTTGTGGTAAAGTTGGCGTCAAAGTGCCTCAATTTTCGTTTTCAAGATTAACAGGTATGCATTTGCAAAACAATAGGAAAGAATATTACTAATTACTTGCTGCAATCCCTTTATTATGATTATTATTGTAATTATTATTCTATATAAATAAAATACATTCTAAACTAAGATAAATGAAAAATCTATTGATAAATATAATATTTTTAAAGGCGCTGACGTTATGTTGGGTGTGGAAATGGCTTCTACTGGTGAAGTAGCTTGTTTTGGTGACAATCGATATGAAGCGTATTTAAAAGGTATGATGAGCACTGGATTCCACATTCCAGAAAAAGGCATTCTTCTATCTATTGGTACCTACAAGGTATGCTTCGGTATACTTTATTCATTCAATGTATTGAACAATATTACGAAAACAGTCGCAAATTAATTGGATCAATGATTCTAGCATAAAACCGAATTGTTGCCGTCTATCGCTAATCTTCATAAAATGGGCTACAAACTTTATGCTAGCATGGGGACAGCAGATTTTTATTCGGCGCATAAAATTCACGTGAGTACTTATTCTTTTGATATCCAGATAAAATGCCTTACACGTTGCTATTATAAAGGGTAATGCTGAATGATCAATTAAAAACAAGTAAGTTCATTTGCATATACAACATAAATATTCAGACAAGTACAGAATCATCCGCATACAAAAACTCGCACAATAGGTACAATATATAACGATTTAAATATTTTTTCGATAAACAATTCCCATTCATTGTCTGCAGTGTTCGCTTCTTTAGTTGTTCATTTAATTCGAGTAAAGCGATTGTATTTCCAAGACATTTTTAAATAATCTACTGCATTAAATAATAAGACATAAATATTCGTAACAGATTGATCATCGTCGTACTCGTCTCACTACGTTTATCAAGATTAGTATGAATCGTTTTTTTAAATATCGTCTAAGCCAATCGAAGCTGTCTTAAAAATAAGAAAATATAAATAACACTTGATAAAATGATGTAGGACGTGAGAATTAAGCCTTTTTTCTGGCACATGATCAGCAATAATATTTCGGGTAAGAATAATATAATAACTTTTAACGGTTTCAATCAATTTTCGAAGAATCATCGTAATCATTCACCAGAAATATTTTCAATGACGATTTAAAAAAATATGATTCCACGACTTTTTGAAGAATATTTGAAAGTGCTATAACTTTGTAAAGGTTCATAAATATAGAGGTACATTTTTTCTATCATTATTAATTAAAAAGAGCTTCCTTCATATCGTGGAATACGTACTGTATCAATTTTTCTGAGATCGCTTCTGATCTCGATCAGTGTCTCGATAACTGATCAAAAAAGGAGTTCGAAAAAGTGTCCTGATTACGTTAATGGGTTAAATAATGAGTTTCTTGCAGGAGTTTCGTGAGTCTTTAAAAGATATTGCAATTGTTTACTTTCTTTTTCCGACTCTAGGCTTACTTTTTCGAAACTTATGTTCCCATTCTAAATAGTTATTCGAACACAATATTCGACGAAAAATTGCCTAATTCTCTTTGCCTAATAATCTTAAGACGAAGTTGTCTCAGTACTCGCCGGTACAGCTTTATCCGCGATAGTAACTCTATTTATAAGCTTTTTCGCAAGCTTTGTTGTAGTCACTTTACTAGGCGACGTCTTGTATAAATATGATTTATTAACAGTTTCCGACTCGTGCACTTCTACCTCGACACTACTTTGAATGTTGAACCTATCATTAAGAGTACCAGCGTAAATAGGTTCATCGGCGCTTCTTCTTGGAGTTATAGGCTTAGTTGACAAATCCGAGATATAAATGGGACTATCGCGTTGCGAGCGAACGTTGTTCAAAATTTTATTGGCCTCCAATTTGTGATCTGGACTTTCATTTTGGAGTAAGATAGCCAAAAGTCGAGCTTGATCTAAGTAAACTTTTTGACGGGTTGTATCTTGGTCGGTACAGCTTTGAGCCATTCGTGTAAAGTGGTTGGCGAAGAACATTAGCAGATGGGCCAGACGTACGGATGTCAATGGTTCGCATTTTTCCTGTTGAAAAAAAAAAGAAAAAGATCTAATATAACGTTGTTTCAATAGTAGCATGCAATTATTCTTCGTTGCTGGCTTTAAGAGATTAAGTTCCGAAAACAAGTCGAAGTTGAAATGTCTATTCAATCTGGAATGATGATGAAAAAATCTTACTCGAATATCGATAATAGAATCGATAACTTGTTTGGGTGTAATCAGAGTCTTCATGTTCGTCTTCCTTGTTTGTATATAGTACTGATTCGTTTGCTTGGCTTCACTCCAGAATTTTTTCACAGCTTCTTTCTTTCCGTAGACCGCAGTTAGAACAACACCTGATTCCTGTTGTTGTTGTTGTTGTTGTTGTTGTTGTTGTTGATGATGCTGCTGCTGCTGCTGCTGCTGTTGTTCTTGCTGTTGCTGTTGATCTTCGTTGCTCTTAGCTTGAAGATTTGGATTTATGAGCAAGAGCTCGTTGATTGTGAGTAGCCTCAGTAGCTCGCGATAGTTTAGTCGCGGATACAGACTTTCGTCTTCGTAGTGAATTTTTTCCATCGCGTGGAATAAAAACATCACGGGATTTTCTATTATGCGATTGAGTTGTTTCTGCGAGTGCAGAAGGTAGTCCAAATTAATGTTGGCGAATACATCACGCTCCGGTATAAAGTAGTCGCACATCGTACGCTGTTGTATACTGCTGTGCAAAGTTTCGAGGAGAACCAGCAGAGATTTTCCTGTCGAACAAATCCGATGAGTATATAATAAATGTTAAGTCATTTTAAACAGTGCAATGATTTATTTCTATTTTAAATATCGAACATTACAAATACCGAAAAGAACGTGAAATTCATATTTCAGACATGCTAGAACGTGCTAAAACTCGATTCACACATTGAGATCTTACCCATTTCGTGTTCCGACCATTCAGGTTGTTCCTCGATCAACCAGAAAAGCATATTCCTGACATGCGCCGCATTAAGCCCAAAGCTCGAACTTAAGCTCCTCATAAAAGTCTTGTGAATCATGAGAACGATCGCATAGACGGTCATCTGAGCTGGCGATAGGCAAGTCTCGAGGTATCGTTCAGCGCTGGGGAATTGTAGGTTCCAGTTAAGTTTCCAGAGTCTCGGATCAGAACTGTTACCGAGTGGCCGGAAAGATTCCGGGATAAGGTAACATGGAGACTTTTCGACCCGTCGAATGTCCTCCTGGTTCGGCCAGTCACCTCGAGTGCGTTCCGACCACTTGCGAGCCCAACGAGGCCATGGACTCGAGAAGCAGGGTATTACTTCGAATTGCTCGATGCTCGTGTATCTGCGATCGTTATTCGGTACGTCATATTTTCAAACTCTTAATTCTTATTTCTTACAGAAACAATCTAGAATTTCAGACCCTTTCAAAGTTTATTCTTCCTACGAGCTATTTACTCGTTGCATTTTTCAAAAAGTCAATTTTCAAACGAGCCTTACTCAAAATTATCCGAGGACAAAAATGCCTTGGAGTCCATCGTAGATCATACTTTGTTTAAAATTTGTTCAAAGTTGACAATTATGATTGAAAACATTTTTAGTGTTCAATTTTGACAATGTTTTGAAGTTGAAGCTTCTAAACAGTGGAAACTTGGTAGTTTACTGCTCGAATTGGTCTGTATCCTCGTAACATCGAAAGCTCAATCGGGAGTTTCCGCCTTTTTTCATTATATACATATATATACAAATATGTACATATACTTTTCATTTAGTTAACTTCATTTAAACTTACTTTTTAACCGTGTTATAGTCGATTTTCTCCAACTTAATGGCGGCATCCGCCTTAGTAGCACTTGTCACGGATTTTTTGTCAAAATCCATCCTGCCAGCGAGTTCGTGCCTAAAGAGCATATCGAAGTGCTTGGAAAACTCGAGCGCATTGACATAGACAGTTTTGTAGTTGTGTCTCAGCTTTTCGTTCCTGATTCTCTTCTGTTGTACCGTGAGAGTTTTGGGCTCGCGGGTTGGATAGTAGATATTGCCATTGTACATGTAAGTGACACGGGTGAAGCAGTTGGAAGGTATGCTGCTGGGATCAAGACACGGTGCAACGGCCGAGGTCAACAGGTGACGGCTGACTCTGGCCTGTTTATGATGTTGCAAAGAATCACTGCTGTCGCTGTCGTGGCCATTGTACCCATAGCAGTTATTAGTCAAATAGCCAGAGCTACTCGAACTCGCTGAACTACGATTCAAAGGCTGTCGAGTTGGGTGCTGAGGACGCGTTCGAACGCCTCGTTGGTATTGAGATTGGCTGGAATGATTGCAATTTTTCTACGGTGAGCTGCGAGACTTTGTCATCGGTTCGTTTTTTATTTTCCTTATATAAACGCTTACCTCGATGAACTTCTGACGTTAGACATTCTTCCGCTACTTTGGGTATCGTGACTCAACTCGGAGTGTGCTTCGTCGTAGTAGAGCTCCCCGTCGACTAAATTCGGCATCGATTTCGTTTTCACACCTGAGATACTGGCTGGGCTATTCTGCATTTGGCTGTTGGATACCAGTCCGTAGACTGATCCGCCTTCGCTGTATATTTCGTCGGTATTTTCTGCGATCGACGACAGATCGGTATTGTCCGAGCCAGGACCTCGATTAAAATTTGGCTGACTGATCTGTTCGAGTTTCACGTAACCTGCTGATTGTGTTATGTTCTTACAATTAAAGGCTTATATGAGCATATTTTAACGATGCTAAAGAGTAAAATGTAGCTGCGGTATACGATCCGAATTGTTACTCAAAAACTTATCCAATCGTCGAACTGTTGTAAAAATGAAACTTCAACTCGAGGTGAGTTGAACTTTCATTTTTACAACATTTTTACAATCTTTATTGTTCATTAATAATAGACCATTATATTAGACCGCTTATTCGATAAAAAAGGATCTCTCCATACGAAGAGGTGTAACTTCAGTTTGATAATCAATTCGATTTTTCACGGCTCAAAACACTTTGTGCTTTGGAATCTCGTCCCACATCCGTTATAAGTGCTCTTTTTCAATTGTATTATCGATAGAAATTGCATTGAGCGAAAAAATTCGTTTACATCGGTTATAATCTTATTAAGACATAACCGATTGTACAATTACGCTAAAAGTTAAGTTTTTACGCTAAAAAAAAATTTACTTGCGTATAATTTTGCGATAAATACTAAGAAATGTGTCATTATATCTAAAAGATTATGTGCCATTATACCTATAGCTGAGACACTGAACGTTTGGATTTTATTTGTTGGTCGTATAACTATTCTAGAGACTACAATACTAAATTGTCTTTCAAAGCCATAACAAACTCACCCTCGTGTTTTTCTTTTTTTAGCAAAAAAGTATAGTTATATTTAAGATCACTAGGATTAGAGTAATGTCGCGCCTCGTCGAGTTCCGAGACAACGACGTTTTCGTAGACGAGGTAGATCTTAATTGGCCTCAGAGGCTCGACTGTTTCTTCGTCTTCGTCGGACTTGCAGACGGATGTAAACCTCATTCGACCCGTGAAGTGTTCACGCAATGCATCGGGCATCAGCGTTCGCTTTTCCGGTAGAAGTTTCTCGTTCAGTTCCTCTTCGCGCGTTAGGACCTCCTGATGCGCTTTCTTTATTTCCCTGTGTCAGATCAATTACATCGATTCATTAATCAAAGTAAATAATAAAGAGACTATTATATTATATACTACTGCTATTGCACTACTTTGCCTCTATTATGATTTTGATACGCCTTCAAGCATGGCTATATATTTTTATTATTAGAAAGAGTAAATCTTTCGATCCAGTGAGGTATTGCGAAGTAGCGGGTGGCAAACAGTACTCATGCGCTTTTTTGCTAATTTACTCGAAAGCTTGTTAAGTACGTTGTTAAGTATTTCTTCATCGATTCTTTTTTTTTATCACGGTGATGCATATGGATAAATAAATATATACGCGCGCACACACACACGCATATGCGTGTGTGTAATCGCGTTCGTTTAACAATAAAAAAATAAGAGGAAAAGCGAAAAGAAATAAGTCGAATTCTTAAATGCATTACGTCATAGTCATTATAATGATTGGTGTATATATAAACACCGATTAGATATAGGACCTCTTGCGACGTATTCTGATAAAGCGAAATAAAATTTCAATAATATTTGCATTCAGCAAGGAAGTAGGATCCAGTGTAGCGATAAAAGAATTATGACATTCCGTAGGCCATAGGGTATATACTATATTTAATAGACTAGGCGAAGCTTAATTTTTTGAAGAAGAGCAACGGTACGACGGTACGAGTTGAGAACTCGAGATTGTCACACCACTGTGCGACACTTCACACTCACGCATATACGCACACATAAACTTCACTTGATTCGAAGAGAGAAAAAAAATCGTCGCACTCACTTCTCGTAGTTCGAGAATAACTGAATGGTGAGCAATAAATTGTTCATAACAAAGACATGTGGCTCGTCTCTGATCATCTGGCTCATTTTCCTTAGTTTTAGCTTCTCCACCTCGTTCTCAGCTTCCGCAAAACTACCTTCTTCTGGCACATCTTCCGATGCGGCTTGTTCTTGTTTTTTCTCCGGATTCTTATGTCGTTTTCTCCAAGGTGCGTTGATCATAGAGGAAGTACCGAAATTCACCTTTGCGCTCGCGTTGACGTTTCCCATAGCTTGCTTGTTCGTTGATAGATTTCCGTGCATCACTACTTGAAGTGTGAATCGCAAGGACGAAAGCGAATTCGCGGAACTTAGGCGATGGCGAAACGCATGGTCGCAACGCTACCTCGCTACCTCGGCTGCCGACGTTCGTCAATAGATAGTCGCGCACTCGAGTTGTGCGCGGATCTTGAACTGATAACGAGAGCTTTATCAAGGAGCCTGATTATTGGTCAGTTCACGAGAGCTGCTTTATCATCGCGTGTATATATCGCGTGTGAGTCTTGTAAAAGCGCTTCACTTTTCAAGTTCATGGCAGTTTTCCCTCATTGTCCGAAAATCATGTTTCCATATATCGAATATTGAACCTTTCTCCCTTTAGCAACACGAACACTGATCGCGAACCGTACATATGAAACGTAGTTTTATGTACATTGAAAATGACTAGACTCTCCCGTCTGTACTGCACTCAAACTCGATTACTTTCCTGCACTGCGAAGCCAACGATATGGATAATAATATTATTATAACTGTTTTTTCTTAAAAGACCAAATTTCAAATCCTCATTATTATTCCTCATTATTGATATAGTACAATAATAACTACTTGAACCATCAAGAAGCCTCTCTGCTCTCTGCTTGAAAACGAAAGGAGAAATAAAGAAATAAAATTGAAACAAATCAGTAGACACGTGTTTCTGGAAAAGGATTATCCTCAAAATGTTTAACTCTACGTCATTCATACCGTGTATCGACACGCAATGCGATAAAAATATCGATTCGCTCTCGCTTCGCTATCTAATCGTGCATGTAGATGGATCGCTGTGGTGGCGCGAAAAAATCTTGTTAATCACCCTTAGTCGATTACGAGACGGAAATGTGCACGTTCAATTATTCTCCTGGTTTTTCTCTCTTGGAATCCCCTGATGGCGATACATTTTTAAAGCGATAACCAAGTTTTTTTACGTCAACGATTCAGTTTATCTGTCGTTTCAAATTTTACGAGCTCCTTTTGGAGAAAAAATCATTCTCCAAATGGTTATTTAGTAGACAATTCTCTTCGAATGATATGAACAGCTATATTCTTAATTCTGCTCTTATTTTACGATACAGTATAATACCACATTGATTGACAGCCCGTGAAAGGAACGTGAAACGTTCGGAACGAAAACAAGTACATTTTTTATCATCCGATAGAACGATAATGACTAAATAATTGTTATGTTATTCATATGCGGTAAAAGCACTTTGCATTTCCATTGAGAATAATTTTCCAAGTTTATACTTCAATTATAGGAAACCGTGCTTTCTGGATTTGCTTTCTGGATTTGCTTTCTGGATTTGCTTTCTCGATTTGCTTTCTCGATTTGCTTTCTCGATTTGCTTTCTCGATTTGCTTTCTCGATTTGCTTTCTCGATTTGCTTTCTTGATTTGATTTTTGGTGTCACTGCGATGCTGTTAATGAGTTTCAATCCTTCAGCATTTAACCGTAATGCAATAACTGTAATGTCATGTGTGAAACATATCAATGGTTTCCCCGGTGAATTACTTTTTAAACATCTCCAGGTCATTCGTGTAAACGAATTCAGAATCGTTAGATTTCGATGAATTTCGCTAAAAATAAATAATAAAAATAACTACTAACGAACTAACTAACTAAAGTAAGCTTCCTGTACGAGAACCTGACACAAAGGTTGGGGATTTGAAGTTGAAGAATTTCAAGTGTCAAAACAATCATATGGCTACGAATTATCATAATAACTTTATCATAATTGCTATGAAATAGTGAAATCTATCTATCAAATCTATCCTACCCTATATAATAATAGCTATTTCCGTAATGCTATACATAGTATTTTTAATAAGTAAAATATAATAAATAGTAAAATAATAATTATAATATAATGCATATAAATATAATACCGGCAGCACTGCTGGCGGTAGACGAGCATGATGTTAATTATTATTTTAAATAGTGACAAAAGCCATGGTGACCTTATTCGTGTTTTTCCATCAGCTCTAAGTAAAAAATGAAGACAAAATTAAAAAATAAATTAAAAAAGAAAAAGTCCTTTGATTTTTTTGGGGCCGACGTTTACGCAAGATTTTCATTATTCAAATTTACTTAATTATTCAAATATGCGCTTTCGCAGGGAATCGAACCTTAGACCTCCTCGTGATTGAAACTCTGAATATTTATTAAACGTTTTACAATATTTTAGCCTCATATACATTCGTTTCCATTTATGAGATTTTTTTCCTATTTAATTATTTCTTTTAAATCTATATAAGTGTTAACGATAATTAATCCAGATGGGATCTGGATTTTAGAATTTTAGACTCACACGATTAATTTATTGTAACATACGAACGTAGTTAATTTATTGACATTTGGTTGATGCTGAATTTTTCGGTAGTCAGAAGACTTTAAATTTTCATTTAATAATTACATTTATACAAAAAATCCATACGAATACACTCTTCGGTATTTTTTAATATAATAGTTTGGCACCATTTATAATTTGTGATCATTTTTTATAAATTAAATAATAACGATTGTATCTACTATATCTATATACTATATTATCCGTTATGCGCAACAGTATTAATATTACTACTGCTTAATCGTAGTGAATATAATTTTATTATACGAATTAACTTGGAAAAAATTTGGTGGACAACATTTGCACTGCATTCTTGGCATTATGACGGCATAGAGCTAGCTCGCTATGCTGAATATGGGATATGCTGATAATGGCGAACTCGGAAGGCACTACGTGATAAAATAGCTTAATCCAAAACTTGAAATTGTGAGATCTCCGTTTTAAATGGAGTTTAAATCGGAGGTCAACCTCTTCGATTGAATTCCTCGCGAACAGTACATATGCAATAACTGTGCAAGAATGCCTGTAACGTTTTGATAATACTTTAGCTGGAAAATTATTCAGCAATAAAATTTGATCAAATAATTGCACTATTTTGTTTGCACTGTTATTAGAATTTATAAATAAAATTTACGTTGTTAAGTTCGTCTCTGATCAATCAGTGCCTCTTATATCACAACTGTCAATTGTCTAATGTAATATGTAATTCAGAAAATACACGCACACGCACGTATGTATTTATATATGATCTTGCTGTTAATGTTGTTCCCGCGATCATTCGTATACATGTTTACACACACACACACACAACACACACACACACACACATACACATAAATAAACAACAGTTATAAAAATGTAAATGTGTATGCAGAAATGTATGCATATGAATACAATCGATTTTATATCTGTCACAACAGGTCGAGCCGGTGCAATGGACTTTCGAGGACGTAATAGACACCGAGGATTCCAGTCCAAACGAGCTTCGCCATTTGGCCGACTTTTTGTCAAAGAAACACTTCGATCTAGTGATCAACCTGCCCATGCACAATGGAGGTGCTCGTCGAGTGTCTAATTTCATGACCCATGGATACCGAACTCGTAGACTCGCCGTTGACTATTCGGTGCCACTGATCACCGATGTCAAGTGCGCCAAACTACTCGTCGATGTACGTCTATTTTTTTTAATACTCCGCACATTTAATTTTTTCAGTGCCTTTATTTTATCGGAAAAATGGATTTAAAGCACGCAGGGACAAGAATTTTATACACAAAGATCGCGATAAGATTATTTAGACTTTTAGCGTTCGTACGTGTATACGATGATGGTTAATTGTCGATGCAGTGAACTGTATATTGCGTTTAAACGTTTAATCGGCGAAACTTAATAGTACACACACGCACATATATATATATATATATATATATATATATATATATTAATGACTCAGTTCTATTCTTACAAAATTCAAATTGCCAGGCTATGCTGATGTTAGAGGGTAAGGCTCCACGCATGAAGACGCACACCGACTGTATGACGTCACGCCGTCTGGTTCGTCTACCTGGTTTCATCGATGTCCACGTCCACGTACGCGACCCTGGCACGACTTATAAGGAGGATTTCGCCTCCTGTACTGCTGCAGCTCTCGCCGGAGGTATTACCACTATTCTTGCTATGCCCAATACCAACCCTGCTATCGTCGACAAGGAAGCCTTTGCCATTGCCAAAGAGGTGAGCTCGTCGTAAATTCATTTATTTTTTATTTATTTATTTATTTATTAACCAGAGTATAGAGACAAAATCATGATCTAATGTAATAATAATTATTGATCATTTGTTACATTCTACAGAATCAATAATTTCGAATTCGGTATTAGTAAGTTTGAGGCCAGGTTCGGTTGAAATTTTTTCTGCCATGTTGTGCTCTGTAATGAAAAAATAAGGGATGACTTGATAGATACAATTCGATCAGGGTGATTTAACGATAGGACATGATGTTTTTGATGATTACAGCGCGCGAAAATCGGTGCTCGGTGTGATTACGCTTTGTACGCTGGAGCTTCTTCGGAGAACTGGTCATCGATTACCGAAATAGCTCCACTTACTGCTGGTCTCAAGATGTATCTTAACGAAACCTTCACGACTTTACGCCTGAATGACCTCACTGTTTGGATTAAGGTATGTTTTTGGAAATTGGATGTGTGTAGATTTTTCGTCTAGAAAGTATAATTATACAGGAAACAATTTTTTTTATTCGATTTGCCAACCAGCACTTTGAGAACTGGCCGCATAAATATCCGATATGCGTCCATGCTGAGAAACAGACGACAGCGGCTATACTATTGCTGGCCAATTTGTACAATAGGCCAATTCACGTGTGCCATGTGGCCAGGAAAGAGGAAATTCAGATCATTCGTGCTGCTAAGGAAAAGGTATGAATGTTCGAATTATCCGAAAACAGTTATCCGATCAAAAGAAACAAGATGCCATCGACGGAATATATCGTTTGATTCTAGGGTCTGGCCGTAACGTGTGAAGTGTGTCCTCATCATCTGTTTTTGACACAAGATGATCTTGACAGAATTGGTGAAGGTTGGGGAGAAGTTCGACCGATATTGGGCACTAAAGAGGATGTGCAAGCACTTTGGGATAACATGGATCTTATCGATGTCTTTGCTACTGATCATGGTAAATACACAAAGAATTATCGATGAACAATATTAATGCGACTAGAGTGAGTGTCAATGAGTTGAGATATAAAAGCTAATTTATTGAATATGACAAATAACAACAGATTCTGTGACATAGACAATTGATAGCAAGATGTAAATTTAACCTTTATCAATTTTTATAATCAATTAAGACTTGACCCGATAAATCCAAATTTATTTAGAATTTCTATATTTAGTCGCAAGAATAACGGTAAGGTATAAAAATAAGTCTGGCCGATAAATATTTGAAAAACACTTCAATAGAAAAATTAAAATTACATATTATATACATTAAAAAATAATAAAATAATGAATAATTCCGTATAAATAGTCTTATTCCGGCCTTCGAATTACATTTTACTCTTATGCACTAATTTGCGTCTGGTAGTTATGATCAACTGTTCAATATATTAATAATGTTGATTGCGACTATATAATTATTTTTCTTATGAAGCCTTATCTAGCCTTAGATACTTTTGGTAATTTTATACTTTTTTATGATAATTCAATTACTTTAGACTGCAAACGATATCTCGGCTTATCGGGGTTTTAGCGAGTTAATAGAGTCGTATTTGAAAATTATCGAATAACGCGTTATCCTGTCGACAGTTAAGTCGTTAAAAAACTCAACAGTTAACTACAGTATGTACAGTAGATAGTAAGACATATCGGAGGCTTCAATTCGAAGCCCACCTGCAAATGTAACACTTGTCAAACTTATTCAATGGCCTTAAATAATAAAACTATTAAAGGTAAATGAAATATTAAAAGCATATGAAATATTTAATAAAATAAACGAATGAATTGCGATACATTAGCTATGGAACATCGTGAATAGCTATGCGTTTCGGGGTTTTCCTTGTGCACATTAGGTACATTTTTATAATTGAATTGTTTTTCAACAGCTCCCCATACCGTGGAGGAAAAGTCTCGCACATCGCCACCGCCACCACCAGGTTTTCCTGGCTTGGAAACGATACTGCCGCTGCTCTTGAACGCCGTGAATGAAGGCAAACTCGAAATAGAGGTCAGTGTCGCACGCATTTGTGCGAAACGAAACGTAACGCGCTGTCTAAAGAGCGCGATGACTAAACGACCGTAATCACAATTGCACGATCGTGATAACGATCAAGCGAAGGTCAGGTGCAAGAGCGTGATCGAGCTTCGTAAATTTTTCTCGTGTTCTTTTAAATTATTCGGATTTACTTGGGAAAAAGCACCGCGCGATGATAATCTCTTATCTATGGCAAATAAAGATTGAAGCTTCCTTTGTTAAGATAGCCATCGCACTTAAGAGCCCTATTGTTGGTCATTTTTTACTTTCTCGTCGCGTGCTACTGATCTCTCTTTTTTTTCTTATTTTTTCTTTTTTTTTTTCAAAAAAATGTCATCGCTTAAAGAATGCGTTTAGCCTCGTTTGTTATTTCCATTGCAGCTTAGAAGTCTCACGGGTTACGACCAACGACAAGACCAATTATTTACAAATGAAACAGTGTAAATTCGATTAAAAATATTGTAAAATTCAAAACTTTTGCTTTTGAAGCTTTATTGTGCATATGTCATAATGTATAAATTGATATTTTGAGAATATTTGCCGAAGAATCAAGATTGAAAATTTGATAAAGTAACGATGTGACAGATAGAATGAAAATGTCGTTACTTCAATAAAATGAAATCCTCTCTTTTAGGATCTTGTCGAAAAATTCTACCGCAATCCGAAACGCATCTTCAACATCCCTGATCAGCCTAACACTTATGTCGAGGTTGACTTAGACGAAGAGTGGGTAATTCCAAAATCTATGAACTTCAGCAAGTCCAAATGGACGCCTTTTGCCGGCATGAAGATTCGGGGATCGGTGCACCGAGTCGTCCTTCGTGGAGAAGTCGCCTACGTCGAAGGCCAAGTTCTTGTGAATCCAGGTTTTGGTCAGGATTTCAGAGAAACTCAGAGGAAGATTAAACTGACGGTACCAGCGGTACATCCCGCTACTAATGAAATCATCACTAGCAGACCAAGCTCGGCGTTGGAGAGTTTACTGTCACCTAAAAAGAATTTGTATGATAGGAATATCGATAACGATGATGAACCTATTGGTAAGTATATTTCTTCTAAAAACATAGCGGTTCTTTCATAGATCTGTGCTTCTGTAATTATTTTTTGTTTTTTTTTTCTTCTCACGAACCTTTACCAACTTTCAGAGCCTTTTTCTGATCTTATGCCTATTTTTAATAATTTATATTTCTTGTAATTTTACTGAAAAGTATTTTTTCAATAAAATACTTTTAAGCTCATAAATGACGTAAATTTATAAGTTTACGCGAGGCATATAAAATTAAAATCAAATTTCAAAATGATTGGATCATTCGAAATAGTATTATGTAAAATACAAGTAAATGACAAGTCTACTTATATTCACAATAAGAATATCCAAAAAATATATAAATAATGAAAAATATATAAAATAAAATATATAAATAATGTTACTCAAATAAAAGTTTTCCTGGAACTCCAAAGAAATCATTGTTGGAATGAACGATCTTTTTTTTAACTCAAGATTCTTAACTTAAGATCAATGGCAACTGTAAATGTCGCTCTGTTTCTACTTCGAAACTGTGATTGCTTCTTTCCCCAATATAAAGATCTGATATAATGTAATGTAAAGATCGAGCCTTCTCAACATTTATTCTGTAACTTGGTTGATTTATAAATGATATTTATAACTTTGGAAGTATTTTATTTGAATAATTGAACGAATTTAAGAGGTTTTTATAGAAGGATTTATAGAACATTTTTACATTATTAAGTAGAAATTTTTCATTAATCAAATAATTAACGAATAAATAAATATATTTTGTTTTGGCTTATTTGAATTTTATTTTCGTATTCGTAGATGCTTATGGGCACCTTATTCAACCTTGTACTAAGTCGGTAGTTCATTTTGCGCCTGACTATGTACCATCCCAACGGGTGATATCACCTCTACCGTTCAGCAATGCCAGCCGCTTCAAGAGCGACAGTAACCCTAATCTATATCTATCGCAGCCACCTGGGCCTACGACTCTTCCAACTGTAAACCATGGACTTACGGGGCACCATATCCTTTCCGTTGACATGTTCAAGAAGGAACAGCTAAAGGACATTTTTGATATCGCTCACGATTTGAGAATGAGCATACTCGCCGACAGGCCCTTAGATCATATTCTCAGAGTATGTAGCTTTTTATGCAACAATTTTTATTTATTTATTTATTTAATAAGAAAAATTTCATTTTCTACCAAAGTATTGTAGTAGAGGACATTTCTTCGGTGGTCTGCGGCAATACAAAATTCCATCTAAAATTTATTACATTACGGCCCTACTCTCTAATAATAGATTATTAGGTGAAGAAAAATGTGAACCTTGCACTTTACCTTGCACCTTATCCTTATACCAGGACACTTTTTCGATGTCCTTTTTTGACGGGTTCTCCAAAATAGACTCTCACTATTAACATTTGCCGTTAAAAAATCGAAAAGAAAAAGAAAAGTTGCAATTTTTCGTTGACTTAAATGTTTGTATCAATCCAAATCTGTTGCAAAGTGTATCTTCGATGTCTATACTTAACGAAAAATATGTTTTTAATTATGACAAAATGATAACGGCTATGAAAATGAAAATTTCATATAGAAAGTCAAAGCTGACATTTTACCAATTTTAGCATATTATGGTTATTTTAAAAAATTTTAATTTTTCGGAGAAGCATTTCTCATTAAAGACACAAAAGGACACTTTTGTTGTGAAATTAGATAAACTTTCGAGATAAAATGCTTTAGATAAAGCTAGAAATAAAACTGTACTATGAGCCATAACATCATAGTATGTAAGTTAGAAATAAAGCTTGATTCACCCTCATGGAAAAATGTAAAAAATTTCTTAAAAGCAGACACAGGATCAAAGAACCAGTCAATATGACAGAGTGTGTTGTTTAATAGTGGAGTTCGCTGTGATTTTGAAAGCGAAGAAAGAAATTACTTGAATTATATTCTAATTAAATTTACAGGGAAAAGTAATGGCTTCGATGTTCTACGAAGTTAGCACAAGGACATCCTGTAGTTTTGATACTGCAATGCAGAGATTAGGTGGCAGAGTGATTCACATGGACGAAATAAAATCATCGGTGAAGAAAGGCGAAACCCTCGAAGGTAATTTTTGCGAATAACGCAACGATAGGATGTCTTAGAAAAATTATTCGAATTTAATGAAAAAATGATGAAAAAATGTCCATAGATTCCGTTGCGATAATGGCTGGCTACGCTGACGTAGTAGTCCTTAGACATTCACAACGCGGTGCAGTCAATGTAAGTGAACATTCGTCAGTGCTATAAATGAATCGATTGTACGGAAATGCAAGATGATAATTATCGAATAATTTGTTTGATTTTATTCAATAGAGAGCAGCTCTACGTTGTCGTAAACCCTTGATAAATGCAGGTGACGGTGTGGGTGAACATCCGACCCAAGCTTTGCTAGATGTATTTACTATACGAGAGGAAATGGGTACTGTGAGGGGTCTTACCATCACAATGGTCGGTGACTTGAAACACGGCAGAACAGTACATTCTCTTGCGAGGTTTGTTTGTTTATTAATAAATAATTCGGTCGAATTATAAGCGTTTGCCGTTCCATTCATTTGCATCGATATATTATGTAAATAATAAAATAAGCACACGTCATACGTCTTTGTGTTGAAAAGGTTGTTGGCATTGTATGAAAACGTTCAATTGCGATACGTCAGTCCACCTAACTTGGGTATGCCGGATGAGATTGTGAAAGCTGTGGCCAGTAAAGGGGTTCCTCAGGAGAAAGTTAGCAGACTCGAGGACGTTCTCGGTGAGACCGATATCCTCTATATGACCAGAATTCAGCGAGAACGATTCGAAACTCAAGAAGAATACGACAAGGTATGAACAGTCCTTTAATATGGTCGATGCTCTCCACGTTTCCATGATTATAATTATAGCTATAAGCCTTGGACTAGCTAAAAATCTGGAGAATAACTTGTATTAATAAAATATGCGTACAATAAGATGAAATTAGAAGATGGCAACGTGAAGAGTTGAAACATTTACCTATGTAAAATACGGAGCAACTTGGAATAAAAATTAATTTATTTTCACAGGCATGCGGACACTTCGTGGTCACTCCTCAACTGATGACCCGTGCCAAGAATAAGATGCGCGTGATGCACCCATTACCGCGCGTCGACGAGATCAGTACGGAGTTTGACAATGACCCACGTGCAGCATACTTCCGGCAAGCAGAAAACGGTGTCTACGTGCGCATGGCTCTCCTCGCCATGGTTTTGGGCCGTTGTTAATCGCTGTTGTCCATCGGCGTTGTTCATCGGCGTTGTTCATCGCCGTGCCTCAAGACACATATGCACACGCTACATTCGCGCACGTTCGCACTTCCATTCACGCGCACACTGATTCTAATTCTCCGACTTCGATGTCCTAGCAACTTCTGGCTACGCAAATAGATACGTGATTCTTTTTCGGATGACTTTTTCGATTACTTTAAGGAATACAGCCAAATTACAGTTGTTTTTAGACATTTGTCGATACGGATTAATCAACTATTATTTTAGATATAATTCTTTTAACTTAAAGATTTTCTACTATTTTTAGATGGTTTCATATCTATGAAAATATCAGCTGTGCTGTTTATGATATTGAAAAAGCCGTTTATAGCTTTTCAGATTTGCAGATGAGCATATATTACGATACGATAGTGCTTTGCGATATCGATGACAGGTTTAAACTATATTTTTTAATAAAAGATACTGGGTATCTATGAAATTATAAATTTTCCTACCAGAAAAAAAAAATAAATACAAGTGTAAGTGAATAATGTAAGTTAGTGAAAACTTTTTAAGGAATTTGTAACCCCATGTCACATGTGATTTTAAAATAAATGTTACGTAATAATTGAATAGAATAAACAAATAAATAACATGATTTTATTTGAACATTATTATCAGTATTATTATCATTAACATTCAAGTGTTGTTCAACAGAATTGAAATTTCAATTAATATAGAACATACGTGATCGGGTACGTACGAAAAACTGATACAATATAAGTAAAAATAGTATAAAGCTATAGTTTTAACATTGTAACTATAATATTGTTGCAATAGGCACGTGGTGTTTAATCTATAGGTATTATCTTCTGGTTATCGCGTGTAGCAAAAATATCTAATACATAATTTATTTGGTATATCGGCTTACTATTTGTTTTTTAAGTAGTTGCGCATTTTCATATGTATGCATACATCAAAATTCAGCGCTTCTTTCGGGAATGATAAGAGTTTAGTCACGAGGTTATTTACAATATAAATGCGTTACAGGGACGTCAATGCAAAATCGCGTATCTTGATGTATGTACAGAATCTTTTGTAAAAAATTGTTGTTTTTTTTCTATCACTTGACGCGGTACGGACGGCGACAACGGTAGCGTAATTTGTAAACTATCTCGTTAACGACGGTGAATACTCGCTTACACCCTCATAATACTGGAGTATAAATTGTTATTAAAGTTGCGTACAGTTATTATATTATCATATATGTGTAGAGGTAAGCAATAAGTTGATTAATTCTCGCACTAAAAAGTGCAAGTAAATAATAATATTCGTCTCTGAATTCGAAGTGGATAAGTGGGATTTTCATTCATTCGTAAGAATGAGAGCATATAATACGACGAGCATGAGAGTTACTCCTACTCCTATGAGAAAAAAAGAAAAAAAGAAAAAAAGAAAAAAAATGAGTCATGTCTGCAGACGCGGAGAGAGTCGATGAATAAAAGAGTTGACGTCT
Source organism: Apocrypta bakeri (assembly GCA_018906985.1). NCBI lineage: Eukaryota > Metazoa > Arthropoda > Insecta > Hymenoptera > Pteromalidae > Apocrypta > Apocrypta bakeri. The sequence continues at coordinate 376,787 of JACCIA010000013.1, read as the reverse complement.
CTGAAGAGCCGCGAACCAAGAGAAGCGAAGAAGAGTAGAAGCTCCTCGGACAGGGGGGTCACAGGGGGTGTGCGTTGCGTCGCACGTAGACCTAATCGTTGGACGTCACGGCCATAGCGAAGATACGAATGATCAGAGGCAGCGGAGGACGAGTCCGTGCATCGGAGCGCGCGTGGTTGTTCCATCAGACGATGGCCTCGGGTTGTTGGCTAGTAGCCGCGTACTCGCTCGATCCATTCGGGCACATATCGGTAGCCAAACATTTCGAGTCTTCTCGACGTTGCTGCTGATGCTGTTGATGCTGTTGAAGACGTGCTCGACCCAGGGGTGGCATCTTCAGACGGAGGCGTTTACGCTTTCCCGTGCCGTTGATGCTTTTTCTGGGAGTAAACAAGGCAAAGTAAGGTACATTACAAATGAATAGTGCAATAGAGACACTGTGACTCACTGTGTTCTGCAATCGATGAAGAGACCCATGGAGAAGAGGAGGATAATTGCAGCTAAAACTCCAACTACTACGACGACCAGTGTCACTATCGTATCTTCTTCTTCTGGCGTCAGAGGCATCTCCGTCGTTGGCCAAGATATCTCCTCCGCAACTGATAACATTCAAATAGAGCTATTAGTTATGCGTAGCGTACGCGCAGTATTCGGGCTACGACTGTCTAGTAATAATCCGTTGATTGCCCTGTTCATGCATTCAATTCCGAACTTGCGATCAATGCAGTACAACAATTGTACATTACATCAAATCTACGCAGTTTTTCTAGTCAACAAATATATCTTCGTGCATTTTTACGCCCGCCCACTCGAATATTACTCGAATAGTACTGAAATATTTATAACAATTATAATTTACGCCTACTCTAATAATAATTGAAGACAGTCGAAAATTCACGCAACGATTCCTATATTAATATTATATTATATTGGTACTACCAAGACTCGTTTCAGTATATGAAAGTAGGCATTTTAAATCGTAAGGCAATTTAAATGATATGAAGAAATTCTTTCATTAAAATAAGTGTAGATCACAACTGCAGCATCGTTAGAAATGTTTTAAATTCTGAATTTAGTCATTTCGGCTTATAAATAAATCGTTGCTCATACAAGAGCTCGAAAGTATTGTATATTTGGTAAATTGATCAAATTTATCAAATTTATCAAAGACAAACTTTCTCTGGGATTTCTAATGAAATATTTTCCATCAATTCGGTAACGGGTACATTTCACGGGGACTTTTCACGGGGACTTTTCACGGGGACTTTTCACGGGGACTTTTTCAAAGAGGCATGAAATAGAAAATTAAAGCAGTTGTACTACTACTTATATATAGTAATTATATTTTGCAGGTATACGCAATGCCAAAGAACAGTTAAAAACAGTTAAAAGCTACGAGGAAATCTGTGAGATCGTGTCTGCCCTTTGCCCTTTGTACATATTCTGTAAATTTATATACATTTATTTAGCACACACTCTAAATCGTTCCTCAGGCGTGACGAGGTGTGCAATGGGAAAGTGCACGCGAGAAAAGTGTCCACGAAAAAGCCGGTAATGATCGTGATCGATCGCGATGATGAGCTCTCAACAATTTACGTAAAGAGATGTAAAAACACGACACAAGCCAACAACTATAGGGTAATTTGAATTTTACCTATTCTCTTTTACTTCTACACATTGTAGCTATTTCTTAGTGCGCAATATTGAATTTCTATACAGCCGCGGTGGAAAATCTGAAAACGCTCGATATAGGTACGATGCGCACGAGTGGGCTCGTCTGCGAGTGGGATCAACTGCCGACTCGACCGATACGTATATATAATTAATTGTTCGTCTGCGCATTTCACGAGATCGGTATGGCTGATAATTTGCGGCTTTGGAACTGCAACGGCAGTTCTTCCTCCTCCATCTATGGATTTTACGTAACTTGCACGCGCTCAACATTTTCTAGACGTTTGCGACTCTTTTCAATCGACAGACAAGGCTAAAGGCTTTTTTCCTTTTGAAAAGTAGAAGCATTTTAAATCACAAGGAGTAGTTGAATTTCAACTATTCGCGCTATAGATCTATGGAAAAGAACGAGCCTTAAGCCACACCGATCTTCAAACTTTCTGTAATTGACGAGATATATGTATATTGATCGATCGATCGATTTATTCTTTAAGCGCGACAGAGTGTACGATCACCTAGTCGAGTGTAAGGTCTTTTCACTGGGCTTTTTTTTCACTTAGAAGTATGAAATTTCATTCAATTTCATATATCGCGGAAAGAACTATTTTTATAAATGAATATATTAAGCGAACCGAGATTTCTGTTGAAGATATACTTGTTGAAATAAGCATTACCGATGTCAGTGGCTTGAATCGGAGACGAATAGTTCGACGAATCTGTGTCAATATCATTTTTTAAATTGATAAAGAGATCGATTAAAAGGTTTTTCAATCAGAATTGAAACGACGAAAGTTGCCATGTGACGACAATAATTCTTTGAGGCCAATATCGCGGGCTTTTGAAAAGTTTGTCGCGCTTTACCGACCCAGATAAATCGTGCACAGTATATATATATATATACGCTGTTGACGCAGCGCGATTTTATTTTTCTTTGCGAGAGTCGATCTTTGTTACTTTACGTATACGCGTACTCCATATAGGCGTATATGTGCCGTTTACGATTTTGTTCTATGCAGTAAGTACTCTACTACTAGTAACTGCTCTACTGTACGTAGTAATAAATAGAGTGATTTTGTCATAAAACAATATTTCCGGTTTATTCACAGAATAATATTGCACGAAGTGTAACTTATATTAGAGCGTACAACGCGGTTGCGTATAATATAATATTACGTTTCGATTTGTAGGTACACGTAATCATTAGCAAATGCGCATATTAGAAGTTGAAAAGCCGTTTTAAAAAATAAAATCTCGGATAAGGTCGTGAGAGTCGGAGACTACTGACAGATATAGACCGCGTTTGCGAAAAATACGCGTCTCAGCCATACCGATGTGTATACTCGTATATCGTATATCCATACACACACAGACGCGCGCACAATTATACATAGATGTATAATTATATTTATGTTTATATTCATATTTATATTTATATTTATATTTATATTTATATTTATATACCTGAACAGTTGAACAGATTGTGGGATATCGTCATGTATGTTCTTTATAAGAAAGTTTTCAACATTTTCAGCAAGGTTAGAAAATATATGGAGAATTAAAATGTTGACCTGACTTGTATAGGTATATATGAGATTGCTATACGCGAACAATATCCAATAGAGTATACAAAGCTCGTGTATATACATCGCGACAACTGTTACGAGGAGAGCTGAAGCAATTGTGGTAATGTCGAATGTAGTAATGTCGAATGTAATGTCTTTCTTCGCAGTGAGAGGGGCTTTCTTCGTGTCCTATAGACATAGATACATATATAGACATAGATATATGTAGACTCATATAATTGAAAGATAGAGCATGAAAATTTGAAGATTGTGTATATACTATTTATGTATTTAATAAGCGATGGGTCTTGTTATCGCTACTCAGCGCCACTTACAGCTGTCATTACACTTACATTGTCTACGGAGAACAGCTAATTACCCTTACATTACCCAGTTTCAATTGCACAAGTAAACTAAATGCAAATACATAGTACATAGTACAAATACATAATACGGTTTATCGCGCTCGAAAATACGGATTTCCGAGCAGATATCCATTATACTAAGTTATAACAGAAGATATCTTATTTCCATAATTATATGCGAATAATAGGCGATAAAATGCACAAAGAACAATAAAACTCGAATCTCGAAGATCCTCTCTATATAGTGATGAATTGAATTTGTCGACCGATGAGAAATATGACTCACTATGAAAATTAGTAATGTTTTTCTGGATACAATAGTCGAAGAGTTGATGGAAATGTCTGCATTGACATTTAGGAAGGGCATTTGGACGTATACCGATGCTATACCTACATAGGTATATCCGAACGCGTTATACTTTTGGAGTGGCTTTCCAGTGTGAGCGCGACAATATCGATAGATTTTTATATACGTAAATGTAGGCATGTGCCGATGTGCGTTATGGCTTAAACAGAGAGAGAGAGAGAGAGAGAGAGAGAGAGAGAGATATTTTGGACCTCGATATAATGTAAAATAAATGGGTAGGAAGGCTTCCTGACCCCACTCACATAGCCCTCTTTACAATGCTCTCTATAAAAAGATTTTTAGTCAGTGAAATACAAGCCGCACAGAGTTGCCGCTATTCCGGAATGAAATTTCCTATTGATATATGTATAGGACGACGCAAGTGCGTATTTCTTGATTAATTACAACGAAGCCGATAAGAGAGAAAGAGCGCAAAGTGTTGTGCGTGAAAGGACGTGCGCAGAAAGCAGAAAGCAGAAAGCAGGTGCACATAAGTGAACTTTTGTTTCGAGTACGTTTACACCACAGTACCGTACGCGTGTGCCTTTACTGGAATCGCAATGAACGGGCCGATTCTCGTTTTTTCATTCGTTTATAGAGAATATACTTCGAGATGCCTTGATGATGGCTATGTATGACCGCAGTACATACCTAGCCACGTACAGAGCGAGATCGTTGCATAGACCGGTTTGAGCCTGGAAGTCGATGGATTTATTTGCTCGGTAGTAAAGTACAAAAGTACAAAAGTACAAAAGTATGCGTCTCGTGTACGATATAATGTATAACATATAGCCTCGACGCTAATGTATATATAGGTATAGGTATAGGTACGTAGCATGTATATACCTATAACCCAGTGGGTATTGGCTTGGCGCGCTCTCTTTACACCTTGTCGCATATTAATTCAAGTGCGCGCCAAGTGCACGCCAAGTGCACGCCAAGTGCACGCCAACTGCGCTCCTCCAACAATTCCATTCACTTTTTTTTCTATTCGACGAGCTATAATTTTATCATTTTATCATTTACACTCGCCAATAAAATTTCAATTCTTTCTACCGAGTCACAATACGCGGAGCGAAGCGTGGATTGCGCGCGATAAACGCTTTCTAAAAAGACGGTGAAACTTTGACTCCCTTAGAAAATCAATGGAAGAACACATTTTCGAGAAGGTTTTTAAAGTTTTCTTTAGCTCGCACTCACGTTTACTCGACGATAAATTGTCCATTGCAGAGTATCCTCGAACACAGTCACAAACGAAACAAGTTTTCGATGAGAGTTCAAAATTGCTGGCGGCGAAGAGAAGGTGAAAGAGAAAGAGAAAGAGAAAGAGACAGAGACAGAGAAAGATGGAAGAGAAGATTCGAAGTTGCGCCTGCGAGATGCCGCAGCATACTGAATCGAGATTCGAAGAGTCGAGTCGAGGAGAGTGTTGAGTTGAGGCTTGAGCCGCTTGAAGCGAAGCCTATCGGCTGATTCGGCTCGCGGAAGAAACGGAAGAAACGGAAGAAACGGAAGAACCGAGGAAATGGGCCGTACTGGCCGTACAGGCCGACCGCCGTGTCTTGTGGTTTGCCGTAGACCTCGAGCCTGTATCTGTACTTGCTGCCTTACTGTCTGCCTGCGTCATATGCGCTATGCCATGTACATTGTACACACATCCATACATACTAATGTTTTTTAAACGTTTCTCAAAATATTTACCTCGATTATTCAATGTGATTTGTTCAACCTTCGCTTTCACCTACGTTACGGCTTGCACAACATTATGGATTTTTCAAATTCAAAGCTCAATTCAAGAGTCTCCCTCGACCCTCCCTCTTTTATAAAAAAATACATGCACGTAATACACGAGATGATCTTCGAATATGGATCTTCGAATATGGATAATAGCTAAGTGTAATGAGAAATTCATTCTTGTCTGCTACGCGTATGCTATTGCGGCTATTTGTATGTATATAAATATTTTTTTTGTATCAACGTTATTTACATATTATTTTGGAGTACTGGTGAATTCGGAATAAAAAGAAAGAAATGCCATTGCGCCATTGTGCCATTGTGCCATTGTGTGCGCACAGAAACGCCCAAATAAGATAATCTCTAATCTAGAATTTGTAATGCTATACAAGGTGTTTCCGATACTGCGCCTTCGATACTGCCTATGCACTGGATACTAAATTTGTCACGCTGTTTATCCGCTAAAATAATAAATTGAATATTTTCTCAAGTGGACAATTGTATTTTTAGCCGGTTAAGAAGGTTTGCTGAAAAGAATCGTATAGTTCAGTTAAATGAAAAAATGCAATGCTTTTTCATTCAAGCAAATAGTCCGTGTGATACACAAGTCTCGGCACGACACTCCGTGATTCATTGTTTTATATATAGAGATAAAAATGTCCAGCTTACATTGGTTTATTGGTTTGGCTCTTTGAAAAAGGAGAGAATAAAATGCGAGTCGCGCGGTAAAAGTAAAATAGTTTTATTTCTAGAGAAATTCTGTAGCTATGTATGTATGTATAGTCTATCTCGTTTAATGAAGCACTTAAAGCACGCTTAAGGCACGCTCTTGGACTATAGACTATATTAGAGCTCCCCGGATTACAATGAATTTCCGGTTCGCTTTCAACAGCCCATTGGTACGAGCTTTTTCTAACTCTTGCTGCTTCTTCCAATGCCGAACTTTACTCCAATTCCCTACGACTCTCGCGCGAGTCTCGAGCGAGTCTAAAATATTTGCATACACTCGGTGCGTAATGATATTCGTACTATATACTAGACGCAGTCTATAAATGTCATTATTTTCGATGGAAATAGCCCGATTTACAGTTACAGTTACGGTGAGCACCGAGCATGCGTTCACGTATAAAAATATCGGACTTGCAGGAACGCGCACATTAATGTGCATATACAATTCAGATATCGCGCACCATTCAATTGTATTCTAATAACGTATCTATTCGCCTAAACGCCTAACGTACAAGGGATTATGAAGGAGCTTCATTGCAATATTTTATTCCTATACTTATTCTTACTCTTATTCTTATTCTTATTCTTATTTTCATTCTTCTTATTATTATTATTCTTATTATTATTTTTGCAGTGGTTGCAAGCAGTCTTGTAGAATTTTCGAGCGCGACGTTACGTACGCTAATTATCTGAGGCTCCTAAAGTGTTGTAAGGCAAAGTAGGCGTCAGTTCCGTGCAAGAGTCCGACGACCCCACTGAGCAGCTGGAAATATCAGATTTGTGTCTTTATTATTTTGGCAAACTCGAGTATGCCGAACGTGCACAAAGGACTGCATGGGTGCGCGTGCAGCGCGTGCAGCGCGTGCCGAGATAACGCGGAGGAGGAGGCATTGAACTACATACGCAAATGTATGCATGCCGCGCACTCGCAGTCTTTATCGAAAGCGGCACTACGCACATAAGAGTTAGATTACGATTACAAATTAATAAGCCGAGGAGGTTGTATTATTATTCGATAGTAGTACGTATATTAGTATATGCGCTTGCGTTATGCGCTTCAGTTTATATATACTCACGTAGACAGCCGTCATAGCTGGATAAACGTCAAAGCCCGGCATGATGACGTACATTGGCCAAAGGAACATTTTTGTCGCGAATGCAAGATAGACCGTCGAACTCAAATAGAGAAAGCAGGAAAGCGCGTTAAACATCATTTCCTGTAATAAATTCGTAATAAACCTGTTCAATCGTAAATAGCAAATGTTGGCTTATCATAAGAATACGTAAGAATACGTAAGAATACGTAACGTGTCGTAGATTTGTAGAAATATAAAGCAGACTTACGAAAAGAGATGCTCGAATGAGTCGGAAAGATTTTTCGGAGATAACGTAGCAGGCGAGCAGAACAGCCGAAGTGAGAAAACAGGCCGAGGATGTCGTCAAGGCTCCTTCAAAGGCAGAACCAATGGTGGCGCTGTACCTTAGTCCGTAATTTATCAGTAGACTCTGAATGAAACCGCTCAATACCTGCCAATATATTTATTTCTATTTTCGCTTTTCATGCATTCATTCGACTTTGAAATAAATATCGTTCAAATCGTTAAAAGCGGATTACTGCTTTTGAATGAATACATGTTCGCTATAATAATCGCGCATTCGTGCTCTGCGAATCGAGCTTACGCTCGCGATAAATAATCAATCGTTCCAGAAGTAACCGGCCAATGTACAATGACTGTACGTTCTTGAATTCGGGGATCTAATGCATCTCCGAAAATGCATCTCCGAAAATGGATGAGGGGCCTTTGTCGAGCAAACATTCGCGAGCTAGATAGAGAGAGAGAGAGAGAGAGACACACTTACCGTTTCGAGGACTTTGACGATACCGGGTAAAGTACGCAAATATCCCAGATGAATGCACGTGCAGCATCTGCAGAAGCAACAGTCGATTCCAGTCTGACTTTCTTCGACTCCGTTACTTACCATCCTTATTATGGGCCCTCTTCCGCCGCCGTTATTTCCTCCACTTACGAGTTTCATCATCTTCTGCAATTAGTTTATTAAGTTCGTCATTTATGCTTCGATATATTGGATCAGCAGTGACTGCGTTTTTTATTTTTTTGCAATAGAGTCGAATTGTTATGGTTATATTCCGTCTAGTCTTTTTCCGAAGAATCAATTCATTCGAATCCAAATAGTTCACTCTATTCTATATCTAATCTTCCAATTCTCATCATTTGAGTTAAATTTCAATTATACTACTAATCATAAACGTATAAGAATAAGGATTTTTTAATGAAAAATAAATTAGCACTTTTTCATTTATTCGATGAGTGTAACTCCCCCCTTCAAGCGCGATCTAATGGAAAAATAAGCTCTTGAAAGCCCGCAAGAACGTAGTAAATTTCAAGTTAGATGCACTAGAAATATTTGCTTTTGATCAACCTTCTCGATCTTACGACTGAGTCGGGTCTTACGACTGGTACAGCACGACGGTACTCCGTTTGTTAAATGAATTTTCAATGGCAATACCTTTGCGTTGGTGTGTAAAGAAGGACAGCAAGTGTGACTGGTATTTGAACTCGAAGCTACCTTCTTCGCGAGCACCGAGCGACTGAAGGCTCCGGCGATAAAAGCCTCGAAGACGAATCTCACCACCGTCGTAGACGTCCACGTTGTCGCGTGCATCACCCCCAGCGTGTCTGTACTTAAAGACTATTTTGGGAGAGCACCTAACGCTATCCCGAATAGCTGCGTCGCGCTCTCGTCTTTCGTCTCCCCGTCCTCTCCCCCTCCCTCCTATATCTTTTTACAATACGATCGTGCACTTTTTGCCCACCGGATGTTAGTCGAGTCGTCGGGAACATTGCCCCGAGAATGAGCTTTTTTGGGTTGACGCGTGCCCGGGCGCGCGTCTAAATCACGCCTCTCTTTTTTGAGGTGCTACACGCATCGGGGGGAGGAACATCGAGAGCGGATGCAGGAAGCCACGAGGTGATTGTGCCTTGCGATTGAGCTATTGTTGGCTCGTCGTTTTACGAGTTGTACAAATAAACGCCCATTTCAACCATTATCCTCTTCTTATATTTAATGAAAATGTAGGTACATTTAGGGGAACTCTCATTTTTCCTTCTTCAATTTCTAGCCTATTACGAGCGGGAGGAAGTACTTTTAGGCGAAGCTTATTATGCTCAAATTTTTATTTTAATCAACTTTAATATTCGGTACTTGTTTATTCGGAACTTTAGTTTTTAAATCAATATTTCAATAAACTGTAGCAATTATTTCCAAGCCGAATACCTCGAACCTTTAATCAGCAATATGGTATATTGCTTGCTGCGTGTCAACTATATATGTGAGATTATTTCGGTTCAATACGTATACTGCAATATACCTGCAATATACCTGCAATATATATATTCTGGGCATTTCGTCCGCCGATCCTTTTGCTCATCGATACTCTTTTTTTACTATTTTTATTTCAAACTCAAAAATCGACATTGCTCAGCTTGCTTTCGTTACAGTATTCCGAGTATTTGAATAATTTTCACATCGAGAGGTCGTTTTGCAGAAAGTTTCTTCTTCGTAAGTGTACACTTTTGATCAATATCAATAACGCGTTAACAACATAAGTGTTAGTTACGCTTGTTAGGTACAAAATACTTTGTTGGTGAAAAATCAACATTTAAGAATATTTCTATATAATATATACCGCTTATCTTCAGTAAAGCTTAAAAGGTCCATTTCCTTCAGCGCTATTCGATAAGAGGGTGCATAAAGTACAAGCCCAGGGTAAAAATACACAGTTCGAATATTCTAGTATTTGGAATTAGAATACGATTTGACAAGCTCGGAAAAAATCGATAACTCGAAAAAATAAAAAAAATTCACTTTTTCAGGCATTTTCGGAAATAGCTTTCGAATAACTTTCGAATAACTGTCATTTCGAGATTCTCTGTGTATTATACTGTAGAAAAACAAAATTATACGGTAGAAAATTTCAAGCGCGCCGATGAAAAATTCATATTCAAAACATTTTAAAAACATATTTAACTGCAGTATTTTTCGAAAAAAGTAACATATCGCGAAAAAGAGCTTGTCTTAAAGAAAGCATCGGGTTGCCGTTCTGCAGGCGTTTGACTAAGTATCCGAACAGACTCAAAGGGTCACAGTTTCTGCTTCCTGCACGTTGCCTATGTATTCATTATTTTAAATACTCATACTCCGAAGAGAATCAAATAAATGCACATATGTATATATACCACATACCTGTAGTATGCATTACATTTATTTATCTTATTTATATATACAAATACTAAAATAAGTTTAAATTTAAAATAATATGTATATGTATATATATATGTGTGTGTGTGTGTGTGTGTGTGTGTGTGTTGAAAATAAATAATTTATTAATAGCGCGACAAGTTCCTTCGGCATTATGCAAATTAACGCTTGTAACAAGGTTATGACGTGCAATGCGTCAATTGTAACAGAAATAATGTAATAATCGTAATTGGTACTTACGCGCATATGAATATTAAAATGCGTCAGTGTATATATATATAATTTATATGTACACACGTATATGTATATATAACAATATGTATATATATAACATTTAAAGATCATCCGTATAAAGATGAAATATTTTGTCGGCAATAACGGAAATTAGGTTTTATATTTTATTACGCACAGCTATCGCTGTATTTCCTGCATACAATAAAGCATCCATGATTCCCAAAACCTGTAATAAGTAAAAGTTGGAATAATTGTTAGATGAAAATGCGGATTAATCGAGGTATTTTGAACCTACAGCAGATATCAGTCTTCTTCCAAATTCTCTTTGTCTGTCTTGAACTAAAACTACGATTGATGCAGTCATAATGAAAAACAGGGCAAATGAATTATAAATAATTTCCTAAAAGAATATGCAAAGTACTGATAGATATAGCACATATTTAGATAGAACGAGACATCGATTGCCACGAGACATCGATCGATCTTTAGTCGTATACTTACATAATTTGTTTTTCCTATAATGGCCTCTGACACAGGGGAGAATATATAACTTATTATAAATATAGCCGTTCCGATCATGAAAGACGTTGCAACTAACATCAGAAATATATCGCCGCTACCCAAAGCTAGTTCGTTTATTGCATCGACCTCCAAACTCATTATGATAATTCCAGTCGCCTGCGTACATTCGATTAATTAAAAGAATTTATCGATAAATTAATAAATACAAATAGAATAAGAGGGCTTGGAGCAGAAACGCCAAATGATGACAGTCATTTGATAGACAATCATCGAACCGTTTAACCTTACTCCTAACTCCTACTTTACGGCTTCAAAATATCTTACAAAATAGCTTACAAAAACTTTCCAAATTTTCTACAGCGAGTTATCACAATTTCCAAAATCGGACTTCACCATAGACTATTTTCGATAAGTATTTTTTATTTTTCGCGATAAATCTATTTATAATAGTTCGAAGTAATAGTTGAAATCAAATTTTCAAAATTTTCATCCAGTAACTTTTTGAAACGTCAAAATTGCAACCCGGTGGTTGATCGATCAATCGCGTTCGGAGTCGGCTTTTTCGGGAAATATATAATGACATCTATTGTCAAATTCAAAGAACTCTCGTTGTCGGAGAGTGAACATTTTCCTGATCAAACGCATCGACAGTCGATAAGAAAAGATAATTTTTAATTTAAGTTCAGTCGTTGAGGAGACATTTTAAAAATACATTAGGTATTATATTAGGTAGAACGCGAATGAAAACGACAAAACGGCAAAAAAGAATCAAAAACGGTTCTTCAGCGTTAATTCAAGAATTTTATTTGACTGTTCGTAACATTTCAGTATAATGACAGGTAATTGAAAGTTTTGTAAATAACGCGTCAACTGACTAATAAATAATAGTGTGTTTATAGAAACTTTCAATTAGTATAAAGAATGTGAATACAAAAACTTATACTTTATCGATTTATGTCTATGTAAAGATAAATTACTAAATACATGGTTAGTAAACGTTATTTAAAAATAATTGTAACATTCAACATTAAGCGTTATATTATTATATAAGCGTATAACTCATTAGTTTTCCGCATAGAGAGCAATAAATTCAATATTATGCGTTAAATAATTCTTTATCTTCATTGTATCGTAGATTTTGAATATACAATTATGATTTACTATGCACAACATCAACGTTAAAAATAGACATTTTATCGATGCTATTTTATTAGCAGTAGGCCTTTTGTAATAAATATGTCGCATATGTATACATAAATAGAATGTATGTTAAAATAGTAAAAAAAAAAAAAAAAAAATCAGGCATAAATGCACGTGACATTTTTATTTTCATTCATTGGAAGCGCGATATTGTTATTTGTTATTTGTCAAATGAGGATAAAAATATAATGCAATAATTGTTTGGTCGAATACAACATTCAAGTGAGAATGATGAATATGGTAAAATCGAGATCTCCGTATAATGTATAATTTAATCGATACTTCGCGTTGATTCGAAAAATTCAAATAACCCTATAATTATACTATTTTATAAAAAAAAAATTCTATGTATTTATACGGTTCACCCGATAGATATCTGATTTGATCTGATAGTTAGAAATGCAAAATCACGATTGGCTATATTTAAAGTAAATAGATACTTCGGCGCTTGAAAAGTCAATGGCAACCAGGCTCGAGTTTGATATACATAAATTTTGTATAAATATAGCTTTTCTCAGTGGATGTAGGAAGATTTTTAAAGGTCATTTTTTAAAGGCTGCTCTACAGATGTTAACATACACATACGTATATATAGTTAAGCAAATGAGCTGCCGTTCGCAAATATATTTTTCAGCACATCGAAAGTGTAGGTGAGAAGACTTTGTTCGTTGAGGAAGCAGTGAAATCGCCCTAGGACGTCCCGCGTACTAAACGTTAAGTCGTAAAAAGTAGTCGCAATTAGCAGAGTCCCTTTGTTCTCGTATACCGATCGTCGAGAGTATATTATATTTAATATAGCCGCACAACGCTTGAGAAATAAAAAAGAAGAAGAGGCGCATTGGCGCATTGGCGCATTCACGAGTGCATGTTCGTGTAGGTATTACTGCAGAATTCACGAAAATAATTTCCTCATCCTGTTGGTCGGTCTGTCGAAGGAGTCGCGCGAGGTGTGAATTAAAAGCCTCGGGAAGTGCGAAGAGCGAAAATTGTGCTAATGAGGTAAAAGGCTGCGTTTATTAAACCGCATATCTGCAACAAAAGATTCGTATAGATATAGATTTGACAAAAATGACTACTAGTACTCGAGAAGTTATAAAAGATAAAAGAGAGGAAAACTCACTGCTGCGCCCATCTCCAGCTTGTCAGACTTATAGTATCCGTTGGAGACCCTCGCTATGAGCGTCACCGATGCGGCAAGAAGAAGAGCGAAGGCAATTGCGTGGAACAGAAGTTCCTGTCGTACAAAAGAGCATAACAATGTTTTATCGATCCCGATAAACAATAGTAATTACTGCTACGCACGGAGTGTACTTACAAAAATTGTTTTCGAAATGATGGACTCTGTGGTGTACGAGCAGAGACAGCTGAGCACCAGAATGAAGCTCGCGATCATGAAGGTAGTGGCTATCAGTAGAAAGAAGAGATTCTCGGTTGTTGTGCTTTTATAATAGCTTAGTGTATATCCGGACAAACCCACGCTGACGATGCCTAGGACCTATGACGATTATATGCCATAAATATCAATTTATCACACAGTGTGTCGTATGAATTTCTGAAAGTGATTTATCAGGAATTGGCTCTTTTAATCGCTTCTTTTCAATCTTTTTCATTATTATTTCAAAGCTATGCGTTCGATTTATCGTATTTAATCTCACGTTCGAAATAATTCACCCATAAATATCGCCATTTACGCCATTTGCGCATTATCTGAAAGTCAATTATTTACTCGACTTCGACTAATGAGCATATACTACTAGGCAGTACTATACGAGGGTTGCAAAGATTCGCGGCATTGGAATGTTATTGGCATGGGGCATTGAAATTTTAGCAGCAAACAAGTGCGACGCACAAGACAACGCTGTCGTTGCGCGAAGTTAGCGCGAAGTTAGCGCGAAGCATGGAATGAAATTTGACACTGAATAAGAAAAAGCACGAACAAGCCTACCGTTTTCCTTTCAATATTCATGCGATTCCGTTGATATTGAACGCATAATTCTTATCCATTGATTATCTCTCGCAGCCTATAAGGACTCCGCGAAGCAAAGCAACGATACACATTCGGTCGAGCAAGTAAAATAAATTTTCTTATTTTTATCTGTCAACAACTTCGATTTTAGATTCAAGGCAAATTGCGCGCGCGCGCGCGCTCGGCCGTCCGCAGACCGCACTCCGAAACCGCTTTTCACTCAACAGAGAACAGACGCGTCTCGCGGCGAATGATGTCGCGTTCTCGAAATATGCATGTGAAATTCCGGGAAAAGTATATATCGATATCTATAGTATTGGGGATACCGCTGGCCAATAATTTCCTCTACCCTGCTCACTGCGAAATGCATGCCAAATATTTCCTATGTTTGCACACATTTTACACTTGTAAAAAAACAATTCTACCTTTTTTTCTTATTCTAATAACAATTTATTGTATTCTTTCGGCAGTACCTGCAGTGGCTACACACTACTCTTGTAGCTCTCGTAAGATTCACGCGCTTTGCATAGAAGAACGTTGAATATAAAAGGTAAGAAAGCGCTCGATTAGATGAATTGAAGAATTAGTGCAAGAAATGAGGTCATATCGCACAAAGCCGCTTATCCTCGATAAAGAAGAAAAATGTTTTAATCGCACAATAAGAGAGAGAGAGAGAGAGAGAGAGAGAGAGAGAGAGACGTTCGAAAACGTGAATTGTGAGACCAATCGCTGCGTCATATGCGTCATATGCGGCGATTGGACAAAAATAAAGATGAGGTTTTCGTAATCGGCATTAAAACACCGCCGCAGTCCGAGGGCAAATTTTTACTCGTCGACGTATACTGGTATAGCGAATGAGAAAATCGCTTCGGAATGTCGATGTTATAGCGTGTTTATCGTCTTAGCTTCGCAATTCTTTTTTCACTTTTTCAACGAGACTTTTTATACTTATATACCAGTTCAGGATGATGAAACATTTCCTCTGTTCGACCACCGACCCTACGAGGATTAAATAAATGAATTCGTGCACTCTGCCTATATAGAACGTATAGAGACGCTTGATAGTAAGAGCTTGATGATAAAAATGTATTTCTTTAACGTTGCTTTTTTCAAAGAAAACAGTATTTTCAAACTAACTGTATGCTAAGAATAATTTCTACGAATACATTTAATAATCGTTTCAAATCAAAAAGTCTATTTATTTCAATGTACTGTGTCACAGTACATTGTATATTTATAGTAGTAAGTAATCTTTGAAAATGTCACACATCATATTTATTGATCAATAAATATAATGATCAGATCGAAGTACATGTATATTGCATATGTTTCCCTAGGACTCTGAACTCGATGAAAAACAAAATATTTTCTGCATTACGCGCAGTTAAAGCAACACAGCGATAAAGGGTCGTATCCGTAAGCCGCGGAAGAAGGAAGAGGTAAACCTGATAAATTTGCAGCTGATTGCACCTAAGGTCTAACAAAATGTGTATACGAACCACTTGCGCAAGCTTCAGAATGCCTGTCCACGATCGGCAAAAAGTCGTGTTTATAGCCGACGGACTTCCGCTCGTCACTGTCCTCGTTTGAATCGTCACCGAATGAGACATGCTTGTAGTTTATTTATTTATTTAGCTGAAAAATAAATTTCATCCACTATTTAGTCGCAAAAAAAAAACGATCCGGAAAATCGGGCTGGTTGATCATAATCGCAAAAGAGTACAAGGCCAGTGGTGTATAAATGCGCGAACGCGCGACGGCTACGGCTACGGCTACGGCTACGGAACTTCCACTGACCCACATTTTTGCGCACACGTCTTGTCACATAAAAATAACTCGAGACAATTTTACGTATATATTGAGGCGCCTGAAGAGGGATTTTCACGCTTATCGCAAGACTGTCAACAAGTTGCTCTTGCGGTCGCTGGATGATTCATTTGTGTGTGTGTGTGTGTGTGTGTGTGTGTGTGTGTGTGTGCACACACACAACTATACATAGCTTTACAGTTTTTTCGATTCTTTTTCTTAGAGCATTTTTCAATCGAAAATATGTATCATCGTGGCTTCGAGAGAGCGACTGGCTTATCTGCAAATGTGCGTAGAAGAAAAAATAGCAAGTAGTAAACAGTCCGTGAATCGATAGCAGAGAGACGACGCCGCCTCAGCGACCGCCGGTCCGTCGTAGTATGGTCTGCGCGCGCGGCAATATGCGAGGCTCGCTCGATTTTAATGCCGTTGAAGAAAATTTCCAAAGCAATTTGGATTTTAATGTAAGCTTTAAGGCGCGTGCCCAACATTAAGAAACATGTGCAGAGCTATTTCGAAGTAAAGACGTTTGTCTATGTACGGTCGGTATAAGGCCGGAGAATAAATTGTACAACGTTTATTTACATTGCGCATAGAGGAAAGATGAATCTTATCCCGCAGAACACTATAAATACACTCGCGCTATTGAGAAGTTTCACAAACAAAGAATGAATTTCCCCGTAGAAATCCGAGCCGCGTCCGAAAATCACCGTCATCGTCTATTTCCGTCTATTTTCGTCTTCGCGGTATACCACTCCCATGCTTCAACCCACGTATCGCGTATATCTATCATACAGTATATATCACATATGCGATTTATACGGAGTTAATATTATATGGAGCTTTGAATAAAAAAATAGTCGACGCGTACCACGCGTATGGAATACTTAAAAGAAGCTCAACTGACCTCGAACGAGTGTATAAATATGTAAGAAAAAAGTGTAGCAGAAGTAGCAGCAGCGAAGGAAGTTGCGAACAGGTCGGCAGCGTTTGACTGACTGAAGAAAAGGCGCGCTGCTGTGTATAGGGGCAGACAGGCAGACAGGCAAACGGGCGAAGGCGGCGCCTGACGTCACCGATGATATCATCGGTGTTCGGTGCGTGCGAGGACGACACCACATCGCCCAATTGGAATTGGAAAGAGGCGAGGCGCGGCGCGAGCGCGGCGCGAGGCCGAAATCTTACCTTCTTATTCTCACGCACAGGTTCTTTGCCTTGTTGTTATTATTGTATTCGCTCTTCTTTCATAAGTACAATTACAACGTTCAACTTGCTTATTTTTGTTTTGCTTCTTTTTCGGAGAATTCACCTCTACTGTACGCGGCCTTTTATGGCGATGCACGTCAAGTGCGTCCGGAGGACTTTTACTTTCGACCGTTATTTACGGAGGGGATGGCTGCGATCGATGTCTCCGATGGATTTCTTTAAATTTCCTTGCTGAAAAGTGGAATGGAGTTTTATCTAGTTACCCATTATTGTATCGTTAAAATCTTTATTTCATTTGTTATTTTTTATATATATATATATATATATATATATACATGCATATATGTATATTATATGTGACAGCGACTCGATACACTCGAAAACAACGAATAAAGACGCGTGTTTCGAAAGATGACAAAAACACGTTATAAATATAGAATAGGCATTGTGCAAAAGCGACGCATCTCTCATAAATCTTCAAATAAAAGATACGAGTCACCGATACATAACGTTATGAAAATTCAATATTACTAGGTATTCATTATACGACAATACATTTATATATTATTAGATTATTAAAAGTTCGCTGTCTCTTCTTTCAACAAGTATAACAAGTAAAATATATTTCTCTCTGCTATAAACTCGGTAGAATAAGGTAAGGTAGCTCTCGCTCGAAATTTCATAAATGCGGCTTTCGAGCATTTATGAATTTGAAAAATCGAAGAAAAAAAGCCTCCCCTAATGATATATATATACCTATATCTCGCTGTACAGTGCGCAGTATTATCATATGTACGGTAATACATACGTCGACTTATGTAGTATATATAAATACTATAAAGGGCTTACGTACACGTTGATGCGTAAGAAAACACAATGGTGATCGATCGACTCGGTGTATATAACAATAATAATATATAAGCTTGTATGCACACACTTGCAATTGATTACAGGTCGCCGTTTTATCGGTTCATTATCATTTATTATTACACGTTCTTTTTTTCATCTTTTAGTTTTGTTATAATAAGGCACTCGGTTAAACGATACACGTACAAGTCGAACTGCGCTAAGCGTCTAATAATTCGTACATTTCGTCTTTCCTCGCCGACGCGTATAACTTTGCTACATTCGTATAAGTATCAAAATTGTACTTGGACCTTTCGTTCGTTACAAATCATAAGAACATGATAAGAAGGAGAGACTGAGAAGTGTACATGCACAAGTAGATCGTGTCGCGTCGATGTAGTAAAACAAATTAACGTGTATATAATACTATTTTACAATCGTGTATCCAACGATCAAACGTTCTTACGATGTACAATTCTGACAGTAATAGTATTTCAAGAAGAAGCCAATTTTTTTCTCTAAATAATAAAAATAAAAATAAAATTAAAAATAATAATAATAATAATAATAAAAATAAGAATAAGAAGTAGTAGGCGCGCGAGTGATCGATCGGTGGTGGCTGCGACGGCGGCGTCGACGACTACTGTGACGCTGACGGTGAGGCTGACGCTGACGATGACGCTGACGATGACGATGACGAGGACGATGACGAGGACGATGAGACGAGCAGAAAAAAGATAGTCGCTAATGAAATCGACTAATTGCGCAGATTTTATTTCATGTACTGCAACTCAGCTCAGTGCTCGAGAATCGCGGTTTCGTTGCTGTCTTGTCCTTATAACTGGCAACTCATTGTTGGCTGTTTTTCCATTCGAGGTAAAGGAAATACGTGCTCGCTGCGTAGGCCAAAGTGTTGATGAGTCCGAAAACCTGAAATGGACATTATTTTTCTCATCATTAATATTGATGGCTCATCAATACAAATGGTCGAATGAAAATGCTATCAAATGGCTTTTGAATAACTTTTAAATGTAAAATAGCAAAAAATCCATTTTCTTGGCAGTGATCTTTTAAACAGAGATAACGATAATCTTTAGGATTCTCGACATGACAATGCGACATCTCTCGCTTATAATTCGATCTAAGTCATGACTTGTAATTGCATTTTATGTACGAATGGAAATATTGATCTCTCTTTTACAGAATTTTGTTTGAAATTTCTCTTGCTAATAAGCGATTCGTTGCGAATGCATTGTTCAGCCTGTTGGTTTTAACAAGACTGAATCATTATTTTATTTACTATTTTCAAAGAATTATGCACGAATTACAAAAAATGAAGCGAATGCTTGCTTGCTTATTGAAATTTACTCATTGAAATATTCAACAAGTATATAATATAATAAATAACGTTTACATTCTTCATTTATTCAATTGCTAGGACTGGAATCAAATGTCCGTAGTTATATATTCGAAAAAAGCGCAAAATTGAATGAAAAAGTGTTTGACCGTTGACTCACCCCTGCGATGGTGTATCTCGCATGCGAGGCCACTGCTAATTCAGCTACGAAAGCCGTAAAGTATAATACGGTGTAGGTCACGTAGTTGATGAATTCCTACAATGGATAAAGGATAAAAATGAAAATGCAAAAAAATAATAAATGCTAAGAATTAAGTGATAAATAAATTGAACATTTCAATATCTCACCGTTAGGATCCAATTGATGGGTAACTTGAGGCATTCGCGAAGCGACAACAGGTAGATAATGGACCAAAGTAAGGTGACAATGAAAGCCGTGACAACGACGAAGAGAAACCAATGCGATGCGCCGTAGTAACCCGGAGAACCGCAGGCCATGCAAATAATGCCTAATAGCTGAAAACAATTAAAAAATACAATCATTCAACTCTTATTAGACTTATAGATAAGCATTATTGTCGACGGAAAAAAGCTCGCGCTTTCATGTATATATATATATATATAAAACGCTTTCATGTATATATAGACGAGATATGCAAATAATAATCGGTAAAAGAATTTTTTAAAAGTCCTTGCTCCCTTTAGTATTTCGTTGATATTAAATTCACATTCGTTAATGAATTAATTTGATTTTTATTTCGAACACCTGTATTTTACGATCCAAGTTCGACGGTTCCGTTAGCGATACATTAGTTGGACTCGCATTTGTTAGACCATCTCGTATTTGTAAACGTAAACCCTTAATATAAGGTTGCGTACGCGTTGCGTATTATATAGACGAGTCAGTCTCCCTCAAGCATGCGCACTCAGCGAGAAAAGAAGAAAAAAAATCTTTCTACGATATTTTATCCCGCACACGTATACCTATACCTACAACCTACAGCCTACACCTATATAATATACACCTAGAACCTACAATACTATATATATATATATATATATATATACACCTACTACTATACTACGTATAGAGCTAGATAGCTTATCTTATCGCGCGTGACATTACCGCGAAAAGCCGACTAAGATAGTGAAGAATAAAGCTGCGTGTGCTTTGTGCAAAAAAAGTTCGTATCGACAGATTGGATTACGCCTCATGGGGAAATATTATGTATTATTCCGTTATATAAGAATGAGTATAAACAAGTTAGTGAAACAAAATTTATTCTTTTGGTATAATTTTGTTAGTATTACATTCTTATGTTCTCATTTGTTATATGAATTATTCGTATAAGTAGTCGTCCCTTGCGTTCCTTTTTCCTCTAGTCAATAGAGCTCTAGACCAGTCGAAGTTAGGTACGTAAGGTTTGAATGCGAGCTCCTTTCCCATCTCCTCCTTCAGTCTCCCATATTCTTCTTCGTAATCCTTGCTCGTACAGTTCATTTCTGGCGATAGTGCTTCGACTATTTCGTTCTCCGCAAGAAGCATCGATTTTTTCATCGACCTGTCGGTACCAATAGCCTCGACGAGTTGCCGAGTTTCCGGTACTTCTCGAGCGAGACTCTTCTCCAGGATTTCATCGGCTCGGTCAAGTTGCGCTTCGATCTCAAGATTACGAGATGTTCTGAGTTCTTCGAGTTCGACCAACGGTCGGCGCTTTTCTTCAAGTTCCGAGGGCACGAAGTTCTTTTTCTGGAGGATAATTTTCTTGGCGCGTTTCTCTTCGTTTTCACGCCAGATTACCGATTTGGAGACGCGTCTGCGGGCTAGCTTACGCTCGGCTTTTCGGCGAGCCATTGCTTCTTGTTCCTGTATTATAGCCAAGTTTTATTATGCTATCATATTATGCTATCATATTATGCTCTATGTATTGTTCAACATTACAATTCATACATTACAATATCATTTCCTACTCCGTCAAATGGAAACAGTGAAAATATTATTTTACTCCTTTTCCTAGACATTTTCTTTTACTTCGCAAGCAACTATTTTTATTCTATTATTCATTTAATTCATTCGACTTTAACTTTATTCACCATTAAACCGTTAAAGTAACGTTCCAGTGAAGTGTAGCAAAAATACCATTTCTTTTTACTATTTCCTTTGAATGTTCAACGACGTCTAGATGAGTAGTTGATATTATTGTGAAAGTGGAAGATTTGCGTAATTTCATTTTTTCTGTACACACACACACACACACACACACGCGCGTCGTGACACGTATTACATGAAACGTTTGGCCAGTGAACTGAAATTTGCCTAATAATATTGATGTATCTATTTATATTTATCGAAATCCCGTGTTCGTCAGTTACAATTTAGTGGCAATCGCAGCTTTGCGGTGGCCAGCTTATAGCTGTCAGCATTTGAAAATTACAGCGAAGAAACTTACAGCATAATTCTTCCTTTTATTTAAGCCTATTTTAGGACAGTATTCGCTTTCATTCAGTATATATCAGTGGATTTTTACTGTTTCACTTTTACAGAGTGCGTATTACATGCATATATATACCTTGAGATATCTCTCGCGAGCCTCGCGATGTTTCCTGCCAGCCTCAGCCTGTTCTCTTTCTGCTTTACGTTGCAAAGCCGTGGGATGTTGACTCGAGTAATCGTCCTGCCAGCGACTGAACTCGAGCTTGCGTTTGGTCTCGCGCCAAACGAACTTTTCGAACCACTCTATTCGCTCTAGGTCCTCCTCGGCAACTGTTTCCGATCGCTCCACAAATACGCGCAGTGTTGACGGACCGTCTTGCACGGCTAGGAGCTTCTTTGACACGATTCCTGTCTTCGGATAGATGTAGACGCTCAGCTGCATGTACATTATACAGTGTCATGTAAGATCGGTATAATTATCTTCGTGGATAGGATGAAATGTTGCTCACCTTTCCGGAAAGGCTCTCTAGCGATACGGGGACCTCGGAGCTTCGCTTGAGGTCCCATACCTCGAAGCATCCATCGAGTCTAGCGATCGCAAAGAGTCCGGATCGTCCAGTCCAACATCCCTCGCCGTATGCGTGATCCGGTGATCTTCTGTGGAAAATCGGCGACTTGGCCGAGTCCTCCTTCCACAGAGCGAATACTCTTCCTCCAACGGTTAAAAACACATCGTCGAGATGTGGCGATTTAGTCATGCTTCTAACGATTCCGTCGTGTATGGAACATTTTTCAATCACCTTGCAAACCTCAGAATCGGTAATGTCGACGGCGAAGGTCTGGCTTTCCCAGCTGCAATAAACCACCTCACCCTTACTGTTCCCTAAGAAGATGCGTCTGAATCTCTCTAGGTCAGTTTGATCTCTTGAGTTCAGGCTGGAGGATTCTTCGTTCTTGGCCAGTGGTAGACTGAAGCACGTGATCGGCATGCGCGTGTCTGCAGTGTGTTTCTCGCTTGGAACTTCGATGATTAGTCGGTAAATTGGTGATATATTCGGTTGGAGTGAATTCCGAAGCTCGGCAGGCTTCGACAGAATCGACGGTAGGCACCAGAAGAAAATACTACCGTCGATCGAGGAACTAGCAAAATAACCTTTGGGAGAGTCATCAGAGGTGACTAGATGGAAGTTGCCGTCGGTTTCCAGACCGCACCAGGCCGGTAACCACTGAAGCATCGTTATGTTTTGGGTCTGGGACTTTTCCCCGGAGGTAATCATCATCGCCTCCTTCAGCGGTTCAACAGCTTTTCTACTATGACTGTAGCTAAAAATTCTTTTATTTATATTTATCTCTCGCTTGTACATTCGGCAATTCACACTTACACAGTAGAATCCCCGTCGCTGCCTTTGATCATTCGATCGTTTATCTCCCAGATGACGATCTTCCCGTTTGTACAGCCTCCGACGATGATGTTTGTAAACTCAGGTAATGGACAGAAAGACAGCACACTGAGCTTCTCCTCGCACGAAAAGAGAGCCCTAGGTCGAAGAGGCTCTTTAAGCAACCAAATGGCCAGCAAAGAGTTACCAACAGTTTCAGGATCTAGATAAGCAGAGACGATAACATCCTCTGCCTGACAGTGCCAAGAAGCCGATACAAGCTGCCTTTTCCTGAGATTTTCTAGGTCGATCAAACTGAATTTTTCTTTGTAATATCCGGAATTCTCCGGGATGATCGAGATCCTGTCGGATTTAGAAGACTGTACCAAATTCGACACATCATTTGTGTGGAGATTGACCGAGGTGTTAAACGCTACAGCGTCGATCATACATTCGGAGTTGTTGTTCAGAAAGACATTCAACTCGTGCCACTTGTCTGTTCTTCTTTGATGAAGTTCAACATCCTCCTCAGTCGGCTTTTCTTTTTCCTCGTCGTTGATCGACGCTGAGCTCGCATGTTCGCTCTGGTCCTCTTCTCTTTGTTCCTCCTGTAAATAATTCCGTTGATCTCCAGCGTTACATATCAGAAAGTCAGAAAATCAGCAACCTGAATAACCTGCTTCTCCTTCTCGACGTTGATCCAGATATCGATGAAATCCTCTGGGATCTCAAACTCGTACTGTGTCGATTGATTTTTCGGGTTGCCAGGGTACGTTTGAGCCACTCCGTCTCTGTTCTCCAGGTTCGTCTGGCAATGCTTTTCAGCGGTTGTTAGCTGGACCAATTCGAAGATCTCGTGGATGGGTGCAATCAACTCGATGTAGCCATCCCTGAGGTTTCGATAATTGGCTGGACGGTTTGTCAGCTGACGTCGACGCACTAGTTCCGAAACTGGCAGAGATATCTCTAGCTCGTAAAGTGGACGGTTCGAATGAAGGAAAGCGTCGTTGAGGATATAGCTTGAACCTCGATCCTCCCATGTTCGTGGTTTTTTGAAAATCTTGCCACGGACGCAATTCAGAAGACTTCTGGTGACACTGCGATTTTGGGAGATGAAGGCTTGCGTCGAATCTGCCGTAAGGCAAATTAAGAAGTCTCCTGAAGATTTCATTTTATTACAACTAGTTCATGTAAACAGATTAAAATATCGCTCACACACCATATTCCTCGGAGTCAATTTTATCCTTGGAATAGACTAGCAACACGTCGTCCGCGTCGAACGCCTTTAACTTCTGCTCGAGCGTTTCATCCACTTCCTCCAGAAGAAGTTTTCTTGATATAAATGCATAAGGACACTCGAGGAAGACGTGTACATTAAGAGCACAACCAAGCTTCAACTGCTGTTTTCGTGTTAAGCGTAGGATTTCGGTGCCGGCTATCTCCTGGGGTGTACGTTTGAAGCTCGAAGTGGACATGTCGACTGAAGTTATATCGAGTGTAGGCAGCTCATGTCTACAGGTAGCGACGATCGATCTAACTCCGTTGCGTGGATACGCTTACTGGCAGTATTTGCTCTTCCAAAGTCACTCTCAATTAATCGCATTCTCACATTTATTTCTACGTAAAATTGATCGTTCAATGTAGAAATAAAATTCATAATACACACGCTATTGTTTATATAAGAAAGTGTTTTTTAAAATTGAGTTATTATTAAGCACACAATGTTTTATGAACAATTAGGGTATAAAAGACTCGCAAGAGCCGTCGATTTAACAAGTTTGAGAGGTTTGTCCTGTCCTATAAAACACAGTAATTTTCTCTCTACTAAAAACTGGATGGAGCGTTAAAAGTAAACTATTAAACTATTAACTCAACTGCGTGACTCGTGTGACTCGTGTGACTCGTGTGACTCGTGTGACTCGTGTGGTGTGACTTGTGTGACTTGTGTGTTTATTATATTCATTATATATTCATTATTAGATAACATTAGTTCAAAAGATGAATCGAAAAACGATAAGAGTTTAATTTGAAGATGGCATTATTGTATTGCTATATAAGATCTTGGTGACAGACGATTACGAGATCTCGATTACGAGAGCTCGATTACGAGAGCTCGATTACGAGACAAGATTCATTTAATACCCAGACGCAGTGAGAAATATAGTTTTATCTTGTACAGACTTGGAATGAATAAATAACCGAAGAAACAAATATGCAATATACATAATGTACGCCCGGCAGACGAGCTGATGTTCCCATTAGCCAAGACCATAACTTCCGCAAGAAATTCTCCTTTCCATTTCCCCTGTGCAGCCATGTAAGCGAAGCGCTGCTAAAAAGGTATTCGCCACGGTAGTAGTAATAATGATAATAACAACAACAAGGAGAACCTTGTGCCGAAGCTGCCAGCGGTGCTGTTCAACTGGACTCTCGCACGCGCGGATGTAAGAATTCCACTTTCACCGCGTGAGTGAGGTCTGAGGTTTCCTATACTTATGCATACATATACACATATACACATAGGTATATATTTTTATACTTAACGTTGCGTGCAATGACATAGTGCACACTCTCGGTGTACAGTGTAAAATTGCATTTCAAATAAATAAAAAAATAAATAACTTTCGCGGCGAGAAAGCTTACTACAATGTGCAATGCAAGTGTGAAGTGTGATTATTTTCAATAGAGTGTATCATGCTAATCGCGAATAGTTTCGATGCTGTGAAGCGAGAAGGCAATGCAGCAGCACCTGACTACTGACTGCTGACTACTGACTACTGACTACTGACTACTGACTACTGACTACTGACTACTGACTACTGACTACTGACTACTGACTACTGACTACTGACTACTGACTACTGACTACTGACTACTGACTACTGACTACTGACTACTGACTACTGACTACTGACTACTGACTACTGACAACTGACACGCGCGGAAAAATAAAATGCGCGGTGACTGGCATCAAAAATAAGTCGATGCTGTTTAAACGGGCCACTTGACGAAGCTCGAAAATAAACTAGACTTGACAT
The DNA here is from genome assembly GCA_018906985.1 of Apocrypta bakeri. Lineage (NCBI taxonomy): Eukaryota > Metazoa > Arthropoda > Insecta > Hymenoptera > Pteromalidae > Apocrypta > Apocrypta bakeri. The sequence goes on along the minus strand of JACCIA010000013.1, from coordinate 350,111 downwards.
TGTAGCCGATTTTTTTGTTCAACCTGTATCTCTATTCGATGACCTATTAATATATATACACGATGCGGCGCAAATGCCCGATGGCTAAATGTCCGATGTAACAGTTGATAAAAAACAGCGATGTAATCTGCGTTATCGATGCGAATGAAAAAATTCGCAAACAAGTCTTTCGTTGTACGCACGTATACAAATTCTTTACTCAATAGAACGCTCAGCAAACATAGGATTCACACGAAAGGAGAAGAAAAATTTGTTTCGTGCTCCGGTACAGTCGATACAAATTTCACAAGAGAGCAGTATAGCGTTTTCATTTCGAGTCGAAAGAGTATCATAAGCCGTGTCGTGAAAACAGCTTACGGTGTCGCCGCTGCCGCCGCTGCCGCCGCTGCCGCCGCGCGTCTAGTCTCTCTAAAAATAGGGGAAAACAAGCGTCGACTATACGTCGTATATACCGGGACGAGTTTTGAATGCGCTTTTTCCTTCGTGTACACCTATTTAATCTCAACAGTTTAAATCGATAAAATCTGCCGCTTCTTCCTGCTGTTGCTGCACCGGGAACCCCCATTTCCGGTAGTCCAACACATTGGTTCTCATTGGACTTACTGTTTGCCCATACGATAAGACGCGCACATTATACACGTAACGCCTTGCAGCACGCGTTTGTTGAGAACCGCGCCTCTTTGGCTCTGAAAGAGCCAATGACCTACATGCGCCGAAGAGAACGACTTATGTGCGAGTGCGTGCCTTGCTGGTCACTTTGTCGCTCTGCTTTTGTGTCACCTTATAGCTTTATTTCTTTTCCGTTTATCGGTATTCTATATAAGCATTTAAGGACGGCATTTGAGGACGGCATTTGAGGACGGCATTTGAGGACAGGCACCCGAAAAAAGTGCAGTATAATTAACGTTAATTTTAACTCTACTGAGAGAACGAGGGAGGGAGATAGAGAGTGTGTGTGTGAGAGAGAGAGAGAGAGAGAGAGAGAGAGAGATATTCTCTCTATTTCGCGTCATAAGAATAAGTATGCTTTCTCAACTAACTGGGTATACTTCAGCTTACATAAGAGTCATTTTATACATTACGGCAAAATTTTGCATCTCTGAGAATAATTCTTTCTGAAGCAATAGGTACTCTGGCTGGCAACTAAGCAGATACTCAATTTCGATCGCTATATATAATTTCTTTCCAAACTTCAACTGGAAATCTAGAGCAATGTTGACAAAGTCATTTATTACGGTATTATGTGCTAATATGGTGGTTTGACCTAGGTGGTTGACAAGTTGAGACCTAGGAACGTAGATACTTTTGTATTGACATGAGGCAACCTCGTAAATTTCTTCGTGTTCGTACGAATGATCTTTGCCAATGAACGTTCTCAAAAATGAATTTCAACATTTTCAATGGCCTTTTCTAATTAATATTAAAGTACAAAGTTGCTAAAGCCGCATAGAAATGAGAGGATAGAGAGAGCTTCAAAAATAAGGAATTTAGATTTTTTTAATATTTCACTAATACATACTATAACGGATATAAAAGTAAAACTATAACGGATAACTATTGATCCATCCGTTGAACAATATATCGTAGATGGTTCTGTTTTGTTGAAAAGTTCATATCGTTTGAAAATGTTGCAGACAAAGTACTGCGAGTACTTGCGTTTCCCATGTTATTTCCCATTTATCTTTCAAAGCCAATTGGCAAATGCCAATTGGTAATATTTATTTTTATTTGAAAAAATAAAAATGCCTTTGAATCGGACTTGAATGAGAACATCGTAACTCCCCTTGGGGGCTACTCAGCGAAACAATTCTCGAATGATGTTCGAAATCCCATATATATCACTTAAGAATACTGTCGGACGCAATATTTATAAAAAAAATTCCTTTTCTCCTCTTTCTCGGATTAACGAGAGCGTATCACGGATGAGTCGTCGGAAATGTTACCGTTAGCATCAGCTTGTCCGAGCGTTTGTCTCCTCTCGCGTATCGCTTTTTCCTATAGACTCGTGGAAAGAAATTACTACGAGAACATCGCGTCTTTTGTTAAAAGAAATAACAGGTGTACAGCTCGCGATGTTGACTGTTACTGCACGAATACGTGTGCATAGGTGTGCGTAGCCATGCAGAAGGAAAGGCGTTTCATTTTACATTTTAAAGAAAAGACGTGTGCGATTTTTTGACGTTGAAAGGTTTATTTATTTGTTAAGCAATCCTTTTATTTCCTTTCCCAGTTAGGACAGAACTGTGAGAAAGTACAGTTTCTTCATTTGCAAATGAGTAACATTTTTTTCAAGCTAGGGGCAACAGGAACTTTACAACTGTGTCCATATAGATTTTGAATAACGAGCCAAGCCACATAACAGAGCATAAATAATCAACGGATGTATCGTATAGAAAATAAAAAAAAAATTTTCGCGCCTGGCAAAAAGCTTTTTTTTTTTGAGCCGGGCGTCATTGACCCTCGTAAACGCTCGCCAGGTTAACTTACTTTCGATTATATTACGATCATAGATAATATAAGTTAAAGGTCAAAATAGACTTATAGAGTAGAGTTTAGTTAGTTTATGAAATTAAATCGCATTTCTATAGTAAGCTATATTTGAATTTTCAATCTATGCTGCAGCTTTCGTCAAAGTTGATGAAATACACGGCTAATGGTATATATGAATAGCCGCGTCCTCTTCCCGTGTGCATATGAACGTCGAGTGTAATTTACATCTACATGTCTATGCAGCGCGTAACGTAACGGTATATATAAAAGACACAGAGCGCAGTACGCCGCGTGCCCGCACACGCGGCCATTTATGTCGATATTGCGCTATAGGCTATATATATATATATATATACATAGTACCCAGCACACTTACACCTTACATCTACTTAGATGTATACATGCGAACGGGAGGAGGACTCTAGGCAGTCTAGGCAGTCTAGGCAGTCTAGGCAGTCTAGGCGCGGCCTCGCCTCCTTACCGGATAGCCAAAACTATACCTATATACTACTATATACGTATATAGTAGTATATATAGTAGCTGGTGATACACGTCAAAGTAAATATTTATATATTTTACGTCGCTTTATGTGAATCAGCGAGACTTTTAAGTCTGACTGTATGCATACGCACTCGTTACCGATATAGAAGTGTACATCCGACTTAGATAGAATGCGAGTCAGCGAGTGCGAGAATTTTTCCTCGATGTCTACAGTGTACGTGTATATGCGTTTTCGTATTTCGTATATGCAGACGAGTTCTAAGTTGAGCAAAATTTCATCTTAACGTATACCGATGTTACATAGAAACGGAAAACTCGTCGCCGTCTATATAGTTTCTTTGGGAAACCGGTTGTCCCGTTTTTCAAGTCGACGCTATATTAGATAGGATATAGCTCTCGCATATACGCGTCATTTCACTTAAAGAATCTCGAGTAACGCGTGCATCGCGCGCGCGTGTGCGGCGAGTCTGCTTCCCTTTTTTACACTCTTTCTCTCCTTCCTTTGTACACACACGCAGGCACGCGCGCGAGACTCTCTGGTTATGTGGGTCGAGGAAACGCGAAGTCCGTATGCTTCGGGTAGATCCTGTTTTTAGCTTCATTTCTATATAATATATAGATTGGCTTTGTACCTACTATCTATTGTCATGACAATAGATAGTTAAGAGATCGAAAGAGAGAAGTAATATAATTTTAAAGTGCTAAAAGTGATTATTGTGCGTTTATGAGAGAGATGTTGTGCGGCAAACGGATGATGGTTTTCTCACTCATTGACCCGTAAACATTGTTTCTTTTTTACATTTTTACACAACTACACAAGCCGTTTCAAAGTTACGGAGAGTATTGATAAATAGCGTTAAATCAGTATGAATTTTTTTATTCTGCAATTTTTCATTGTGCATCCTATTATTGCTTCCTATTATATATAGGATTACACGTGTCATTTGAAAATCGAGTCGATTTATAAATACACCGCGCATCTTCTTTCTGATAAGATTCTTCTTTCTCATAAGCAGGCAGAATTAATAAAAGACATAAAAATCTGAGATAAAGAGCATTAAGAATCATGCCGCAAACGTATGTCTACGATCTAATTGTGAGCACTATTAATGCACGTAGAATAAATCTCAAGGACATAACCGCACGACACGGGCGTGCGGTACCGATTTTTCCTTTCGAACATCGTATCCTTCGGTCGATCGTTGCGCGATGTGCCTACGTAATAATAATCATCATATTAAATACACAATAACGATGCGTAACATCTGTAGTATATATATATAACAAACAGAAAAGTAGACCAATTGCGAATTCGGCAATGAAAATAAATTTCATTATACTTGAAGTACAGGAGAAATAAGTCGTCATTTTTTCTTCTTTCTCCAAGTGCGGATTCTATTCGTTGGGAAAAAATGTGTCTAAACTGTAATTAACGTTTTTTAAAGTGACATTAATTTATAAACCACGATGATTGCGTAATGCTATATATTAACACGACCAGCTGAAAAACATGCGTGTTTTCATTGTATTTTTAGCTGATTTCGAAACGATTTTTCCACGTTGAACGAAAAATGATATATATACGTACACACGTACACACGTACACACAATATCATCCCATTGCTTGCAAGTCTTAGCTATAAAAATTCAAAAATAGCAGCTACAACGTAGGCAAACGTCACCGACAAATGTGAATCTAACGTCATTATCGGAATTAAGTCAAAGCCACAAAACTGCTAACTGTGCAGAGGAATAGGAAGAAGTCGAAGATTACGATGAATAGGATGAGAGAAAAATCATATCGTCGTCGACCCACTTTTGACTCGCAGCATCCATATGGCATAGGCAAATCAATTGCGCAACGGCAACGGCAACGCCTACGCTTTTTATTTCGTCGGTAAAGTGCGTGGGATAGCGAAGTCGCGATGAGACCGTAAACGGGCTGCTACGGGGTGACCTTCGCGATTGACCTTGCGAAATATCTCCTCTGACTATTTCACGTCTTTTATAATGCAATTGCAATTAAATATTTGACACTATTTTTATCCTATATTTCAATGCCTCTATCGAGTGCTACTCATATACCGTCGTTAAGTGCTTGGGATAACGAAGCTTTAATTCGTACTTTTTTTACTTCTTAACTGCTCGTAAATTGTCCAATTTCCCTGTGCACAAAAATCGATATTATACACCCGTTACGATCGTCGCGCACGATTCATTCTATCTTTTCGAATTATATTATTAATAGTTTTCATACCTTTCATAGAAGTATAGGTCCATTTAAAAAAAGGCTACGCTCGAATTCAATAAATTTATATACGCGTCCAATTGTGCACAATTGTGCACAATTGTACGCAAGTCAAGATCAAAATGGAAGTAATGCGAAAGAAAAATCGAAATAGTAATACACTACTCATGATTGCGTAATTCTTCTATTTAAAGCTTTATCTCGCTCGGTAGACGTATATATATATATACGTATATCGTATATAATGAAAGCACAGGTGACTAATCTCGAAAACATCGGGTTTAGAAGGTGCAAATTTAAATCGACGAACGTGCAAGTACATTTTTAACTTATTGAAAATGTACAATAAAAAAAATGTGTCTATATAGATCCATAATAGACGCGTGTATAATGCGTGAGAAAACGAGATATCGTGCATACATTTGTCGTGCAGCTAACTTGTGGATGCGCGATTTCTCTCTCTCTCTCTCTCTCTCTCTCTCTCTCTCTCTCTCTCTCTCTCTACGTATACACATACTGTCTATACGCCTGCATAAGAAAATCCTGTCTAGTCGGGATGCTGTTTTTGCGCTTAGGTTGCGCGCGCTCGGACACCTGTTATGTTACGTTTCTAGAGATGCAACAGAAGAGAGATGATATCATTCCGATGATAAAAAGATTTATAAGCCTGCTGTTTTAACGAGTTAATAGAAATGGAGGTTTATCGCGTACTATTTGACATTTGGCATCGTCCGACATGACATGGTCCGAAAGCCCGGAAACTTGCCAGAAATTGCTCCAAGACACAGTGAAACTCTGCCTGCAGTATCGGCAATTATTTATTCAACATATATGTTTTTGATTGTCGCGTAATCGATAAAAATATAGGCGACGCGAGAACAAGAGCATCGGATCGTTTCTCACGGGACGATCGTCGTTGATTACTTCGATACATATAAATACTTGCGTGTACATAGGCCTAAAAAACGAACTAAAGACGAAGAAAGAATTACGAATAAGTGCAAAGTGCAGCGAGGTGTAGCTTTCTCTCGAGTGAAGTATACGAGTACAAGACTGTGCAAACGTATACTATGGACGTAGAGTGACCCTGACCGGAATCATCGCCCGTGTGAATGACTAGATATACCTTACTGTATACCGTACTCTGTATATATACCTATACGTATACCTATACGTGTACCTATACGTGTACCCATACGTATAGGTATAGTAACGTCTCCGACTGTGATCTGTGATCTGTGATCTGTGATCTGTGATCTGTGATCTGTGAACTGTGATGCGACCAATGGAATATGTCATTCTCTAGCACATATTTGTCGCTACACTGTTACCGCTGTAACTGCAGCTCCACCTAAAAATCTTCAACTACGTGAGCTTTTCCAGCATAGACCGTTCCCCTATACCAGTACCGCAATCAATACAACGAGGTCATAGCGGAAGCATGCAGCCTACAGCTATAACGTATATCCTCCTCGTATATGTTATATTTATATGTCCAGCTAACGAGTCACATTACACGTATACTTATATATACGTGGGTTATATACATACAATATATAGGTATATGCTACGTATAATACACCTATACACAATATACATGTTGCGCACACATGCGTTTCATCGTTTTTATTTTGGCGAAAAAGAGGTGGTAAGTAGGTGTAATCGGAAAAATATTCACGCGAGACTATACCGTATAATTTAGAATTTAGGCTTTTAGACCTTTTTGAAGATTGATTAATTGAAAGAAAATTGTTGTTCAACTGGATTTGGTGGACAGGACATTTCTCTTTTGCAAATATCTTTTGTAAATATCTTTCGTAACGATGACTTTACATATAGTTAATATACATTATAGTTAAAAATAGCGGTATATTTTGTGAAAAATTATAATGAGTTTAACTATATTGTGAAGCAAGTCGATAGAATAATGCTACACTGATTCAATAATGCTGTTAAGTTATAATGGTTGAACTTGGACGATTATGAGATTTGAAAATTGAAAGAAAGTGCCGTTTAAAAAAGTTACGAGACCGCGCGGAAAGTGACACGGAGGCGCGAAACTGGTCGACTCCCATGACGATAAACTTTCGGCGTCAGGGTCACGTGGCAAGTCTATCGTTATTGTAAGAGAAAAAAGTTCTCCAGGTATTCGTTATACGTTGCGGTAGCCATATTCTACTTATACGCGTATGCGCAAAGTCAAAAGAATACCGTCATAAGCTAAATTTGCGCGGTCAACGAAAATGACCTTCTCAAGCGTTTCGAGCTTTCCTATTATGGCGACGATGTTAAACAGATATGATTTTCTTCGCAGTCACGCGAACAGAGTGGACTTATAAATAAACGCGTCGATGGATCATTGGAATTTTCGTCGTACCTATTACATTTATTATAACGGTATAGAAGAGTAAAAAAAATGAATCGGAAAATGAATCGGAAAATGAATCGGAAAATGAATCGGAAAATGAATCGGAAAATTCATCCGAGTTTTGAAATTTTTAGTATAGCCGTATACGCGATCGGGTGCGGATGAAACCTCGACGGACGCATTCGAAACGAAAATAGAAGAATATCTGAAAAATAAGGAGACAAGCGCAATCAAAGAATGACTAGTCGCTGTCACTATCTCGAGTCGTACTCGCACATCGACGACAACCGTCCAAGGACACATTGAATTCTTAATGAGACGTGTATACGCTCTTCGATACCGTTGCGTGTTGCGTCGAAGGCGCAGTGCTTGGAGCCTCGTATACCGGGTATGGTACACTCGTATCATGCATAGGTAGAGCCTATGTGGCACACGTGCCACTGGAATTTCGAGGATGCTGTGTGTCCAGACAATAATTCCCGTTGCTTTATCTGCGGAATTTCGAATCGTCGTTGCTTTCTTTTCATCAATCGATTCGTCTACACTATCGCGTTTAATGTAGATACGGATGACTCTATACGGATTCTCTCTACACCTCTACACACTATACACTATACACTATACACTACATATATATACATATATATACATATATATATATATATATATATATCTCGCGTACACATATATAATCATACACATCCTTACTCTACAAGTTTTCCATCTTCTTTTTTCGTTTTATTTCGTTTTCATTTTATTTTCAGAATGTTTGAATAATATTTTTCCCGAGGTTTCTTCAATTAGACTAGTTTCTAATAAATTTTTTAATTCATAAAATTGACTGGATTTAAAGAATTGATTAATCATCATTTAATATCCGGAAAATTTATACGTACCACCTGTGAATTTCTGTGAACGAATTCCCAATTGCATTGGATTAAAAAATTGATACATATGCGCGTATATAATACAATGCAATAATAGCAATTGTGAATTGTTCGCGTTATTGGTTGTTGATTTGAAAGAGTGAAGTCTCTAGTCTCTAGTGCGTTCGTTGAAGAATTCAACGTCAATAACTGATAATACTACACAGTTTATAAGATATGCTCTTGCATGTACTCTAGCGATTGCGAGTATAGAGCCGTCCTTAGAGTAATCTAATGGCATTGTACTTGTCGTAGCTCGAAAAAAAATCCACGTCTCGATCGCGAGGCAGCCGACTAGTCTTTTTAGTCGTCTTTATAGTCATTTAACTGTTCAACTCAACTGCGGTATTCCTCGTGTGAATTCAGTTTTATCCGTTTAAGCATACGCTCGACCTAATTTGCATTTTCACGAAGACGAAGTTTAAAACAGCTGTACTTAATAATATAACGCGTGTATATAATGACAGTTCGAAAAACGATGAAACCGCGGTCGAGAGTCACGCGCTCATTTGAACCGCTATTAAAGACGTGATTCTTGAAAAACATTCGATAAGCCTTAAGTCAGAGTCATTATGATCCGGTCTATGACCTGCGTGTATATATCGCATACATGTATGGCTTATCTTTCGTAAATATTACTGATAACGGATGATTCGCGGTTTTTAAAAAAGACGAACCGACGTTTACTATTTTTTGTAAATGAGCCTGAGTCTTATTCGAAATGATGATCTGAAAATGAAATGATGATCTGAAGCTTATTCGAAACTCATTAAGGCCGCATTCTATGTTGGAGAAAGATCGTTGAACTGAAAATACGGGCTTATATTTTATTTTATAAATTAATATTGATTGGTTCTTTATTGGTAAACGCAGCATACTGGGTATTAGATCCTTAGTATTACATCGTTAGTATTCCATCGTTATATTATATATTACACACATATGCACCAGAACGATGCATTTGTGGATGATGCATTTGTCAATGAATTAACTATATATTAACTAATGTCTATTAGTTAGGAATTTCTTAAAAATGATTTTCAAATTCTCGTATGCATATGCACATAAGAGCAAGGTTGAATTCTCAAAAGAACAGAAGGGGGAAAACGGGACGGATCTCCACTTTGCACAATGGAGATAGTTGCAAAGAGCGCATACCGAAAATACGGGTATAATACGTCGAAGCTGTCAGAATATTGAGCTAGAACTAGGCCATTGCTCCATTCTCATTAAGGGAAGGCACAACTCGTCTCGAATTTTCCAGGCGAGCGATAACCGTTCGTCCTCGCGACCGCTCGACGCAGCGGCGTCGCGCAATAAGTATTATATTATTATACTCGCGGTTGCTCGACCTAACGCTCAACTCTATGCAGTTGGATCAGCGGCAGCAGCGACAGCGGCAGCAGCGACAGCGGCAGCAGCGACAGCGGCAGCAGCGGCAGTAACACTTGCTGCTTACCGTTACGCCAGAAAGGCAAGTTCAACGTCACGCTCTTCTAGACATCGTAGACAAACTTTCCAATCGATCGCTCTGACAGTTGACTTTTGACAAAAGGACGATTTATTTTTTTTCTCAAGCAAATCAAACAGCTAATGGATTATACTCTCTAATGTCCAAGCAACTAACGCGGGCTTTTTCACATCGATTTCTTTTCATCCTTTCATTTCCCTTGCCTCTCGTGCCTTTAAAAATAGATGCCACGACGTTATCGTATAAATACGCGCAACGAACTTTTTCCCCATTGCACACCTCGCTCGAAGGTCTTTCTAGTCTGTCTCTACGTTCCAGCATGCATGTATATTGTATATTATATAGGAGAGAATAATCGCACAATAGACGAGCGAATGCGATCCGTTGGGGGCTGAGGTTTATTTTAACTTTCAGCTGGCGCCGAAGCCGACTTTCCGGCTTTTTCCGGCATTTTCACGCGGCCCTGAAATTCGCATCATAATATATATATAAGACGCTGCAGAGAGCCAAGTAATAATATAATAATAATAGCGCGTCAAATTATTTGACTCGACCCTATTTATTCTGCTCTTCTTCGCAATTTCTTTTTAAGTACTTGGTCGTCCAAATTTGCCAAATTTTTTAATTACATTTTTTCGATTGGATATACACAAGCGAGGTGGGACACGAAAACCAGCAACGGCAACGGCAACTGCAACGGCAACGGCAACGGCAACGGCAACGGCAACGGCAACGGCAACGGCGTCGTCGCGCCTACGGTGCAGGAATGCCGTTGAAGTCATCGCTGCCGGCTACAATCGCTTGCGGCTTGCGTAAGCTACCGGTTTCATTGGAACGGCGATTATACGGAATCCGTGGGTTGTAAGTCGTATAATACGCATTATACGACATAATACACCCGTGGAGCTTTATACATACGATGCTTTATATACGGATTCGTATATTTACCTATCTTCTTTTTTTCCTTCAATAAAACCATTGTCCCGGGCCATTTCGATCCATTTATTTTTCAAGCGCCAATGCCATCAATTTGTTCAACGTTCAAAGTGCAAAGTTTCAATGCACTGTGCACATATTTACGTAGTGTGAAACGAAAAATCCATTAGACATATCGAAGCAAAAGAAAGCGCGAGAATGATCTCTGATGTTTATTTGACGTTCGATGAGAGCACGGTACAACGGCGTTACAACGGTCGCTTTGTAACCAACGATAGATAGATATATCTATTCATAATTACCGTTACGTTGCTTATACCTATATGCTTATTACGAGAGAGCGAGAGATTATTACATACTCAATGAGAAGTATATCTCCTGCATACGAAATAGCTCGCGAGTGATTCACTTGACTTGCATCTCTCTTTTAAATCATTGCTATAATTAGCTACGACGCTTTGGATAAAAGTTTGAGAAAGCGCTCTGTTCGTATGTGTGCGTGCGTGTGCGTGCGTGTGCGTGCGTGTGCGTGCGTGTGGAAGGGGGGGGGGGCGCAGGAAGACACGTTTAAAGGCTTTAACGAGTAATTAGGCAATGAGTATACACTGATATTCCCATAGGTGAAGGAATTATTCGACGGTTAGCGGGGATGAAATATTTCAACTCGTCGTCGACAAACGGAGGGAAAGATAGCGGTAGAGAGAAGGCAGTCCGATTAACAGTCAACGATGCCAATGTTTTTTGGTGAACTAGGGGAAAAAGCATTGAGAATCCATGGGAGGCTGGTGATACAAGTCGAAAGTAAATTTTGAAAATATCGTTCGACTGAACACTACTTGTGTATTATAATGTTTGAAAATTCACGCTAAACCATAGTGTGTCTTGCGTCGACAGACAATATTTGCTCCTTTCGAGTAATAATAAACATCAATACATACTCCTATAAATAGTATAAAAGTATGGTAAAGGTTCCTGCAGAGTCAATATTTACCGCGAGCAATCGGTTTGGCTGCTATCGCAAGTAGTTAAGAAGGCGAAGAGTAGAAAAGTTGAAAAGTTGAAAAGTTGAAAAGTTGAAAAGTTGAAAAAGGACTAACCAGCTGTGCGATTTTGAGAATTCCAGGTATGCTCCGGAAGTAAAGAGGATTGAGACTAATAGCGAAATTTCCTTCTCCGGGTTTCGCTGCACCGGCGGGTCTATTGCCATCCTGTACGGTCACCGTCACGCTTTCCGACATCATGTCGTTTTTCCTTCCTCTATACGTGTAATATAGACAGGTGCGATAACACACTGATGTCGAAAAGACAAAAAACCAATAAGTAAGAATCAAGATGAGCCAGTCGCGGAATGCACAGCCAACACCTGTTGAGAGATGTTGCAGAATGGAAAACACTACTGCTCGTTCATACGTACCGCGCGAGACTAAAGAGCGCAACTTAGCTATAGTAGTACAGTAGGCAAGAGCGAGCCGCCGCAAGAAGAATACGGCGATACGGCGATACGGGGATACGGGGATACGGGGATACGGGGATCACCCCTACCCCTACTACTCCTCCTCCTCTTTTCCGACCGCCGCGCGGACTAGTCTCGGGACGTGTCCCAGCTCCCTTCCCTTTTCCGTATGTACACTCGCGTCGTTGGCGTCGTTGGCGTCGTTGGCGTCGTTGGCGTCGTTGGCGTCGTTCTCTACATATATATATATATATGCGTACACACGTGCATGCGTGTATACACATACATGCCGCTGCGCGCCAGGCCGCCAGCGCTAGCGCTGCTGCTATAATGCGATGACTTTTTGTCCTTTGCTTATCTCAGAAGACTGGCGACAATTTTTTTTTTCCTCAAAGCTTCGTCTGCTCGATAGCGTTAAGTTAATTTACCATATTAAATCAAAAATCTTTCTTCTACATTCTAACGTTCATTGCCATTTTTATCCAATTTCAAGATTTCATATTCGCGCGTTTTCAAGTAATAGCAGAAAATGACAAAAGTCCCTAGAAATATTGCAAACTCATGAAATCTAGGTGTAATCGCAGAAATTGAAAGTTCCTAAAACAGCCGCCATACCGGTTACCGAATAACTAGAATCATCCTATACTTATGTATGTATATATATATATATATATATATATATATATATATAATTACTATCGTATAGTATAACCACAGTGACAAGCATTTTCCGGAATTACTGTGGGATTTGCTCCCGTTTTTTCAATTTGGACTAAGATATTCAATAAATAATCGCAATTTCATGAGTTCATAGTTCTTAAGCAGGTCTCCGGAGTCCTTTGTGGATTAAAAACATTGAAAATGACGCTTATAAACAAGGTCGGTGCATCTTTCCATTTCGAATCTAACCTCAATTTCTTCCTCATTATTCTCTTTTTCTTTCAAATAAAAATATCTTTCTCATTTCCAGATGGAAATCGACGAGAAAACGTCAAAGGGCGAGGGGTTCAAACCCTACTATATTCAAAAAATTGAGGAACTGCAGCTAATCGTAGCTGAAAAAAGTCAAAATCTTCGTCGCTTACAGGCACAGCGTAATGAACTTAATGCCAAAGGTAAAGATTTTTAGCCTATTTTTTTTCATAATCCAATGTCCATTGACTTTTACTCGATAAACTTTCCAATTGACAGTGCGTATGCTTCGCGAAGAGCTCCAACTTCTGCAAGAGCAAGGTTCTTACGTTGGAGAAGTAGTGAAGCCAATGGACAAAAAGAAGGTTCTGGTTAAAGTTCATCCAGAAGGAAAGTTTGTTGTTGACTTGGATAAGAACATCGATATCAATGACGTTACACCCAATTCTCGAGTTGCTTTGAGGAACGAAAGTTATACCCTACACAAAATTCTTCCCAATAAAGTTGATCCTCTCGTATCGCTTATGATGGTTGAAAAGGTTCCTGACTCTACTTATGAAATGGTTGGTGGTCTGGATAAGCAAATTAAAGAAATCAAAGAAGTCATTGAATTGCCGGTCAAGCATCCCGAGTTATTCGATGCTCTTGGTATTGCTCAACCTAAAGGAGTACTTTTATACGGTCCACCTGGTACTGGAAAGACTTTGTTAGCAAGGGCAGTGGCACATCATACCGAATGCACATTTATTAGAGTCTCAGGTTCTGAACTGGTTCAAAAGTTTATCGGAGAAGGATCCCGTATGGTCAGAGAACTTTTCGTTATGGCAAGAGAACATGCACCATCCATCATTTTCATGGATGAAATCGACTCTATTGGTAGTTCTCGTATTGAATCAGGATCTGGAGGTGACAGTGAGGTATTTATCATTTTTAATATTCATTCGCATGAAAATCAACTGTAAATATAACTAACATTTAATTCTTGCGCTATGTAAAGGTACAACGAACTATGTTGGAGCTACTCAATCAGTTGGATGGTTTCGAGGCAACAAAAAATATTAAAGTTATCATGGCCACAAATCGTATAGATATCTTGGATCCTGCACTTTTACGTCCAGGTCGTATCGATCGAAAAATTGAATTCCCCCCACCAAATGAGGAAGCTCGTCTCGACATCTTAAAGATTCATTCGAGAAAAATGAACTTAACGCGCGGTATTAATTTAAGAAAAATAGCCGAACTTATGCCTGGTGCTTCAGGCGCTGAAGTCAAGGTGAATAAAAAAATATGAAAATAAATGATTAAACATTTATATATTTATTTTTACTGAAATTTAATTGACATTTATATTTTACAGGGTGTGTGCACTGAGGCTGGTATGTATGCTTTGAGAGAACGTCGTGTTCACGTTACACAAGAAGACTTTGAAATGGCTGTTGCAAAAGTCATGCAGAAAGATTCCGAGAAAAATATGTCTATTAAGAAATTATGGAAGTAAATAATTCGAGATTAACAATAATTTGTGAACCGTAATTTAATTTCATTGTTGCAAATATTTTATAAATCCATGCAATATGTATAAATAAAAGTACATTGGTCAAATAATAATTATTTGTCAATGATAAATTTACTACATACTTACTAGCAATGCTCTTAAAAAATTATAATAAATTTATAAAGAAAAACATTTTTTTAGAAAATAGATTTATTATCAATTGAAAGTTTCGAATGGTATTTTTTAAAAATTAATTCGTTTCTGTGCGTTCATATGATTACCAACTTAAGTATAATATATATATATATATATATATATATATATACGTGTATATTACGTTGAATAATAGTAGCGCAGCTTTTGCGTCCGTTCGTCCGTTGGCTGATGGCTCTTGGCGGGATTATTGGAGGTTAGGGTGTTATTTAGGCTTAGCCTAGGTCTAATATAAAATAAATATATATATATTAATAATAATTTATATATTATCTGTGATGGGTACCGGCGGTGTACAACCAGTACAACGCGGCGCTGTAGGTGCGGCCAACGGACCAATGAACGTGAAACGTATATATATATATATATATATATATTATAGGTATATGCATTAGTAACATACTGACGACGTACCAGTTAACCAGTTGCTCACTTGGCCTCACTGACAAATGTACGATGTTATTTGTGTGTGTGTTTGAGCGTCATCAGTTTTAGGTTATTCTGCTAAACTTTGTATTATAGTTGTTTTTCTTTTATGAATTATACATATTTAGGCCGTTCACAGCAAATGATAAAATAGCCATGGACTTGGATTATCAAAGTGAAGATGGGGAAATCAAAAAGAGTCCAGACAAGTAAATATAGTGTTATTATTAGTTTTTTAGGTTAAGACCAACTAAGAGTTTATCGCATATTTCACAATAGACTTTTTATTTGCGAATATATTTTTTCAATTGGTACTTCTATTTTATGTAGTCAATTTCTGTATGAATATTTCCTATATTTATGCAATAAAAACCGCTACTACTGGATTTACGTTAAAAAACACGTAAACGTGCAACAGTTGTTCATATCTTTTTCCTTGAACAAGACTTGACTTTTATTTCGTGTATGCAGAATGAAATTTAAAATCGCAATTTCCTGCATTATTAAAATTGAAATGTTTGCATGATTAAGAATACAAATTTTCTTTTTACAAATATATAAATTAAACGCGGTATGAGTATGCGTATACGTTTAATGCACACATATTTATTCGAATGAATAATAATATTACAACAGTAATTTAATAACAGAGTAATTTACAATATAAAATCCGGTTTATTTGTCAATGAAACTTAAACAAATCTTTGTTCAATTTGATCATTATGTTTATTTATCTGTCTAGTTATGAATTGTATGGAATTAAAAGAAAATGTACAAACGGATAGAGTTTTATTGATGATTTTTTGCCAGGTAAACTCAATCGGCAAAACAGCGTAAGCCTACTAAGGTGTGAAAGAAGGCGGTAACGCGGCAACGCAGCAACGACTTTTCTTATAACAACAACAATATATATATATATATTTATATATATAAATAATGGCTTCCTAAGCTTGCCGGTGTAGTGGTTGTCTATATATGCGCATATACACTAATCTACATTGTGTATACACATATTAGTACATTGCAATTTCGTATACAACAGTTTATTCGGCAGGTTTTTAGTAAAAAATTCTTCCATTTAGTGTACTAAAACATGCCGGTTATAGAAAAATCACAATATCTTGAAAAATCCCAGGCCAAGTAATAGGAGTATGCGATGCCGGATAGTTAGTTAGTGTTTCCACAGTAAAAAATTAGGTTATGTTTGGTTGATTATCCGCTGGATATCTCCGGTTAGCTAGTACTAAAGAATAAATGTTGGAACATTAATAAATGATTGAAATAGCCTAAAAGTTTATTGACTTTGATCTGAGTGACGCCAAGCGAAAGCGACCATTCTTAAGTTAGCCTATACTTTTTTTTGGTGAAGCTTCTCAGAGGAAGAAGGCGCAGACACGGCGGACTCCCTGGAGATCAAGCCGCCACAGGCGGTGGTGCGGCACCGCAAGACGACCTCTCACAGGAGGGATAAACATTCGGACAGAGGCGGAGGAGGTATTATTGGTGGTAGTGTAGGTGAACGTAGCAGAGATGATAAGGAAAGAAAGTCCAGACATCATGAACGAGGGGAGGATAGTAGACACAGAGAAAAACACAGTCGTCATCGTAGACATGAGATGGAACTTATGGATAAATCTAGAAGGTCCGATCCTTCTAAGAGAGAAAGAGAAACATCCAGGCATGAGAGAAAAGATAGAAGTACTGGTGATAGAGTACTAGAAGATTTACGGGAAAGGTGAGATTTCACATCAAGTTCCATTTTATTGTTAAGCTTAATTTATTTGTACCACGATTCAAATAAATTTTAAGCACGATTGCTTTACTACTGATCGCACAGTATTTTTTAATAGTTGAATCGAGGATAATGTTTTGAAAGCTAAAGTAAACATTAAGAATTGAATTTTTTTGTAATTAATGCTGAACTAATCGATTGTTTGGAAAATAACACCCAAGTTTTGTGAAATGTATATAGTTTACTAACATATTTCATTATAAATTGCACCTTGATAGCATTGTAGATAATATTAGAATTGTTTTCAAAACATTACAGAATTTTGAACAAAAGTGCATTATACAAAATTTATACAAACGATTCTATCTATTTAGAATGAAAGAAAATATTTTACAAATTGTATATGTACACTATTGGTGCATATATTTTCTTCTTTTGTAATGCTTCATTTCACAACTTTATACATATCATAATACATTGCTGATCTCATTTTTATTTTGTTTTATGTTCCATTTGTATAATAGTAACTTTGGTCGTACGATTTCTAGCAACAATCAAAGCAGAATGACCAGCAGGTATTAAGCATGTTGTTTATTTTTAATCATTTTTTTTTAAATAAAAGACTTATACCTCAATCCTGCATGATAGAATCCAAAATATTTTATAATACCTGTGTTTGCTTTATTAAAATATAATTGATATTTTCAAAGCTTGGGAATGTTGATTTGCAATCACTCTAATTACACTCCATTGAAAATTTAAAGTACTATTATCTGTAAATAAAACTGAAAAGATAGTAACCTCGATATTTCATTCATTTAAAAGAACAGCATGGTAATAATACTAGTAAAAATAATAATAATAATAATAATAATAATAATAATAATATTAATAATAATAATATTCTATTTTCATAATTAGTAAAACCTAATTTTTGTCATAGTAATTTTCACGTATATGTATTTTTTCATTTTTTTATTTCATATAAAAAAATTTCAATGGTAGTAGACGATTGATCTTCTTATAAAATTTGTAATTTTCAAATACAATAATTCTACTATTTTGCAGTTAAAATATAAGTTTGGCACTGAATTTTTTGTAAACTATGATTTTTCACCATCCGATTGCTTACGTATTTACCGAAGCTCTATTTATGATTATAGAAGATTAAAGAAATTAAAAAAAAAAAAAAAAAAAAAAAAAAAAAAATATGTTTTCAGACTATTAGATAAACGTCGTGAGAGACGCGAGGAACCTCGTGAATACAAGATGGAGACGTCATCTTCATCGTCTCGAGGTGTAGACCGTCGCGAAATTCGAGTCGAAGAATTAAGGGAACGCAGGGAGATGCGTATCGCGGCTGCTGCAGCCGCTGCAGCGGCCGCCGATGACGCTACCAATCGGGACCAAAGAAGTAGACGTATGACTGAACAGGAATTGAGCTACGCGGATGTTGAACTCATGGAACACATGCAAAGGTCCGGTAGAGAGAAGAGACACAAAAGGTCGCACAAACATGAACGAATGAGGGAAAGAGATAGAGAAAGGGAGAAGATTGAGAAACTAGAGAAAGAAGTATTAGGTAAATACTAAATCTGACCTAACACTGTGAAAAACATTTCATTCAATCGGTGTAAAAATCAAATGAAAATATGTTACCATGTTATTTTTTGTTAAAGCTCACCGTGAGAAACATGCCCGAGAACGCCACCAAGTGATGGACGTAAGTTCGTACGAGGAGTTGGAGCGTATGGAGGCTCTTGCATCCGAGCAACACATGGCTTTGAGCAAGGATCCACGTGAGATGACTGAGCAAGAGTTACGCCGTCAGAAATTACTTGATGCAGAACGTGAGATGGCTCGACGAAAGGAGAATTCGCGTATCGAATTGGAGGCTCGACGAATGAAACGGGGCGAGAAACGTCATCACAGCCCGGAAATAATGCCGCTTGATCACGCGATTGTCGAGTTATCGGACGAAAGTGTTCGAGTTGCGAATATTCATTCGGACGAGGCAAGCGAGACCAAGAGTAATAGATCTAGACTATCGGACGAGGAGATGAGAGACGTCACGAGAGAACAATCGCCCGACAATGAGTCAACAGACTCGAGTGATAGTAGTAGTGACGACGACGACGACGACGACGACGACGATGATGATACGAATGATTCTAATAAGGATTCAAATGACGACTCGAATAATTCTGATTACAATAATCCTAGCCCACTGTCAGTTGATCAACTGGCAAAGTCGGATAGGTCTGACAGATCTGATTCGCCAGGTCATGTAGATACAAATGGTTCTGCTAAACCCGCAAATGAAACTAAAAAAGATGTGATAGATTTAGGTGTTAATTTGCCTCCATATTTTCCGGCTATTCAAGGTATGCCACTGATAATTGAGTTTGCTAATTTAATATCGTGTAAAATTATTTTTGTTGACTGTTCTTCTACTGTTTTAGGGTGCAGAAGCGTCGAGGAGTACAAGTGCCTTAATCGAATAGCTGAAGGTACTTACGGTGTAGTCTACAGAGCCGAAGACAGGCGCACGAAAGAAATAGTTGCATTGAAACGCTTGAAGATGGAGAAAGAAAAGGATGGCTTTCCCATTACCAGTTTACGTGAGATTAATACTTTGCTTAAAGCCCAGCATCCAAACATTGTTACAGTACGAGAAATTGTCGTCGGTAGCAATATGGATAAAATATTTATCGTAATGGATTATGTAGAACACGATCTGAAATCTTTAATGGAGACAATGAAATCAAAGAATCAAGTATTTATTCCTGGTGAAATCAAATGTTTGATGCAACAGCTATTGCGGGCAGTAGCACATCTGCACGACAACTGGATTCTTCACAGAGATCTCAAAACATCGAATCTACTACTCAGTCATCGAGGAATACTCAAAGTTGGTGATTTTGGTTTGGCTAGGGAATACGGCTCACCATTGAAACAGTATACGTCTATCGTCGTAACACTTTGGTATCGAGCACCCGAATTATTGCTTGGTGGAAAGGAGTATAGTACTCCTATCGATATTTGGTCTGTCGGGTGAGTTTTAATAATTATTTATTTATATTTGATCCTGTCCGATAATAGTAACACATTTTGTGCAATCAAATAAAATCCATTTATTACATAGATGTATTTTCGCCGAGTTATTGAGGATGGAAGCACTTTTCCCTGGAAAATCAGAAATTGATTTACTCAACAGGGTATTTAAAGAGTTAGGAACACCTAGTGATAGAATATGGCCTGGTTACAGTAAACTGCCCTTAGTTAAAAAAATACCTTTTGCGCACTACCCTGTAAATAATATTAGACAAAGATTTAGTTTGTCATTGTCGGATTTGGGAATTGAATTATTGACCAAGTAAGTGTCGCCGTTGCAGTAAATAAACTATTCAATCAAATATTTTTGACAATATTCTAAAATTATTTATTCTACAGATTCCTAACGTACGATCCAGCTCAAAGAATTACAGCCGATGACGCTTTAAAGCACGGTTATCTCACGGAGTCTCCGCTACCCATCGATCCAGCAATGTTTCCCACGTGGCCAGCAAAGTCCGAATTCGGTGCGCGCACGCTTAATGCCTCACCAAAGCCTCCAAGTGGAGGTAAAGAATTTAAGCAACTTGGAGAAAACGACGACGAGGATAGTGCCTCAGGTTTTCATATGGGATCAAGAGAAGCAAGTAGACAATTGCCAGTGGGTGGCGGCTTCCACCTAAAGTTCTAAAAGATATGGTGTTTTTTCTAAGACTGTAAATATGAATGATAATAATAATAATAATGATAATGATAATTATTATTATTATAATAATAAGTATTTTTTACCAAATGAACCCTAGATGCCCTTCCTACAATTTACTATCCATTTTGACTCTATTTGAATTGGCAGATTATTCAAGATTTAAGTGCCTGTACGGTTCGAATACAAAAATTTCTAGTACTGAAAAAAAACGGTTGGTAATTTTTTCAAATTTAATAAATCTGATATAAGAGAACTAGAGAAAAATCGAAAATAAAGTTTGTTACTTGAAGTAATTGTATTAAAAATTTAATGTACAGTAGACAGAGGATTTATTAGAAATTTGGAATACTTGCACAAAAGAAATATTTAAAATTTGCTAGGATTTTTATTAAGGCATCTAAATTATACAGAGTTCCAATTAATAATCGATAAATTCGTTAACTTAAATAAAAATTCAGTTAACAGACATAACAGTGCGCTATTACAGCTTACAGTAAGCACATAATTTATTTATTGTCGATATCTGCGTAGGACAAAAATGAGTTAGTTTATTTGACATGTTCTTAGTACGAGTAAATAGACATTGGCGAAAGCGAGTTTGACGATGCATAATTAATTAACATTAATTGATTATTTTCCAGCGTTATTCATGTTTTTTGGCAAACTTAGCAACGAATTAATCAACTCAGAGTTCCTCTTCGGATGGCAGAATCTCTGGGGCGCCAGTAATAACCTCGCGATCAGATCGGTATCCTGAAAACAGTTGATGAGACATTTGATGCAATAATACATTTGTTTGGAAATACAAAACTATTCAAAATTATTCACTAATTATTTATTTATCAAATATTATTGTTAATTACCAATGAACGCCCATAAGGGTTGTTCACAACCATACGAGACGTATCTTCCATCGAAGCGGAAGCGTAGATTACTAGTCCGAAAAGGAAAAAAGCTTTAACGAGATTGTTCACCCACGATTTCATCCTGTAACTTCTGTAAATTACAATTTACAATCTGACAAAGCGTTAAATGACTGTTGTTGCGTAGTATTTGAAATTCTTTTTTTATTTAGTATACGAAAATACGAATGTTAAAGTTGCCGATATTTTGGATCAAGTGATTGAGCGGCTCTTAAAGTTGAAGAAGTGCGTTTACGTATACGTAGTGGCACAATGATCGAATCTTTCCTGGAGCGGATCTTTTATAGGGAAAAATCGGAGCGCGCATGGCTTCTAGAAGGGACAATAGTTATCATCTGCGATTGACAGGAGTGTCTTCGGTATAAATGCTTGCATTGCGTCACCACTGAAAATCGGAAAATGTTTCCATTGCAGTCAAGCACTTGATGAATCGTAAATCTTGAATAAAAGCGTGGTAAAAATTTAGCAACAACAATGAGATCTTCATTCGAGGAGTAGTCCTTTAAAAAATTTTAAAACTAACAAATAGAAATAACATTTTACTGGTTTCATATATTTCTAGTTTTATGAACAAAATTTCGCTTTCGAATAATGTCAAATTCTTCACTCTCAATTCTGATTTGAAAAAACTTGTTGTACAATTTATTATACTATTTATTATATTTGACTTACATTTAATAATACAAACATGTCGCGTCGTATTGCAGTTTAAGAAATTATTAAATAGAATATTGAATATCGAATATTTACGTAATGGCAAAACGATCGTAATATCTGTAATAACACGCATACGCACAATGCCGAATTACGAATATTCACTAATGAATAAAACTAATTAATGATATGTCTCACACCGCTTAATAGTGAAAATTGCACGAATTCAGAAGAGTTATAACGAGAAAATAACATTATTTTTGCGACATCACTTGGTGCATTTGAGTGCATTTTTCACTGTTTCACTGTTGGAAGAATGTAGATAAATCATATTTTGCTATTATTTGTCATTTTCCACACCTTGAAATAAAAATAAGAATAATCAATATTTCACGGCGCATCACAAGACCTTTATCTCGTTCACTGGCCAAAATGTACATGCTAATGTGGTCCATTTAAGGATAGCTATATCGCGGTCTCACCCGAGAGAGAGAGAGAGAGAGAGAGAGAGAGAGAGAGAGAGAGAAAACCTGCTCCTGAAGAGCGAAGACTTCTTGAAGGTGACCCTGGTGATCTTTGCAAGAGGATTAGAGACAATTGAAATAAAATGGAATCGACAAGGTAAGAGTGAGCATAAGTAAGGCTCTGAAAATTTTCGAGCGTTCTACTCCCTCTATATATTTGAGTGAATGTCGAAATGTCCGTCATTCACTCTAGATGAAAAGATGAAATTTTCATCGGTTTTAAAAATGATAAATTAATCCATAGAAATTGGACTCGCACAGGAGAAAAAGTTCAGTCTTACGGAATACTTAGAGAATATTGTTCATTCGGAAATTTGAAGCGTCAATTATTTAGGCGTATGCGGCGCGAGGGGTAGACTGTACAGTGACCCTCTACAACGTAAACCCTCGGAGTTTCTTTTTTCGCTTTGTACTTTTATACTTTGCAGCGAAAATTAACGTCGGATGCTCACGAATAAACGACAAAAGATCGAAAATCGCCGACATAATCTGCACGGATATTAACGTCATTTATTTCTGTCATATGTATGCATGTGACAGAAAAAAATGACGTAAATAAATGTTAAAGATCAGCTAAATATTACATTTATTGAACGTACTCGTGTTACGTACTATGTGTAAAGAGAATTGCGGTTTAGTGCAAAATCGCTAACGATCTCGCAGCTGCGTACGACCACCAATCATCCATAGGACGTCCCTTATGATTCATGTACGCTTAGAACCGGATTAAAGAAGTATGGCGTACAGACGATGAGAAGTCGTTACACCGCATTTTTTGTAAATTTCTCTTATAGGCGTGTGTCGTATTTCGCGTCTTAAAAAATCAAATTCATTTTTTCCACTTTAATTGCCGATTGTCTTGAATATTCCCATTATTTCGACGATACGATCTTCTAAACATTCGAGTTTGCCATTCTCTTTCGTATTCAAAACAACTTTGACTTACATAAAAAAATTCATTTGCAAACGCCAACCATCAGATAATCCAATAACCATTCGACTGATCGTCGGACTCATCGTCTTCTCAATGAAACTTCGCGAACTATATCGACGTTGCAACATTTTCCAACGAAATCAAACATCCTTTACCGATGAAAAATGCAAAGAGGACAAAAAAATATAAGCTTCAGAGAGAGAGAGAGAGAGAGAGAGAGAGAGAGAGAGAGAGCTATTCAAAAAGAGTATACGACTCGAGAAGAAGAAGCAGAAGCAGAAGCAGAAGAAGGAGAAGAAGAAGAAGAAGAAGAAGAAGAAGAAGAAGAAGAAGAAGGAGAAGAAGAAGAAGGAGAAGAAGAAGAAGGAGAAGAAGAAGGAGGAGAAGAAGAAGGAGAAGGAGAAGGAGAAGGAGAAGAAGGAGAAGAAGAAGAGAAAATGAAAAATATATGTATGTAATATACACACGTACGCGTAGGCAGCAGTGGCAGGTCACTAACCACCGTCCAGGTGGCCTTGAACCAGCTGCCTCTTGGTCGAGAGCACATGTACGAGCTCGCTATCCTTTCTCGCCATCCGTATATAATGTATATCCGTATGTAGCTCTGCTGCCGAACATCTCAGAATGAAACATTGGTCAACGATGTTGCCTGTCATCAATCTCGTTGACCTATACAAGTTTTGTCAATGTAATGAACGCGCAAATGATCTTATCACACGATAATTAATGCTCGTTAGAAAAAAATCCGAATTCGTATGGTATCCATACTGTAGATCGTTCGCCACAACGGGTTTCTGGATATTACCGATTTCTTACGAATTTCATTATCGGACCGACGAGTTAGATAATTCAAGTTAAAAAATAACGATTTTTCGATCCAGAAGTCCATTATAGTATTGTACATAATATTGTACATAATATTGTACATAATATTGTACATAATATTGTACATTAATGTGATTAAACGCGCGGGAATTACGTTGTTACGAGGGGTAATTCAGTCAATAAAACGACGCAAAGCTCATCGAGTGGAAAACCAGTCTTCTTAATGCAATAAGCTTAGTTTATTTGCATATTCGGAGTGAGAGAAAGATTCGAAGCTATTAATAGGTTCTATAAAAGCTGAGCAGTTTAATGTCAGCCATGCATCGAAAAAACAAGCCGTGTACAATCGAAAGAAATCCTTTGAGAAAATAATCTTATTCAGCTTGTAGAAGGGACATCGTTTTCAATAAATAAAAACCAAAATATTTTGCATGATGCTTTCAAAATTTTCTTTTCAAAGTATTCGTGTATTGCTCGAAATGCGAATTCTCGCCTCGAAATCGTTACCAAATGCTAATTCTTGTATTTCACGCGAAACTTTCATTAATTTTTATTTAATATCGCGTTGACGTTAGAAATGTATGGTTATCATAAGATTATTTGAGCATTTACAGGCTACTTTCACGAGATGCCCCCTAGCGGCTGGTATGAAAAGTTCATGAGAATATAGATATACTTTTTTCATAAATACTTAATTTTCATTGCAAAAGATACAATATAAGCAGATACAATATAAGCAGATACAATATAAGCAGATACAATATATGCCTCAAAGGTATATAACGTATTCTTTCAATATCGTTGAAGTACAATATATCTGTCGTTGATTAATAATATATTTCATTGATTTTCGAGGTATAACCTTCTCCTAAGCTTTCAACGTATTATAATCCGCAAGTAATTCAGGCGAGTAAATGAAAAAGGAAAAATAGTCCCGTCACGATGATATACTCTATTTATAATAGGATATGGCAGTGTTACGCAACGGCGTGTCCTGGATCCGTTTATACGGGGAAGAAGAGCGTAAAAGCGCTTGTCTATACCTTTAGAAATGTAATCCACTACTCCGTCACTTGCAATGATCGTCTTAATCGTCTTGCACACCGACATTTCGTAACTCACTAGATTTGCCTCGTATAATTGTTTTTGTTCGATAAACGACAAAGCTAGAGAATTTTATTATTCAACACTATTTAGAAATATAATTTCTTTCTATCTCGATATATTTATATATTATTTTATATATTAATAGGTTACACGAGCTCTTCTCGAACAGCTTGATGGATTTTGTAAATTCATCAAGTTTTAAGTCCAAACCATGTTATTTCTATGTAATTTTTTATTATAGGGTTGAAGTGTATTAAGCGATGAGATGTGGCGTTAAAAAAATATCCGATATCCATGAGTAATTTGTCTGGACGGGACGACGAGAGTTTAGTTTAGCATGTAGCTTTCATAGGTTGTTGCTATTAAATAATGGTTATTGCCAATACTATAACAGTATATAACACGCATAGCGCATAGCGCGTTATAATACTGTCAGTCAGCCTAGGACTCCATCGAGAGCCTCGATAAGAGCATATAGAATAGTCATATGACTATATGATGACTATAGTCATATATAGTTCTCAGTAATTGCAAATTTATACGTTAGGGCATCGTTGAAATAACGACCCCCGCAAAGTCCCATAAATCTGTCCGTCAAATCTCGCGGTTAATTATTGTTTACTCCTAAAAATCTGATTTACGATCGTCTGGCGCGAAAACCTCGAACGAGTTCCATCTTCAGACTGTCGTGTGCAACTAACTACAATAAAGGGATATTCCGTCCACGTACATCGCGGCGAAGGCTACACTCGACGACTTGTATTTCTTCCTCTCTTCCTCTCTTCCTCTCTTTGTTTATTATTGCGGAGACAAGGACTGTGCGAATCGACTGATTTGTTAGTTAAATGCTCTCTATACGCGTGTTCCTATGAATAAGTGTGCTGCTTGCTTGTCGAAACTGGCGGCAGTTCGTGTAAGGGACTCCTCACTTCCTTCTTGCCACAAAAGGAATATTACTATTATTACTCTCTTTGAAAGGATCAAAGTTACATATGTGTGTGTGTGCGCGCGCGAGCGCGTGCGAGTCTAAACTGTAAATCAATGTACTGTAAACTGTTCCTTTATATTTAACAATTCGCCTTTCTGACGGTACACATTTATTTCCTCGTTTTGTTTTCAATCGATTCGTTGTTTCGCCAATATTAGAATTATTCAAAAATTCAAACGATAAGTCAACTTGTTCGCTCTATTAAGCGAAACTCTATTGAGGGAAAATCATGTAAGAAATGAAAAGACGTGAAATATTTGTACTATTTAGTCGTTACATTCGTTAGCTTGCAAACGTGTCTCCTCGATTAGAATTCTCAAAGACCGCACTACTGTCGTTTCCTATATAATATGCGTGGGAGTTGTCGAGACGGCGAAGTGAATGATTTGCAAACGCATTCTTTTTTTCTATAGGCTTCGTTCGCTCAACGAATATCAAATCAACTCGTCTTCCTCTTTTTCTCTTTGCTCTTATTGTTCGATAATTCTCAATCCATAACACCAATATACACAAGTATATTTTTATATCGCAGTTACGTCCCGTGCGTGCGTGCGTGCGTGCGTGCGTGCGTGCGAGCGAGCGTGCGAAGTGCTTTTAATGCCAACGACGCGTCGATCGAAGAGGGGACCCTGATGCCATATATACATATATATCTTTAAGAAATAACAGAGTTGAAGTTTTTCGTGCTGCTGCTGCTGCTGCTGCTGCTGCTGCTGCTGCTGCTACAGTATCGGAGCTCGAGCTCGAGTTGCCGCTGCACGTCCCAGTCCAAAAGGAGTACCACGAATAATGAGGCAGTTGACGTGCTACCGGATCCTGCCGTCGATATTATTCTCATTTTTTTATTTTCCATCCACATTCGCGTGTCGATGTGTGCACAAAGAAAAATGCCATTTGCAATTGAGATTCCTATTTTTAAATCTTCTGACGCGATTCATAGTAAGAAAAATAATAACGAGAGAAAGTTGGATAAACTGCTGAAATGACTATCCAGTTTGGAACTTTAATCGAGCTGCTTTCTTAATCTGTTCGAGAAGATTCCACGTCCTTTTTTTTTTATTTACGCGCCGAAATATGCGATGCGATGCATAATAACAACTCGTTTATACGAGCTAACGTTGAGCAGGACGTTCCTTCGATTTCGTAAAAGGTTACAAAAAATTACAAAAAATTACACGAACGCTAACAAAGAAAAATACAGCAAACTTTTGGAATTATTTCAAAAAGGATGAAATTACGATTGTGCCAAGAAAGCAAATGTCACTTCCGCATTAATGGGATAATTCTTCATTATGGAGCTGATTTAAAATTTATGCGAGTTAATGGAATGAAAAGTCCAGGTCCGGAAATGATTGAAGTTACTTTATAGGAAGATTTGAAAATATATGTCGTATACTTTTCACCGATTAGTATACGATTTTTACGATTAGACATATATCGGCAGACTTTTCCCTTCAAATGCGTCTTTATTTATCACAATTATTCACTTATGATAAGGTAATAAAACGTTTTTGTCTCCAACATAGAGGTGACGATCGAGTCTGTCGTCACGCTCGAATTATCGTTGATGAATTTTCCCCGCGATCGGTAGTCAAGGTAGTTTTCAAGCTGTCTTATCTATAATAATATTTTCACAGAATTCAATTTGATATATACAATCTATCACGTGGAATCACTGATACCGAGATGGATTCGATATTTTTCGTCTGTATCTTTGAAATTCATTGATTTATTAGTATATATAGAAAACCAGAATAGGAATAAATGAATATGTACCATTGGATATTATGTATCATTGGATATTCACATAAGTCTCGGAACGTATCTGTCGTTCGCGTCAACCTCGCAAGAAAATAAGGATGATATATTCTTGTTTTCAACGGTCAATCAAGATTGAGTAATATTTTTTCCCTGCGTATAAGCGGGGGAGCGGGGAGGGGCAGGGTGGGGCACCGGCGTCATTGACCGTGAACTCATAAACGAAATTATTCAGATTTCCGAACCAGTATGTACACTCGATGCGATGATAACCGGATGAAAGATGAGAACAGGAAAAAAAAGCCTGACATTGGCATCGGGATATCTACATATGAGCGACTCTAAGCGACTCTAAGCGACTCTAAGCGACTCTAAGCTCCTTTTCATAAAGAGACTTTCGAAATTTCATATCGCTCGAGTTCAACGAACTTGTATATTTGGCAGGATTTATCGGTTCATTAAAAACAATGGCTTCGTAACGATTAATTGAGCTGATGGTTTGCTCGACTAGCCAGTCGTTGTACATACAATTCATTAATGATCTTGGCAGCGTATTTTCAAATTTCAACAACTTCTGCTTAAAATCGTTCTTCAAGTTCAAAGCAGTTGCCAATTTGTATTGCCACTGCAATTCCAAAGACAGAAGTTGCAGTGAAAAGTAGCCCAATCGCGCAATGCCTTAATTCAATATTACAAACTTATGTCAGCTTTTCATGGATCAGTGAAGTCACGAATAAGGCATTCGAATCGAAATTGGAGTCGCGGAGCTCGCGAGCCCGCGCAAGCCAAGTGTTTGAATCTCGAGGATGAAAAAAAGGAGGTAAAATGTCTAATCGAAGTAAAAAACCAGACCAGTACCATCTTGTGTCATCTGGTGATGGTGCTGATCTGGTGGTGGTCTGGTGGTGGTCTGGTGGTGGTCTGGTGGTGGTCTGGTGGTGGTCCGGTGGTGGTCCGGTGGTGGTCTAGTCCTGGTCCGGTGGTGGTCTAGTCCTGGTCCGGTGGTGGTCCTGTGCTGGTCCGGTGCTGGTCTGGTGCTCGAGTGGCAGAAGTAGCGGAGAAGAAGCGAGCGACGAGGAGAGACGCGCGAATGAGCCGCAAGAGGAATAAAAGAACGAGGTGGAACTTTGTCCTCGGGGCATGAGTATGTGTGCGCGTGTCCGTGCGCGTGTCCGTGCGATGCCGGGGGACGAGCGTATATATATGGGCCCTATACGCGCCCGGAATACGGCATTCGCCGCTCGTCCGGCCCGCTTCACTCTCTCGGCTGGCCTCGCGCGCGACGACGACGCATCACTCGCTAGCTCGCACTGCCGTGGTGCGGGCTGACGAACGCAACGTCGACGAAATTCTCTTTTTTTTATTTACTCATTTCGAATTGCAAAAGCGCTGAACAGGAAAGATTTCGAGCTGATTACTCGCGAGTGTTCGAATTTTTTTTGCCGATTTTTGCCGATTTTGGCCGATTTTTGCCGATTTTTGCCGATTTTTGCCGATTTTTGCCATTCGCCGCGCGTGTCGTTCGGATGCAACATCTGAGTTTTCAGATAGATAGAAAGAAAGAATAAGCGATGGACTGGCCGATTACGAGCTTCTGCTCGGCTCTGTTCGTAGCCTTGGCGTACTTGCTTTCGCAGGGAAGAGCGCATCATATTCCAGGTCATCCTGACTTGAGGCATTTGCCACCACCGGATGTTCCGACTTTTCAACGAAGTTCCGTCGAGAGTCCACCAGAACACAAGGATGAATACGGAAGTTTAGCGCTCCCCTTGAGGTCAGCCGTAGAACACGTTCCAGAGTACTACGAGGGCCGACGACAACCGCTCAGAGATGCCATTGAATCTTCCCTCAAACAGTCAGTATAGACATATTTAACAGTCGTTACGTTTGCCGGTAGAGACGACAGATGTGAAACGAAAAGTTTGCTGGTCAGTTATTCCAATTGGAATAATCCATTGGATATATGATCCATAACATTATATATAGAGAGACATTATATGTAGACACATTATATATAGACATGTTCTGTCTATTCGCATGCAAATGAGAAACGCGGCTTGCCGCGTGTAAAGACTTTTATTATAACTTTGATTCCATCTGAGCCCAGATCTAAAATTAACCAAATACCCCAGTATTTTCGATATAATCGCAACTCGTTCGGCGCGTAAAAAACCTGTTTCTAAATACTTAGTTCGTTGCATTGAATTTCAAGATCGGTGACCCCTTAACGGCATCTCAGCCACATCTCCTCCGTCTTATTCTTATTTAAATTCGTACCTGTCTATTAATGCAAATTAAGCTTAATAACTATTAAATAAAAATTCATATTTAGATCATTCATATCTATCGACGCGGATGCACGTGATTACTTTCATTTTGATAATAAAAAAAAATGAAAGAACTAAAAGAAATATAAGAAATAAAAGAAATAATAGCAATAAATATCGCAGAGGAGAACATCGTCAAGGACTTCGCGATTCCGTGGAGCATAGGTTACCTCCGAGTTTAGGCGGCGGATTCGAACACGAAGCTTTTTGGTTGGAGCAACTAACGCCGCCAGCCGTGCGTCGCATTCGAAATCCACCAAATGTCCTGTGCCACCTTGAAGCTGAATCTGTCTATCGAGAGGAACCGTTCATTCTGCTTCCTCGATCCGTGCCTGCTCATAAGTGCACCCACTTTGTCTATAGTGCTGCTACTATTGGTCAGATTTTTTTTAATATTATACATTTCCATTTTCGTTATTCAATAACTCTGGTCATTTCGTTTTTCCTTCAAATCTAGATCCCCAAGAGTATACTGTCATTCCGCGCGATCCGGAGTATGACATCGTTAAAGGTGAACATAACATATATATATATATATGTACATTATTATTATTTAAATTATAAATGTTATTCTTGTTAAAACCATGATTTTGGATTCGTTAGGTGGTTACATTGCAGCAGCAGGTCTTCGGCATCGGGATCCAGCCCTTCGAGTACTTATATCCCTGACTTCTCCGGACCACGGTCGTCTGTATCGTGACATTTTAAGCAATGCGAGCGAGCGCATTCATCCGTTTGTTGATTCTCTTCTGAACTTTTTGGATGAACACGACTTCGACGGTATCGAAATCGACTGGGAAAATGCACCCGCTGGTCCATTGAAGTATCTTTTGAGACATGTGAAAGCTTCATTCCAGGAAAGAGGCTACAGCATCTTGGTAGCCATAAGACCTGAACAGATCGCCGATTCTGAACTCGCTAGTCTGGCCGATCTCTTGGTACTTAGAGCGTGGCACTCGAGAAGAGTCG
Organism: Apocrypta bakeri; assembly: GCA_018906985.1. Classification (NCBI taxonomy): domain Eukaryota; kingdom Metazoa; phylum Arthropoda; class Insecta; order Hymenoptera; family Pteromalidae; genus Apocrypta; species Apocrypta bakeri. The sequence goes on along the minus strand of JACCIA010000013.1, from coordinate 318,170 downwards.
CCGAGGTCGTCCAGAATCCAGCACCTCTTGGATTTGTGACCAGCTTTGTAGAGAGTCTGACTAGAAGAGGTGTACCAGCTGCTAAGATTATCGTTGGTATGCCATTCTTTGGATGGTCGTACAAGTTGGCAAAGAGAGATGACGGAGAATCCCAGTATGCTATTGGATTTGGCATAGACGGACCCTATGTAAAGCTCAGAGGACAACTTGCATATTTTGAGGTACATCCAGGAAAAATGACTAAAAATTCCTAAAATAGGATTATTGCAATGGTTGCATTTTAATCAATGGTTGAATTTTCTTACAGATATGCGAAAAATTAGAAGATCTGTGGCAATTCAAACGTCACGAAAAGAACGGTTCTTTTCTGGTTCTTGGTGACCAATGGATTGGTTATGATGATCCTTTATCGATGAAAATCAAAGCTGCTTATGTAAAGTCTGCTAGTTTGGGAGGAGTCTCACTCTATTCCTTGGATTTGGATGATTTCCAAGGAATCTGTGGTGATTCTTGGCCCTTATTTAACGCAGCCGCTCAGACCCTTGGTATTTACGATGGTCCAAATGAGAGGTGTCCAAAGTCTGGCCTCTACAGTGATCCTGATAATTGTTCTGGTTTCCTTTCCTGTTTCAATGGTGAGAATTGGGATAATAATTGCATACCCAAAAAGAATATGTTCTTAAAAGAAAAAATTGCAGGTAAACTCTATCGAGGTAATTGCGGTATCGGTCGGTTTTACGATCCAGTTCGTGGACGTTGTGTTTACGCAAGCCCAGAGATCTGCGATCCTGGACACAGCGACAAGTTCAGCTACGCAAACTGGAGCCTGGAGCGACTGCGTCAGCGTCAAAAACTCGAGAAGCTTGAGCTCCTCGAAGATGGCCCCCGAGTCGTGTGTTACGTCACCAGTTGGGCCATGTATAGAAAGGGTGAGGGTAAATTCGTTCCGGAACACCTCGATGCTAGACTCTGTACCGATGTTGTCTATGGATTTGCTGGATTGAATCCAGAAAGTCTCACATTGCACTCCTTTGATCCATGGGCTGATATTGAGAACAGTAAGGTTTTGATTAACGTAAAATATCAAGGGTAATAAATGAAATGAAATCTAAAGATTCAAATGTTTACGGCAGATTTGTACGAAAGAGTAACTTCGATCGCTGGTTCTCGCATCTTTTTGGCTCTGGGTGGCTGGACGGATAGCGCTGGAGATAAGTACTCTCGACTCGTAAGCAGCGCCTCTGCTCGTCGCAAGTTCGTTGCATCCGCAATCCACTTTCTGCGTAAGCACAGTTTCCAGGGTCTGTCGCTTGAGTGGAACTATCCAGGTTGTTGGCAAAGTGACTGTCGTCGCGGACCAGAAACTGACAGACCCAATTTTACGAGACTCCTTGCTGAGTTGAGAAAGGAATTTGATTCCCAGGAACCACCCCTTGCGTTAGCGGTTGCTATTTCTGGCTACAAGGAAGTTATCGACAAGGGTTATGACATTCGAGAAATTTCAAAACTGGTTGATTTCATGACTGTGATGAGTTACGATTATCATGGAGCTTGGGAAGCGACTACCTCGCATCTAGCACCGTTGTTCGCTATTCCTGGCGATTCGAATCCTTACTATAATCTGGTCAGTGTACTAGAATTGTTATTTCTCATAATTTCACCGGAATTTTAATCAGTAACGCTAAACTTATTTATTTTCCAGAATTTCACGCTAAACTACTTAGTAAGTCTCGGAGCTGATCGTTCCAAGATCATAGCTGATATTCCTATATACGGACAAAGCTACAGATTAACTTCTGCCGATAAGCATGGTCTGGGTGATCCCGCTGCTGGCCCTGGAGCTGCTGGCGAATACACTAGACAACCCGGTATGCTTGCTTACCACGAGATCTGTGAAAGAATTGAGAAAGAGAACTGGGAGTTAGCTCCTGGTAAGTAATGTATACGTCTGGCTGTAACTCAATGTAGATATCTTTCGATACAATTAACAAAAAGCTAGAATTACAAGTGATATTGTGTCCCAGGACCCAGTGCTCATCACAAAGATCAATTCGTAAGCTTTGACAGCCCGAAAAGTATTATGTACAAGGGTCGCTACATCCTGAACCATGGATTCGGAGGTGCAGCTGCCTGGACCGTAGATCTCGATGACTTCACGAATCGTTGTTGTCAAGAACCCTTCCCTCTCCTGCGCAGTATCAACCGTGCTTTAGGTCGACTCTTGACTCCGGCACCTTCGCACAAGGACTGCAAGAAGCCTGAAGAACCCGTGACACCAGTCGCACCGACCCTCACCACTCACGCCGATGCAAACGATGGCAAACCTATACCTACGAGACCTGGCGTTACTTCAACAACTAAATCAACAACCTGGCCAACATGGACTGACAAACCTACAACATGGCCAACTTGGAGCGAGAAACCATCTACTCCCTGGCATCAGGGTACATCTACAACTTGGTCTTGGACTACCTCTAGTGCAACCACAACTACTACAACTACCAGGTTTCAATTTTTGTCTATTATTCCAAAATTATTCATTAATTGCTAGTAATTTCTTGAAAAAATTTCTTTGTATTAATTACGGCGAATAAATAGATGATATTCTTTTCATAGGAGACCATTCGTGACGGCAGCAAGTACAAGTAGTCCGCGTCCAACTGTAGTTGCAATTGGTTCATTAGCCGGTACCAAATGTAACTTGGGAGACCATCGTCCCGATTCAACCAACTGTGGCACCTACTACAGATGTGTCCTAGGAGAATACAGACGTGAATTTTGCGCTCCAGGACTTCACTGGGACTCAAAGAGACAACTCTGTGATTGGCCCATCGCCGCTAAATGCCAGAAAAGTATGTTCTTACCCTATTAGATATACAAAAGCAGTTGAAAAATCGAAGACCATTTGTCAAGTCGAAATCGATGGCGATTATAAAAGGAATGAGAAAATATTCGTCATCGATTAACCAGCAGTATAATTACCTTTGTGCGCTCTGAAAAATGAAAAGCATCACGTCAATCGCCAATAAAATTACGCACACAACCTTCTCGCGTCTCGGATAAACGTGAGTGATTAATCAACGATTCAGGATGCAATTCTTAATCCGAATTCCACTGATGTACTCACTATCGCACTCTTGTTCTACTAAGTTGCGTAACTGCGGTTAACAACGGAGTGGTGAATTAAAATATAAAATTCGATTCCATTTTCCCCGAGCGCATTGTACTTCATACATTGCGTGACGGAGCTTTCCTCCTGCTACCACACACGCGACAGGCTCGCGTGTACTTTTCTTTAGTGGGACATTCTAAGCGCGCTCAAGTCTATGTCGGTTCATCATTGCATCGACATGTATTACAATCGAATACTTATCATTTGGATTTCTTTTTTAATTCTGTTTTTCATCAATTTGGACATCGCAACGCGAGCTAACGTAACTGCAGTTTACTCAAATAATCATTTCGGAAAAAAAGGTAGGACGATTCTCGAGAAGCGTATTGCAAATATTTCTTAATTGATTTCACCTAATAAGTGTCATTAAAATGCCGTCGAAAATTGTATTCTTGATGTTCATTCAAAAATGAAATGAATCATTGTATTTTTATTTATGCGAATTTCTTAAAATGTCACATGTCTCAGTATGCTAAGAAGATGAAGGGGTGATGAAGAAAATTCGACTAGTCTTTAAAAAAATAATTTTGATCTCATTACCGTTGTTCAATCGAGGTGTACCTTATTGTACCTTATTAACTTTCCACTCGATAGATCGCAAATAGCTTTTGCACATCGCTAAATCGTTATATAAGCCAACTATTCGAGCACACGTGCATAGCTTAGCAGTTCCTCACTAATTAAATAGTCAAACAATCAAGTCATAAAATTACGAAATCACAGAACTAAAAAGTTGCTTGTACATACACAGTGTTGAGCAGCACAACAACTCGTAAGCCAATCTATGCGACTGTTCCAACAACACAATTCACGACGCCCAATGCAGGAATTCCTTCGCCATCAGCGCCCATAATGACATCGACACAACGTCCTACCAAAGATTGCGAACACGGCCAATATTATGCTTATCCTGATTCCTGTACTTACTTCCACGTCTGCGTCAATGGAAATTTGGTGAGGCAGCAATGTGGTCCAGGCTTGAACTGGAATGAGGCCAAGAATATGTGTGACTGGGCCTTTAAAAATCCCTGTAACAACAGTAAGAAGAAAAACAAACCCTACAAACTGATGCAGAAGGAAGAATCTGAGGTTTTTTTTGAAAATTTGCTTTGCTCGTTAGAAGGAAGCTACGAAAGTAAGCTTACAATAGGATATTAATGAGATGACTTAAATGATACTCTTTACAGAGCTGCAACTCAGGTGAGTACCAAAGCGTACCGGGTGATTGTCAGAGTTACTACGCTTGTCTGTGGGGCAAACTTGAAGAATTCCAATGTGCTCCGGGTTTGCACTTCAATGCTGACAGTCATATCTGTGACTGGCCAATTCGTGCGAAATGTCAAACTACTGCTCCTAGCGGCAATGTTCCAGGAATTGTACCAGCGATCGATAACGGATCCGGATTCACAACACCGAAACCGACTCAACCAACCAGTACACTGCCGTCTGCCGAAATTGATCCCGAAAAGCTTTCACCGTTATCTGGCCATTTCAAGGTTTGTTCAGTTACGTTGCATCCATACATTTATCAGAAACTTTCCTAATAAAACAGCGATAATTATAGGTTGTCTGCTACTTCACGAATTGGGCCTGGTACCGCCGAGGAGTCGGTCGTTATCTGCCGGAACATATCGACCATACTCTTTGTACCCACATCGTCTATGGCTTTGCTGTACTCGACTATTCGGACCTGATAATTAAAGCTCATGATTCCTGGGCAGATTACGATAACCGTAAGTTATTTGAAAGTCGAATAATCATGAAAATCTGCGTATAATATGCTATTATAATATTGATTGCAGGATTTTACGAGAGAGTTGTGGCCTACAAGAAGCGCCGAGTGAAGGTGAGCCTTGCTCTGGGTGGGTGGAACGATTCAGCAGGAGATAAGTATTCGCGCTTAGTGAACAATCCATCAGCAAGACGGAGATTCGTAGATCACACACTTCAATTCATTGAGAAGTATGGCTTCGACGGTCTTGATCTCGATTGGGAGTATCCAGTTTGTTGGCAAGTTAGTAGCAGATAAATACTTTCATTCCGATTCGATGTTCGCGCGAAGCTCAATAAATACATTTTAAGCTTGATTTAACTTCATCCAGACTGAGTGCAAAAAGGGTAGAGATGCGGATAAGGAAGGGTTTTCCGAGTTGGTACGAGAACTTAGCGATGTCTTCCGACCACGTGGTCTCCTCCTCTCTACTGCTGTATCGCCCAGCAAAAAGATCATTGACGCTGGTTACGATGTTCCACTACTTTCCAAGTACTTTGACTGGATCGCCGTGATGACTTACGACTACCATGGCCAATGGGACAAGCGCACTGGACATGTCGCACCCATGTACTACCATCCTGATGACGAGTTTTACTATTTCAATGCCAACTACACCATCAATTACTGGATCTCCAAGGGCGCACCACCAAGAACACTTGTCATGGGTAAGTGCTCGAATACCAATAAATTATCGCCAGTACGATAATTCTGTGTTCGTCATAACAGGAATGCCGTTGTACGGACAGGCCTTCTCGGTAAACGATCCTAGCCGAGGCGTGGGACTCAATTCTCCGGCCAGTGCAGGAACTGCTGGTGAATTTACCAAAGCTGCAGGCTTTCTCGCTTACTATGAAATTTGCGATCGTATTCGGAACAAAGGATGGCAAGTGGTCCAAGACCCCGAGAGACGCATGGGACCTTACGCCTACAAGGGTAACCAATGGGTCAGCTTCGACGATGACGATATGATCAGACAGAAAGCTCAATATATAAGAGACATGAATCTTGGAGGTGGTATGGTTTGGGCGCTCGATCTCGACGATTTCAGGGGAAGATGCGGTAAAGGACGACATCCTTTGATGCACACACTGCAGCAAGTGCTCGCTGAGCCGCCCAACAAACATGACAGACGTGAGTTGTGAAATGAATACTTAAACCGTTGAAAATTAATCCTAACTCAACTTTTTTCTCAGCCATCAGCCCACCGCATTTCGGTGAAGTACTCGAGTGGCAGTTACCCGAAGCTCCGCAAAAAAACGAGGTTTCAGCTGATCTGAAACAGAATGAAGACGATCAGTATAAGGTCGTATGCTACTTCACCAACTGGGCTTGGTACAGACAAGGTGAAGGAAAATTCCTTCCCGAAGATATCGACGCTGATCTCTGTTCACACATTATATATGGATTTGCTGTTCTTGATGGCTCGACTTACACAATAAAGACTCACGATTCATGGGCGGATGTTGATAACCGTAAGGGCGATCCTATTATTTATAAGTACAATTGAAACTGGGAAAGTTAATACATTCAAATGAAATTTCTCAGAATTTTACGAAAGAGTAGTTGCGTACAAAGCCAAGGGCAAAAAAGTTCTAGTGGCAATTGGAGGCTGGAACGACTCCGCAGGTGACAAGTACAGCAAATTGGTGAACAGTCCCGCTAATAGGAAGAAATTCATCAACCATGTTATTCAGTTTATCGAAAAGTACGGTTTTGAAGGCCTTGATCTCGATTGGGAGTATCCAGTATGCTGGCAGGTTGATTGTAAGAAAGGTCCAAAATCGGATAAAGAAGGTTTTTCCGCGCTTGTTCGTGAACTTAGCTCCGAGTTCAGACCACGTGGTCTATTACTTTCATCGGCTGTGTCACCTAATAAACGCGTCATTGCTGAGGGCTATGACGTACCCGTAATCGCTGAATATCTCGATTGGATTGCTGTTATGACTTACGATTATCACGGTCAATGGGACAAGAAGACTGGGCACAACGCGCCATTTTATGCTAGACCCGACGACTGGGATACAACCTTTAACGCTGTAAGTTCAACTTTCCCTTTTCTATCTTTCCTATAATAACAAGATTACTAATCAATGTATCTGTATTTGCCATCAGAACTTTTCGATTCACTACTGGATGGAACGTGGAGCTCCAGCAAAAAAACTCGTGATGGGTGTACCCTTGTACGGTCAGAGTTTCTCGCTCGCTGAGAGTAAAGACCACGGACTCAATGCTCCAACTTATGGTGGTGGTGAAGCTGGAGATGCTACTAGAGCTCGTGGATTCCTCTCTTACTACGAGGTAATTTCATAGTTAACGAATAGATAAAGTGAATGTTGTAATTAATTATTTACAACGTAAACGCAGATCTGTCAAAGAACATTGACGAAAGGCTGGACGGTAGTCCAAGATCCGCAAAGACGTATTGGACCGTATGCTTACAAATCGGACCAATGGGTTAGTTTCGATGATGCTGAACAGGTGAGGCGCAAATCTGAGTTTATCAAAGAGCTCGGTCTTGGTGGTGGTATGGTATGGGCTCTTGACCTCGATGATTTCAAAAACTACTGCGGCTGCGAGCCAAGTCCCCTTCTTCGAACCATGAACCGAGTACTGAGAAACTATCCACCTGGTCCTCTATGTACAGTTTCTTGTAAGTTTTTCAGACATTGCACTTATCAATCTTTTTTCTCAAATTCGTGAAACATTGATCGAATACGCACTTCGTTCTGCAGCTTCGGTTGTAATTGAAAACGAGCCACCAGCACAGTCAACAGCTACAGCGTCAACGACAACGACGTCATGTACATCGACCTCGACATCGTCAACAACGAAGCCCACAACGGAACGTCCAATAAACACACCAGCAAGTTTTGCAAATACGACTAGCATTCCGATTGAGATGGCAACTGAGGATGAAGACGCAGTTGAAATTGAAGCTGGTGGATCGCCTCCAGTTCAGGGTCAACCGCATGGTGACTGTCGCGGCAAACTCTTCATTGCCCATGACTCCGACTGCCGCAAGTACTACTTGTGCAATTTTGGCCTACTCACAGAATTGACTTGTCCCAACGGACTCTTCTGGAACCAAGACCATTGCGACTGGCGTGAGAACACAAATTGCAACGGCAAACCATTCGGAGGTTCTCCTATTGAAGGGCAACAACTTATTAGGTAAGTGTTGGGTCATACCGGTGATATAACTATTAAGTGTCATACCAAAGCGGTAATTCGTAAATCGATTAAATCTATCAGCACTGAGAGACCAAGCACAACAATCTCTGAGCAGCACCCAGGTCAATGGCAGAAACCAGCTATGCCCACTACTCCAGCAACCACCGAGGATCACAGCGTCTTAGAGCAACCAGATGAGTTGACCGTTGGTGGTCGGAAAGTCGTTTGCTACTTCACTAATTGGGCTTGGTATCGACAAAGTGAGGGTAAATTCTTCCCCGAGGACATTGATCCAAATCTCTGCACACACATCGTGTATGGATTTGCGGTCCTCGATTACGAGCGGTTGGTGATCAAGATGCACGATTCTTGGGCCGACATCGACAACGACTTCTATGGGCGTGTGACTAAACTGAGAAAGAAAGGAATCAGGGTACTAATTGGTATTGGAGGCTGGAACGATTCAGCCGGTGACAAATACAGTAGGTTGGTCAACAGTCCTGAAGCCAGGAGAAGATTCCTTCAGGATATACTTCAATTCATTGAGAAACATGGATTCAACGGATTAGATCTAGACTGGGAGTATCCAGTTTGCTGGCAAGTCGATTGCAACAAAGGTCCAACATCCGACAAAGAGGGTTTCTCCAAATTGGTGAGCGAATTAAGTGCAGTATTCAAGCCTCGTGGCCTCCTCCTCTCAGCAGCAGTATCACCCAGTAAACGAGTGATCGACGCGGGCTATGATGTACCGGTGCTCGCTCAATATCTTGATTGGATAGCCGTGATGACTTACGACTATCACGGTCAATGGGACAAAAAAACTGGACACGTAGCGCCACTGTATTATTACCCAGGAGACGACTACGACTACTTCAATGCCAACTTCACCATGCGATACTGGATTCAGAAGGGCGCACCGTCGAGAAAATTGGTCATGGGAGTGCCACTTTACGGGCAGAGCTTTACTCTTACCCAAGGACTTCAACATGGACTTAATGTTCCAGCACCTGGTCCAGGACACGCTGGAGAGTTCACCAGAGCAGCTGGATTCTTAGCTTTCTATGAAGTAACATCCACTTATACATATATGTTTTTAATAATTGTTTGATTGCATTTTATTGGATCGTTTATTACAACTTACCATGACAATATTCGAAAATCACAGATTTGTAACAACGTCAAGAGGAAAGGATGGACAGTAGTTAAAGATCCTGAAAATCGAATAGGGCCGTACGCAACACAAGCCGATCAATGGGTCGGTTACGACGACGTATCGGATGTTGCCAGAAAGGTTAGGCAATCCACACCCATCTTCCATATATTATTATATCTTCGTTCATCTCATATAATGTATAATAATTCATAATTTCAGGCGGAATTCATGAGGGAACTCGATCTCGGTGGTGGCATGATTTGGGCTCTAGATTTGGATGACTTCCGTAATAGCTGTAACTGTGGCAAATATCCATTGCTTACAGCTCTGAATAATGGATTAAAAGGCGACGTTACCCAGCTGCAAGACTGCACTTAAAATTCCTTCGTGACACTCGACATACGATATATCGGCACGTTGTCGATACCCTTTAGAAATTCATCCGTGACGAAATCGAGAATCCCGAGTATCGAGCACATTAATTATAATAATGACTTAATTCATTTGCTCGATTAGCCCTTGCTCTATGGCTGTTTTTCACTCGTTTTAGAGGTAACTAATGCGTGTTTTTAACACAATCAACAAATATACAATTATTTTTAAATGTAATTAATATTTACTCAAATTATTTCACTTTACTACGAACAGCCGGTAACTCAAGGGCTAGGAATAATACTTTGTTCTCCTACTTATACCTAAAACGGCATAGGTACTTGGACGACAACAAAATAAATTAGTATCGTATATATAAATATTATATCAATAAATCCTTAGAATACGTTATTTAAGATTTAATTTTAATATAGCTTTATTTCGATTACATCGAATATACTATCGGATGGCAATGTTTAATTCATTTTTGTAGAAAAAGATAAATATAGAAATAGAGATGTCTCGACCATTAGAATACCAAAAACTGTAAATCAAACTATGTTACAAGTACAGTTGTACAAGTTTATATTATTGTCTACGATTAAAATAAAGATCGATTTTTGTACACAGTTGTGTAGTAAAAGTTAGAAATGAGTCTATACTTTGATATGCGGCTCAACGCACTTCATTCTATATTTATTTCTCTTTTATGTTTATATATATATATATATATATATATATATATATAATAAAACGTTATTTGCGATTCAACTTCAGTCATACTTATGTGTATCGATTTGAGACAAAGTACGTAACATCGGTGCTGATACGGATCAGAAGTTAGATGTTAGTTTGATTTAATTTATTTTATTTATATTTGACTGAGAACATTATGTTGAAAAGAAGAATTGATATTTGGATCTGGCATGAGTGAGGTATTTAGATATTTTTACTCGATAATTTTATCGACAAGCTATTCAAGATTATTAAGTTTTTTGCCTAAAAATTGCAAACAGATTTGTTAAATTGAATTTCTTTGAATCGACATGCTCATCTTTTCAAGGTATTTAGGAAAATTTGTATTTACAATATTGGAATAGCGAATATATAGGGAAGCTTAGTTGTTTTGATAGAGATAACGAATTGCAATAAAAGTAAACGAGCGTCTAATTTCAACGTATCAAAGATCCGCATTCGCATTGCTCGAGGGAGATAAAGCTCGAAATCGGCAATCGGCAATCGGTAATCGGCAATATACTGCAGATAGCGCTACTGAGCAAGGAAGAACCGTAGGCTTTCTTTTAATGGAATTTTATGAAAAGAATGACTGTACGACGATAGGATGAGAGAAAGGTCTGTAATTGCTAGCGCGTCACCCCTTCATTCCTCTCATTCGTCGGTCCCGCTATTCGATGAAATGCCATTTAATAAACGCTTGCTCAGCCGTTATACGGGACGAAGGCGAGTTCTTTGAAAATTTGCCGCAGTCCCGGCTGGCCTCTTACGGCGAGAACTCGATCGGGCGTCCGCTGGACTCAGTTGTCTGCGTTTCAGTAGTCCCAATGCACGCGCACATCGAAATAACTCTCATTCGCATAGCAGAATCACTCGCGTTGTTAGCCCTGCGAACGGAAGACTGAAAGAAAAATAATGGGGGAGAAACGAGGTAAGAATGAATGCGTCGATAACGACACTTGGACGGAACGTCGACAAAATTCGAATACGTATAGTTGGAAAAAAATGCGTGACCACAGTTTCTTATACGCGTGCGTAACTGCGCAGTTACGCACGCGTATAAGAAACTGGGTAATAGATATATTCGCGTGAAAAAAACTCGCTGCGACATTGACGCTCGCATTGCGCAATGTATTTCTAATTTTGCAAACTCGTCTCTTTCGTATACAAATCTCAATCGTACACAGAGTATTTTTCCATTGATATATTTTTCATATGCCCAAGTTCGATAGCGTTCGATCGCCCAAGTTTGAACGTATCGTATGAGGCGTCGTACCGTCGTGCGTCCTTGAGGTATTCCCCATTATTCGTATTAATGGGATTTCTCATACCAGAGACGTAGAATTCGAGTGTCGCAAGGTCGTCGGACCTCGTCAGGCGTCACTCAATTCGTCGAATCGTTGAAGAAACTGGCCAAATAAATTAACAAGTGCTTAGCTGTTAGCGCGTAGCAGCACACTGCACACAACGCATCATCGCATCATCGCATGTACATTGTGTAATTGTATTTGTATATATATATTAAGCGCTACGCTGGCTACGCACCGACGCACGCGGAAGGCGGCAGTCAATGAGTCAACCCGGTCGACCGTCGACGGCACGCGTGCTTTCAATTTAGACACAATATGTAGGCGCTTACCAATACTCTCATTGCATTTATATTATGTATTCGAAAAATTAATTTTAAAAATGAATTTTAAAAATGAATTTATCGCACTGTATGAAAAAAAGACGAGTGAGAAGCTAGAAAGTGTCAAAACACATCAGTCAAGTATATCTGAAATGCAGATCTGAAATCTCAATCGGACTATATGTGTACATCAATATATCATATTATACATTATTGCAAAATTGCATGTTACTATACATCTGTAACATTATATTGCAACTTAGTAGGTATCGCGTGTCAGGGACGGAGGAAGAGAGCTGGAAGAGTGATTTGTGCTCTTATTGCTCGTTGCTCGTTGCTCGTTGCTCGTTGCTCGTTGATCGTTGCTCGTTGATCGTTGATCGTTGATCGTTGCTCGTTGATCGACGTTTGTTGTTGACTCTGAAGAACTAACCTCACTTTCGCAAGCGCGCGCGCGCGCGAATCGAGAGTCGAATTAAGAAAATCTTCTACGAGAGTGAAAATGAGCTTAGAGCAGAAACAAGAGGTTAAGGCCAACCACAATGAAGTAGAACCACTCAATAATCATTCGGACGTTCTTCCAGATTCTGAACTTTCAGTGCTATACAGGAGCAACGGGACTAGGTTACTCAGCGATTTCCGAAGTCAAGTAAGTTTTCGACTTTTCTTTTCTCATTCATTTTACGCGCAAAAGACCTTGTATTTTTTTGGGATCGCATAGCGATCGCAGTTCGATTGCTTTCCAATTGCTAAGAACGAATTGGCACGTTCACGGTTTTATTTATAAATTTGCGGTATATGGTTTGTTTATAACGCCGTTTCGCTATTGCCTGCTCTGCTTGCTAAATACAGTCGTTTTTTTTCTTTATTCCAGTCAAGTCTGTAACTGCTAATGTAACTACTGTCTTTCTATTGCATAACATCGTTATCTCAGCTTTTTTAATGAACTCCTGCGTAGCTTATATACTTAATCTATACTTTCTACAGTTATTAATGAAAAATCCAAAAATTCTTTGTACTTTATACAATGATAAACCTATCGTTGTCTTATTTATTACTAGCAATAAAAACTGTTTTCGTTAGATTTAGCTGCACAGATTTTTGTAAAGGTCTGCTATTCTTTCGCTATTCTTTGCACAAGAAAATCTATTAGTATTTATATCTGCAGATAAGTTCTGACGAAAAAACTGAAGATCCCGGAGGATGGACTCCCATGCTTATTTTGGCCAGTGTAACCTGTTGTTTAGGATCTGCTCTACCTACTGGTTACAACATCGGTATAATGGGAAATTCGGCAGATGTAAGTATACAATTATATAATTATTTTGACGGTAAATACACTGTAGTTAAAAATTCATACGTTTCAGATTATGAAAGATTTCTGCAACCAAAGTGTCAAAGAGCGCTACGGCATCGAAATGAGCAATAATGATTTGTATCTTCTCTGGTCGACTATTGTCTCAATTTTTCTAATTGGAGGAGTAACTGGGTCTCTAACAGCTAGTTTATTAGCTGATAAATTAGGTAGAAGATGTGCCTTAAGTATAGGAAATATTTTTGGAATCATTGGTGCAGTAGCATTTTTATTGGTACCTGTATTAAACTCTATTGAATTGTTCCTACTTGGCAGACTATTTGTTGGACTCTCTGGCGGTCTAGCAACGAGTCTCTTGCCAACTTACTTGACTGAGGTGGCTCCTATCAAATTACGTGGTGCTGTTGGTGTTCTATGTCAATTAGGAATTACCTGCGGTGTTTTACTAGGCCAAATAGCTGGACTTGCTAGTGTCCTTGGTACGAAAAGCCATTGGCACTACATGTTGGCTATTTTTTCACCGCTTTGTGTGATTTCTTTAATATTTTTCTATATTTTGCCAGAAAGTCCAAAGTTTCTTTTTATCGTTAAAGAAGAACGAGAGCGTGCGTTAAAAGGTTTGTTTATTTTCTAATTAATGTTACTTATAATAAACATTATGTATAAAAAACATTGTTTATTTATTAAACTATTTATTTGTTTAGCGCTTGGTCGTTTTAGGAATATGGAAACGGTTCTCTTGCAAAAGGAAATAACATATCTAGAAAAAGAACTTACCAACAAATCAGCAGATAATTCTTGGTCAATCGTTCGTGTTTGTAGAGAACGGACCTTGAGATTACCGCTTATGTTAGTTTGTCTTTTACAATTTGGCCAACAACTGAGTGGAATAAATGCTGTGTTCTACTATTCTAATGAAATTTTTAAAAATGCACAATTAGATAACGAAACTTCGCAATATGCCACGATTGGTACTGGAATTATTAACGTGGGAATGGCTCTTATCTCAGTTCCTGTAATGTCGTGTTTCGGAAGAAAAACTCTCCTAAATATTAGCGTTTATTCAACAATAGCATGTCAGCTTCTCTTGTGCATTTCACTAGCACTGATAGTGAGTTATCAACATCTCAGTATAATTACATTTTTTCATTTAAATAAATGCTCAATTAATAAACACAATTTATTTTTCAGGACAATTATGATTTTATGAAGTGGTTGTGCATAGTCGCAGTTCTCGCGTTTGTACTTGTTTATGGTATAGGACTGGGACCAATACCATATTTTATTGGCTCAGAGTTATTTGACGTTGGTCCAAGATCAGCTGCTATGGCAATTGGTAGTGTGTGCAATTGGGGTGGTAATTTTGTAGTTGGAATGACATTCACGCAAATGCAAAAAGTTTTCGACTCGTATTCCTTTCTAGTCTTTGCTGGATGTATGCTCTTTCTTGTTCTATTTTGCAGGTACTTAATACACAGTTTTCTTGGAAATAGCAATGAAATTTATTTTGTAAATGATAAACATCAACATTTTTATTACAGAACATACTTGCCAGAAACTCGTGGTAAGACAACCATTGAAGTAGCGGCTTCGATTACTCAAGGATTACGCTCCCGACCTAACGAAACCATTTCGGGAATAAATATTACTTAAAAAGCTGGCTAACGAAACGAGTTCATCTATTATTATAGTTGGTACAATTCCCATTGTTGAAAATGTCGAGATTTCGTATATGATATGGAAACTATTCGATTAACAACATAACGTGATGAGTATTCAAATGTACCTTATATTTCCACTCGACAGACTTAAAAGAACGGATCGTCGATTCTTTAACTATTTGTGGTTCGTACCTTACGAATATTAATTAAATGTCTTGAATGAAATAATTAAAGAAACGCGCAAAGGATGATATTTTTTTCTTGACTCTAATTAATCGCGATGAAAGAATCTCGTAACTTTGCATCGCATGTGTTTAAATTATTTTATAAAATAAGAACATCGCGAGTGTGTTGTGACTTTTATATATACATAAACGTACGATAAAACTTTTTCTAATCGTTCAATCTCTTTATTTTATCTGATACTTTCCCCATAATACTGGTCGAACTTCTCGTAAAAAACGAGACAAAGAACTGTGTGCGGGGCTATCCTGAGCCAAGTTGGAAAGACACCTTTGTATAAGCCTGTAATTCCTTCGGTCTTGAAGATTTTTATCAAGGCGTCGAGTAAGCCTCCATAAAGAAGACCTTTACCGGATGCATCGGTTTCTGTAAAAAAGCGCATTTATTTATTTATTTAAATTTTCTAACGGGGAAAAAGTGCAATTAGAATAGACTGGTGATAGAGATAAGATTTGAAAGATATGTATCTTTATAACAGAGGATGAAACAGACTTTGATTATACACTCTTGTAGCAACGACGTCAAAAGGTTGCATCGTCACAGCTACGCAGGTACCTCCAATTAGCGATGCCGCAAAAGTCAGCCACATTGGTTTAGTATCGAAAATCTACGAAAAATGAATTTTTTTTTTTTTTTTTTTTTTTAATATTAACTTGAAGTTGAATGGTTAGAGAGCTGTTTAGTGATGGAGATACCTGAAAGGGTTTCAGCCAGTCTGCTGCGACACTGTAGGTTGTCAGCTGAGTAGAGGATCCAATGCTTATCCTAGGGACACCTACGTGCCAACCTCTGTATAATCCTCGGAATCCTCCTTCGCGCCACAAGGAGCATAGTGCCGACCATGTGCCTTCGTGCCGATGTTGCGTACCGACTGCTATACTGCTCGAAGCTTGCGATTGCAGCTGTGTTTTTACCTGAGGTAAAATTTAATTACTTTTTTAAAAGATTTTACCATACCGTTTGTGTTCTCAAGACCCGTAACTGGTGAAAATCAATACTTTATGGAGTAAAGCTTGAGTTAAAGAAGCTGGAAATGATGCAAAAGAATTGGTTGATCGGAGGAAAAACGTTACTGTGACTTTTTATACTTTAATGGCTCGAGTCTCGGTTAAATTTCGAAAACCTCGTGTAAAAAATAGAAATAATCTAGTGTTAATGATCAGTTGTATTTATATATATAAAATTAATAGGAACATTTGAATCAGTTGAATAGTCTGGTGAGAATAAGTTAAGGAAACAAAACTCTTTTAAAATCATGTTTCCAGATATTAGACACAAAATATTATTAATAATATCGACGATCGATGAAGTGGTCTAGGGCATCTTTAAGTATGTTCGTTGGCTAACTACACTGTAAAATAGAAATTTTGCCAACCACAAGAAGTCAAAAGTCAAAAGTGACCGATGAATGGATTGAGCTGAAACTTGATAGAAATACTTTTTGATACGCGAATGATCCTTTAGAGGAATAGGTTTTATTTTGGGAGTTCGGTATGTATTGGGAAAAAAATAGTAATTACCAAGTAAAGAGGACTGCCGAGAGCGGAACCAACGCAACCAGCACCTCCGGACACCAGCAAACTCCTCAGTACGTGAACTTTTCCATCATCGTTGAGCGTGAATTCGCTTCTCTTGGCAAAATTGTAGCATCCAAGTCTGATACCATTGAGTACCATTTGATAGCTGAGTGCCGGTACTAGACCCGATTGTAAAGCCAAAATACCTTCGTGATGAGTAATTATGTATGCTGCATGAAATGTATTCCGGTAAATCCTCTCATAGGAACCTCGAGCTTCGAGTTCACCCTGGAGCTGTAGACGGATTTTTATCACGTCGATTGGGTTAGTGAAAAGACCCGCGCAAGCTGCTGCACCGGCACCGATTACAAATTCCATTCTGAACTCTTTGAAGCTCGAGTTGAGTACTGAAAATGACAGAACCTCACTGAGTAACTCAGTCCCCGGAAGATTCAAAGAGAATGACAACAAATCCCTGAGTTACGGAGAGTGCGTAAAAAAAATATCAACAAAAAAATATCAACAAAAAAATATCAAGCAAAAGTTATCGACAACCTACTAGAAATGCTCAACTACGCATAACACTCATCTGTTACGTAGCTTAAGTTTTCAACATAGAGCAAACAATTCAATTAACGTAACTCATTGAAATGTTAAACTATTTTCATCTAATTATTTTCATCTAATTATTTTCAGCTAATTATTTTCAGCAACGTTGCTCGCTCAGTATTGAATGTATAATTCGTATGTATTAAATAAATAATTCGATAATTCGATAATTCATAAAATATTCAGTCATTTTATTCCTTTCCAATTTCCAAATACATTTATCATGTATATTTATCATTTGATTAAGTTACAAGTCCGAAACTATGGAAATTAATCACTTAGAAGAGAGAGAGAGAGAGAGAGTTAGCAACAATTCATCGATACGAAATCATTGCATCATAAGGAGAGTGACCTTTTAAAAAGAGTTTGTACAATTTTGTGGAATTTGCAATGACAGCTCGGTTTAGCCGAGACATATTTTAGACATAGCCGCTGCGTTATTTTAATGAATTTAATCCGATTAGTAAGCAAGTGTATATAGTTCGAGGTTGAAATTGAGACAGCAAAAAAGGAACTCACTGCACTTGCACCAGAGCGTCGAACAGCTGATGCGTTGGGTTCGTCGCGGCTTTTCAGGCAGGTTACGTAAGGTGAATAACAGGAGATGATCGAGCGGGTGAGCATTCGAGCGGAAAATACGAATGATTCTAGCATTAAGCCTATTAAAAATAATATTTCTTTCGTTCGTCTATTCGCGCGCGCGCGCGCGCGCAGATAATGTTATCGAAACAAATAAAGTCCATTGACATTGATCCATTGTTTATCAAGCAATGGATCAATGTCAACGAATCTTCATCTAATACGAGATTTAGCTTTCTCGCGGAGAAAATTTCATTCGATGTCATTGTTGTTGACGTTGACATTTTATTGAAAAAAAGAAAGTCTTCGTTCCTCCGAATCACCGTGGTGGAAGTGTACAAGTGTAGAAGCTAGCGATTTTCTCGTAAAATACCAAGCATAAGACTGTATGCGGTGCTATTCTTAACCAAGTCGGAAAAACCCCTTTGTACAATCCTAAAATTCCCTCGGTTGTAAAAATTTTACAAAGAGCGTCGAAGAGTCCGTTGTACAATGCGCCTCTGCCCTTGGCATCAGTTCCTAAACACAGTTTGCGAATAAAATCTATTAAAGAATGCAGAAAAGTACTGTTTTGTAAATGACTTTTCGAATGTAGTGCGCGATGTAGGGCAAAATTGGCGTGAAAACTTGGCTGAGATAATACTTAGCAATGTATACCTTGGTTGTACAGACGAGTAGCCACGACGTCAAAAGGTTGCATTGTGAAGGCAACGCAGCTACCACCGAGCAGAGACGCCGCAAAAGTCAAGAGTACGGGCTTATCGTGGAATACCTTCGGGTAAGAGGTTCGAGAAACTGTACTATAGAGATGATTGTCCAAAGAGAATGTTCGAAAGAAACAAATGAAACTTGTTGCTTACTTGCACAGGCGTTAGCCAGTCGGTGAAAAGTCCGAAGGCAGTGAGCTGCGTAGCGGATCCTACGAAGACGCGGGGGATATTGGCGTACCAACCCCGATAGAGACCGCGAAATCCAGCTTCATTCCAAAGGCACTTAAAAGCCGAGCACGTACCGGTATGATTGTGCTGGTGACCTACGGCTATGCCGTGAGCCGATTGGGATTGCAATTGGGTCTTTACCTACAACGAGATTCTCATGTTTTACCTCGCGCGAGCCTCCTCCTTATTCTCCTTATATAGGACAGCGATTGACTAATTCCAAGGACCAATTACCAAATACAGGGGACTTCCGATGATAGCGCCGGTGCAACCAGCGATTCCAGATACCAGAGCTGTCCTAACGATATTCGTTTGTCCATCGGCATTGAGCGTCAGTTCGTATCTTTTGGCCAAGTTATAAGAACCCAATCTCGTGCCGTTCAATACCACTTGGAATCCTAGAGCTGTGACGATTCCTGATTGTAGGGCGAAAATACCCTCGTGACGGGCTATTTGATAAGCTGCGTGAAAAGTACCGCGGTAGACTTTAGCATAGGAGCCGCGAGCCTCGAGTTCACCTTGCAATTGGAGGCGAATCTTGATAACGTCGATTGGGTTAGTGAAGAAACCCGCGCCGACAGCTGCTAAAGCCCCTATTGCGAATTCGACTCCTGGTCTGGAATTCAAATTTACATTCTTCATTTGTCGGATCTTTCGCTTGCAGTGCTGCTCTCAGAGACACTTTCATCCATCCATTGCATTGATTTCATTTATCATTCCCACTGGTATTTAGCAGAAATCCATGTTTTTCGCGTTTCAAACTTAAAACTCTCCAAGATAAACAACCTACTGACTCATCTATGACTGATCCGTCTATTGCTCAATAGCTATTTATACATATACGCGATATTATTATACGCGATATTATTATACGCGATATTATTATACGCGATAGCGAAAATAGCTGAATATTCAATTGAACCGAAAACTCCAGGCAGGAGCTCTTTGTTTTTCGCTGCTAGAAGTATCACGAACGTTGATAAGAGATCGCGGAGATAAGTTGAGAGAAGAGAGAAAGAGAGAAAGAAAGAAAGAAAGAAAGAAAGAAGGAAAGAAAGAAGGAAAGAATGAAAGAAAGAAAGAAGTTATTGCGGAGTCTATTGCGGAAAGAGCGCTTAAAATCGAAGAATAAACGTCAAAAGGTGTCAAATAGTCTACTCTAGAATTGTAGAAACAAGTAGATATGTTATGTGTGTAAGCACATAACATAGAGAGTTTGAGCGAATGTAACCTTCGTTACGAGACTAAAAATAGACACTCACGGCTTTTCGCTAGTTGCGGCACCATTTCCCTTCTTACTTGCCATATTTTCACAAAAAACAATCCACTATATTATTTTTTTATCGAGACATAGCGTGCACAGAACAGCCACTGACTATTTAATTGAGCAAGCGCACGTCGATCGTATGCTTCAGGATCACCGCTGGTGACTTGTGCTTATGACTTGTGACATTCTCCCCACTCTCGCGCGCTCTCTCGCGCTCACTCTCTGTGCTTTGCTGCGATAACGTCAGTCGCGAGATATGACTCTTGAAACTTTTCTGCGGATACACTTGTTCGTGTTCGTCTTCGTCTTCGTCTTCGTCTTCGTCTTCGTATTCCTATTCGCAATTCGCATTCGTATATTCGTACCCGATGCAATAAAAAGCTCATTTTCATCATAGATCTATAGCCATATAATTGCTATAAAACTATAGAAACGTACGAGCTTACTGTAGTTTCGTCCTAAAGTTACACCTCGAATCGAATTGGTCCTTATGACCATGGGTTAAAACAATGAACAACGAGTTGCAATTTAATCTTTATTCAAGCTAAATAAATAAATAAAATTAAACGATTACTTCGCTGCTAATCGAATATAAATAAAACGATAATCCTGGATACACGTGTATAGAACTTACAGAATATATAAACTGTTTTATCAAATTTGTAGGATCTTTTGATTTTCATGATTTGTAAATTTTCACGATTTCATCATCAGAAATCATTATCAACCGTACTTTCTCTTTCGACTCTCTTTCGACTCTTTGCTATATTTTTAGATATTTAGAAGATTTTCTGAGTTTATCTGCCAACAATTCTCGCAGTGTAATATTGGCAAGGCAAACGCCTAACTCTGGTTAAACCTAGAGAAGGATCAACCTGTAAACGTGATTTGACAAGAGGATTTTCAAAAATGCCTATACTCTCGCATAGTTCATTAGTCGCTAGCTATAGTCGACGAGCTCCATTCTCACATTCCGAATGTAGACAGAATGTAGAATTTAACCACGAGGGCTAGTCTATTTGCACTTTTTCCTCATTTCTCTTTGGTATTTCTCCATCTTCTTCTCCATTCTTCAACGAGTTCGATGCAATATGCGTATATAAAATACTTCATACTTCATACTTCATACTTGACACGCGCGTAAATACGAATTAAGATGAAAAACATTATTTTTCATCTTAATTCGTCATACGTCTGAGACAGCTTTTCATAAAAAACTTGGCACAAAATCACGTGTGGTGTACTTCTCATTAGAGTCGGAAAAATTCCCTTGTATAAACCAAGAACCCCTTCGACTCTGAAAATTTTGTACAAGCCATCCAAAAGTCCGTTGTAATACACGCCTTTGCCTTTATGGTCTGTACCTGAGTATTCATATTTCTCTTTTAAAGAATGAACGTTTACTTGAACGTTTACTACGTACACACAAATGAACATTTATAAATATTTAAATTTATATTGTCTATTTACCCTGATTATAAAGTCTGACGGCTAGAACATCGAACGGCTGCATTACTACGGATAAGCAGCATCCACTGATAAGGGACGCGACGAAAGTCAGCATTAACGGTTGATCTTTGAAGGTCTGAGAAATATGAAATAATGTATATACACACACACACACGCGCGCGCGCGCACGCATACACACGCATACATTTCCATTTGGTTGAAATTGCGACTTTGCGACAATTACCTGAAGAGGTTTGAGAAAGTCCGTAACGAGACCGAAGATCGTTAGTTGCGTAGCTGAACCGATAAAAACTTTAGGCGTATTGGCATACCAACCACGGTAAAGAGCAAAAAATCCAGCTTCTCGCCAAAGATGCCGGAAAGCGTCGAATGCGCTATGGTAATCGTGCTGATAACCAACGGCTATACTCTTAGCCGCCTGCGACTGCAGTTGCGTCTTCACCTGTCGATTCGTATTCAGTACAGTAGTATAGTAGTGCCATGTAACAACAATATAAAAAGCGAGGAACAGTTGCGTATATTTGTATACCATGTAAAAGGGACTGCCGATAATGGCTCCAACGGTGCCGGCTAAGCCAGAAGCCAACGCCGTTTTAGCTATACTGGTTTCACCCTTGTCGTTCAGCGTGATGTGGAACCTTTTGGCAAAATGGTACGAGCCGAGCCTAAGTCCATTGAGACAGAGCTGATAACCGAGTGCTGGCCCCAGACCCGATTGCAATGCCAGCATACCTTCGTGCCTAGCGATAATGTAAGCTGCGTGGAACGTGTTCTTGTAAATCCTCGTGTACGAGCCTCTAGCCAGCAGTTCGCCCTGCAACTGCATCCGGATCTTAATGACGTCGATTGGGTTGGTGATGCAAGCTGCGCCGATGCCGGACATCGAAGCGAATAAGAATTCAACCCCTACTCTGTATGCACATGACAGATACATGACCGTATTAAAATGCCGTACTCAAATTGAATACTAAATTCATGAACCTTGAGAATGCATATCACCTTATTTCCGTAACTGTACATACTACCGACCCATCTACCTACCCATCTACCTACCCATCTACCTACCCATCTATCTCTGTTGCATTCTTGCTATTTGGAAAAAAAACGTTCGTCTTATCGTTTCGCAACATTTGCATTTGCACAATACCCGTCTGGCGATAAGATGCATTACATATTTTCATTCTATTTTTTTATCAAA
Source organism: Apocrypta bakeri (assembly GCA_018906985.1). Classification (NCBI taxonomy): domain Eukaryota; kingdom Metazoa; phylum Arthropoda; class Insecta; order Hymenoptera; family Pteromalidae; genus Apocrypta; species Apocrypta bakeri. The sequence continues at coordinate 295,366 of JACCIA010000013.1, read as the reverse complement.
AGCAAAGATGCAATATGACTGAGCTCGACGATATGAATCTACATCCGTGAACGTTGATCGATTAATAATAAATACAAAAGAAGCTAATGCTTTTTTCCTCCTGCTATAATAAAAGCTCATTCATGAAATTTCATCGAACGATGCTTACATTAATATACAGCGCGAACGACGATTACGTTACGATGGTACACGTGGTTATTTACGTTTCTGAGCAATCAACTCGGCGGTGTACATAACATTCCATCGCATCGATCAGCTGGCAGGTCGAAAACGATTCGACGAAAGCCGATTAATTCAGCGAAAAATATCGTTCACGTGAACGGATTCATCTCGCGGAAACAACGAGTACAGAATTTTCGCCCGTTACGTTAATGATGCTAGTTAAGATACAAATATACGATCTGACGACTAGCAATAAAACAGCGATAATCAGCAATGCATCAGCAATGCATCAGCAATGCATCAGCAATGCATCAGCAATGCATCAGCAATGCATCAGCAATGAATCAGCAATGAATCAGCAATGAATCAGCAATGAATCAGAGCAAGTATATTTACGTAATCGCGCACTCTCGTTCGAGCACTCGGCGCGCTAACATTCGAACGATACCCTCGCAAATCACACTCCTACGCATAGCCTATTTCGACACAGCTCCGAAAAGTCAAAGCTAACGGTAATCGGAACAGCAGAAATTCAAAAGCAATGCTTACGGTCTATCGGATTGAGAGTCTCGTATCGCCGGCATCTCTTTAGATTACTGTAGGACAAACGACAAAAGAGTTAGCAGAGCAGCGACTCACACGGTCGACTGTTGTTGTCGACGTCGTTCTAGTTGTCTGTGAACGCGTCAGAACCGATCGATTACAGCAACTACCGCAGCGATAGCACATGTGCTCTGCTCCACAAAAAAGTCACCAACAATTGCGACATTCCGCGCGTCTCTTGTAATTGACGACCTTGTTGAAATTGTCGATGATTCGAGAGTAACCGCGCGTACTGCCGACGGCGACGAGGCCTCTCTTCGCTGTCTCTTCTATCTTTTTTCTAAGATGGAAGTTCATCCGCTCAGTCGGAAAGGTAGTTGAGGCTAGGCTGCTGACCGAATGTAATTGCGACTGCGTGAAACTTTTGCATGACGTCACAAGTCTTTTACACAAATTTTCCATTAACTGATAACACTCGTTGTTGACTTCATTTTTATCACAGAAAAATAATGCTAATAGTAGTCGTTCTAATAGTTTCCTCAAGGATAATTAATGGTTCGAGGGAATGGGTTCTTTTTTTTCTTTTTTAATAAAAGAGTTAATATTTACAAAAGTCTACGTTAAGAAAATGCTCTAGAGATGTTTAAGCATCTCTTTACAGGTATATAGATAGACGTAAACAACGGTGTACGATGACACCGGCTTTGGAATAACAAAAAAGTAATTCTCTAAATTATTGAATGTACTTTGAGCGCTTCCGAGTTTTAATTATGTATACTGTTCACTCACACGCACTTTTTTGCATCTGCGTTTTTTTTTTTTTTTTTTTTTTTTTTTTTTTTTTTTTTTTTTAAATCTTTTATACGACGTCGTGCGCATTCTGCTTCGCGCCTATATTTTGTTCTCTTTGTCAGCCACTCTGTTACTGCAAAGACTAGCTTTTCCATCATTTTTGTTATTATACTCTTAGGTACTAATAAATGCCTTTCTCGACAACAGTTATGAATCTGCATCTCAAGAGTAGGGTGAACTAAGTTTTTTCATAACGTTCAGTCCTTTTTCCTCGTATTCTTCACGCGAGATCCACACGTTGTCTCGATCTTTAGTGATCTCTGCTAGAACTGCTCCGCCGATGAACACCATGTCTTTCCTTCTTGGAGAATCTTCGATTTTAATCTTGAATTTCTAAGATACGGTCAAATAAAAATATCCATGAATATTGAGGTATTTTCTAGATGTTACAAAAATTCTTATACGACAGTTATTACATTATCAATCCTAAAAGAGCATTTAATTTAAAGAGCTTATTAGCATGCATTATTATCATCGAATTATTATTCAAAGCCCAATGTAAACATGCAAACGGATACCTACGAAGAAAGCGCTTGTACATTAACTTACATTTAGTTTCGTGCTATCATTCTTCAGTACATGTTGCAGATAAAGCTGCTTAATTTCTCGCTCCAACCGTGAAGGTAAACCAGGGTACATCGTGCTACCGCCACTAAGTACAATGTGCTTGTAAAGCTCGCTACGCATGTCAATATCAGCTGATTGAATCGTGTTAAACACTAACTCGGCAATGCCTTGAGCTTCGATATTGATGAGATGAGGCTGAAATAGTGCTTCAGGAGCTGCGAACCTCTCACCTCCAACTTTTATCACTCGACCGTCGGGTAACTGCGAATAACAAACAGAGTCAAAATAATTTATTACTTCAAAAATGTTTGCTTTTTCACTAGATAAATAAAACATTCACCGTATACGATTCCACAAGAATAGTCGTCTCTAGTGCTAGTTTCTCTTCTGTCTCAATATCGTAGCCGATGTAACATAATTTTTCTTTGATCATTCGTACAGTCTCGAAATCCGCGGAATGATTAAAAGCATAGCCACGTTGCAATAGCAGCTTGATTAGGTACATAGTTATGTCGCGACCGGCAATGTCCAACCTTCGCGTTAAATGCGGCAGTGGATATACTTCATAAACCGGACATATATGTGTCACGCCGTCACCCGAGTCTACCACGACACCGCTTATCAATCCTTGAGCATAAAGCGTCAACACAGCTTGGATTGCAATGTATGTTCCAGCGAATTGATACTTTTCAAACATCATCTGTAACGAACATTTACGTTAAGTCGAATAAACTGTCATGAACATTAAAAGAAGTAAATAAACTATAAATTCAAGTACTTCGATCATTTTTTCTCTGTTTGTTATTGGATTCATAGGAGGTTCCGTCAATAAAATCTTGCACTCTTTCGGATCGATGTTCATTTTTTCAGGACCAAAGGTGTAATCCCAAACGTGGCACATGTCTTCCCAGTTCCTGAAATATAAATCCATGTAGATTTGAATTATTAAAAAATTCAAGCAAACATGCCAAATCGACTTTCTTACCTAACGATACCATTTTGCATTGGGTAACTTATTTCCAACATGGATCGCAATTTGCTAGCTTCTTCGCCGATCATAAGGTCCTGTAGAAAAATTTTGGGGACGATTATCTCGCTCACGACATAGCCAAGTTAACGACTCTATTATACTTAATGTCATAATACAAACACTGAAGACAACAATCTATATTAAGTCTAATCGTAATATTAAATGGTCATCAAACAAAATGAAATATAAAAAAAATATGTATAAAAAAAAGAATATCTACAATCAATGACAAGAAGTGCATTTTAGACTTACAGGCATCTCAAGCACATCCTAGCAGAGGCAAAGGCAAGCACGCAACATACAAAATTCATTATTACTATTATGCACGCTCAAAAAGAAAACTTACAGGGAATTTCTGGCGGTATTATTCGCTTGCAAGGGTTGTGTTAGTTCTCCTCGCGAATCGAGGTATTATTTGCTTTTGTTACTTTTTTTATTTACTATTCTTTCTTTTTAATGTTCTTTCAAGTGCACTAACGCTCGAGAGTTACGACTATGTTTGTGGTATATAGCTGATATAGCTGATATAGCTGATATAGCTGATATATATATATATAGCTTATTTAAAAATTGCCGAACGCCACGAGGAAATTGGGGGAAACTTTTGACAAATCGTTATTATCTCACTCTCTTTTTTTCTAACTTGCAAGCGTGCTAGGGTGCATCGCTAGTTTTTTGAATAACCGAGTTCAGATCAGAGCGTGACGCCGCGTGTGACTCCAGAAATCAACTTACACGGACACAAAGTTCTTGCTGAAAATATATATAAAACCGTGATTAGAATACGATTTCGGCGCATAAGCCGGATTAATCCCGGAGCGCGCCGAGATACATATTGCTTGTTTAGGCATTGTTCTTTTAGCCAAACGAGTCATGAGAAGAAGATTTCGCTTCCTTTCATTCATCGGTCTACTTAAAATTTTTATAAGATCAACTCACATTGACATCGATGTCTCCAATCTTATTGGCTGCTCGGATGATAGGCCGACCTACAATTGATGGAAAGATGTGAGCTGGAAAATTGGTTCCTGCATAGCCGCATTTGACAAACTGCAAAACAAATCATTTTTTAGCTTTAGCTTAAAATCTTTTGTACTTATTCATTGAATTACATTAAACTCAAATAAGAGACAATTTATTCTTACATTTTTAGATCATGAATTATTGAAAAAACAAAATGAATTGAAAAAATAAAGCAATAAACTTAAAAATGAGAATATAACAAACTTAGAATATAAAAAATGCATATCTTTAATTAATCTGCATTTAAATGTCATCGGGCCAGAGCCAATACCAATAGAGAGCCAAAAGAATGCCATCTATTCTCGTATGAAAGCTTAGAAGTTGAGAATATCGTAAATGTTCTAACACAGTTAACAAGAAATGATTCATAGTCAGAGCCAGTACCAATAGAAGGACAAAACAACGAGATTTGAGAAAACATCTATCGATAGCAAGAATAAAGTCTTTGGTACAGCATTATAAATTATGAAAATATAATGAAAACAATTGTGAGAACGTGTGATGCATGAGTCACATATATACACAAGCAATGTACCTGAAATATCAAACATAACCTTACCCCTGTCCCATTATCGCAGACGATGACTTTTCTACCATTGCTATCCATGATTCAGCCGTTGAACTCCTAATTCCTCGAAGATTCTTCGATGAATCGTCAGGCGATTTTCGCCTCCACTAGCTCAGTCGGACTATTCTACAGTAGAATGGAACAACGACGATGATGATGGATGGGCGTCGCCGGCATAGCCTCTTTCTCTTTTCACTGTTCTTCTCTCTCTCTCTCTCTCTCTCTCTCTCTCCCTCTCTCTCTTTAGACCCTTCTCTGAAAAACACTTGAATGGATTAATTGGCTGTTATATATATACTCTAGCGTTGGTTTGCGCGGAAACTGCAAGGGACAACGGAGAACGAAAGGTCTGTGGGTCTCTGTGTGTATCTAATGCTATCTGTATTCTGTAATCTGTTTGGCTGTGTATGACTATATGTTTGAGAGATGTCCCATGTCCCATCTCATCGTCCCACGGAGGCACGGACTGACCGACTCTTCTTCCGGCCTGCAAACCTGACTGAGCGTGACCTGGACTAGCCGATTCTAGTATTATTGGAGTATATCTAGTACCTGCTAGTATCTGTCAAACGCGCGACGCGAACGCAACACGCAAGCCACAATACACGCAACGTCGAGTTGGTCGCGCGTTGGAATTGGAACTGTGCACTGTGGGCACTTGGGCAGAGACAGGATTCCCATCATAGGGGAAGGTCACTGGCCAGAGCTAGAAACTGCAAAATTTTATATAGGCGACTGTGGAGCTGTGAGCTGCGGAACTGTGACGCGAATTCCAGCGTGAGCCTAACGGCACCGCGAAAATGCGAAAATGCGAAAATGCAAATACACGGACACGGAAACACGGACGATGTAGGGTGAAAAGGACGTAGAAGGAATAGCCGAACAGCGTTGTATATTATACACGTGCGATGTGAGATAGGCACAAGTTGTGACGAATAAATTCAAAATATCCATTATGGATAGTTTTTTACATAATAATAGTCAATAAATAATGATAATAATAAATGTATCTTCGTGATTTTTCTGATGTTCCTTGATGACTTATACATGAATTGCGACTTGTTTCTAGAAGTAAAAAATATATATATTTTATATTATGTATACGATGTCCGCGTATTATATTCAATAAAGGTATTATTATTCGTTATTATTAGTCGAAACAGACATTTTGTGCACACCTGGTTCATAATCTTGTATTTTCGCAATCAGCGACTCGAAAAAATCGTATAAACAAATTACTGTGATATTTGATTAATCTTCTGTAATTTATCTGCAATTGGATTCAAATAAATTATGAATGTCAAGTTTAAAAGTTCAATTACACCTGTTGAATATTCTTAAAACTGTATCATATTTTAGATTTTATAATTTGTTTGTGTGAATTGTCTATAACAATTCAGGCTTTTAAAGGAACATTTTATTGCTCAATTCTATCAATTGAATAAATAATTAACAAGTATTTTAAATAATCCACGATAATCTCATTTACGTGTTATCGACCTAATTGTTTGCTTAATTTATTAATGGGTTCTGGGATATGGAATAAATATTGAGCTAATGTAACAAAAGGCATCATTTATTTTCTTAACAACAAGAAAAAAAGAGGCGGTTTCTAACATCGTTATACATTAACTGGAATAATGTATTGTTTAACTATCTTAAATAACAGGCGCATTATCGCGCACAATAGGGAATATATGAATGATTGTACAAAAATGACAATTTTTTATTATCTCTCCCTAAGAGCATAGAAGCTTATCAAATTCGCATACAGTATTCATTGTACATACATTGAATTACATAGTTTTTGCGTCTACTAAAATAACTCTATTTTACACGTTACTTTTATTGCATATAAATTTTGGATTTTACAATCGAATTTATCATTCGTTTGTAAAATATATGTCAAAGTCTGTATTTAGGCTTCTATGGTTCTTTATATATAACTTACTTAATGCTCAAATTAATTACTCATCATAAATCAGTCTTATACGACTCCACGTCTAAATTCATAAAAACAGTAGGCAATAATATAAAGTAAGACATTCTCTTTTCTATTTAAAATTAATATTAAAAAATCATTCAAAGTAATAATAATGAAATGTCTTATAAATTGTACCTGACGAAAATTTACATATTTTGTACAATCATCCACATGTACAATAATATATTAGATAGTAGAGATTCGTTATTTTCTAGATGACTAGTTTTCAGGACTGAATGTTTAAGTTTACGTACATAATTAAGTGCGACGAAATTAGTACAATTTGCAATATTCCCCTGAGCCCATTCTTAATAAACAACTCGAGCAACAATTTTCAACGTTTTATTATTGAACATGTTCGTTAGCGGTTTTCTCTCGTGCACCTCTGAAAAATCCATTTTTTATTAACATAGCATTCATTTTTTAAATTATTTTCGTTGTTACGTAGTTGCAGCCTTCTCTGACAAACAAAGGCAGTGTAACAGTCAGAATACTTTTTTTTGAGACTCAGTCAAGGCATTTTGAGATTCATAGTATTGCGATTCAATGAATGTATACATCGTGCCGAATCATGCGTAATCTAGCGGCCATAGGCTCATTGAAGACAAAGATGTTTTGATTTTAATTTAGTTTTTGCACGTACACATTTAATCGACCCTTCGATTTTTCGCCAAATATTCAAAACTGTACACTAATTAGCAAAGAAGCAAACAAAAACAATTAAATACTAATGTCACGACCTATGGCACGACATACGAGAGAAGAACTTTGAACTTGTTATTGTATACGTGAATTTTGATTTAAATTTAAAAAACCATAGCTCTTTGTAAAATTCTTCAAAAATGACTGCAGCTTATTCTATACCAAACGTGTTGGTTTCCTCAACCGCCAATAGTAGTTTTTCATATAGTATCTCCGGTGTGGGATAAGGTGGTAAATCCAAACGGTTGAAACACGTATGCGCCCTGTAAACAAGGATTTAATTTAATAAAAAGAAAACCAACTAAAATTATGACCTTTAACTTATAATGTATTTCAGATAATACAGATATACCTAGGTAAGCTGTTTGGCCGTCCCCACTTTTCGATGCAAAATTTGCGCGGCCCAGTTGAGCCTCTTAACGCTGCGAATCCCTCGTAGGGAATGCTCGAAGTACCGGTAACAAACTGCAACAACCTGAGCCTCTGTTCATTACTAAAACGGCTAATGCTACTCCAGAACCATTCGATAACGGGATGGGCATCGTGATAACCACTGCGATACTCGGTGTGCGCACGCCAATCATTTAGGTCGATTTCAGCTGCTCCAGCGATTACGAGCTCCAGTTCGCGAGCGTCAAAAACTGAAACTAGCCGTGGATCGACAACTTCGTAGAAACCACGAACCAAAGACTCGGTTTGCTCGGCAACTCCTCGCTCGAGTCGCCAACGGAGGATTCGCTCGAGGTATTCTTTCTTATTTTTCTCCGTTACTGTGATATTTCTGCCCCCGGGTTTCAGTTCCCGCTCGGCGACTCGACCTAAATGGACAAATAAGAATCATAGATTTTGCTAGCAATGCACGTTACAAGGATTTTCAATGCTTCTTTGTTGAATGTAGGTATTACCTAGTAGCTCCTCGGTAACGGAAAACGTAAGCTCTAGTGGCTCAATGCTGATGTCCTTTTCTTTAATCCACATAAGACTCTGGTGAAATTCTTGATCGAGACTCTCCAGGTCGCTAAGACTGGCAGGTATGCGCAATAGCGCTTTATAAAAGGGCCGTGTAAAAAAGGCATCAAGGAGATATTGGTGCACTAGAGCCAGGCCCAGTACCCGCCCTGAGAACCTGAACCAGTCATGGTAGTTGTCGACGAAGGCGGACATTGGTGAGACTTGGACGGTATAAGTGTCGTTTGCCGAATACTCGAAGAGACCGTAGTAGGGATTGAAAAGTTCACGCGATAAGTGGAAGAAAAATTCTCGCGAAGGACCACCATAATCGAGACCTTCCTCTCGGTCGAAAATTACAACAAGCTTGCCCTTTTGCAGATCTTTCTTCGAGACTGCCATTATGTGTGTAAAAGCGTCTTCTAGGAGGTGCTCTCGTCGTATGTGCAACCTAAAGGAATTTTAGATTTTTTAATGAATTTGGTAAATCAGTGGATTCTGTGTCGAGAAACTGAAGATTATTGACGTACTTTAATTTACCAGGACCTTGACCATAGCCTTTGCTTTCCAATTTTCTATAAAACGTTCTCAATTTCGCCTCAAAATCTCTTCTGTATGGAGCAGGCGCTCTCGCAGAAGCTCTTGTCAAGCCAGGTGATGCGTGTGGGCTATTTAGCGGTGATCTGCCGACATTGCCAGGAATGTACGACATGATCTCTTGCTCGAACAGGCTATAAAAAAAGGCGCAATATAGTGTCACATATGTGTGTGTGTGTGTGTGTGTGTGTGTGTGTGTGTATCACAGTGTCAAGTTAGCACTACTGGTTTTGAAATAAATCGTTATTTCAGTCTTGCCTGAGCAAAAGTGCGAGTGGTACATCGTGTCCGAGTCTTTGCAATGCCGCACTTCCTTCTACACGCACAGCGTTAACCTTTTCACGAAGGGCAACGTTTTGCCCAAGGCCTGAGTGTCTTTCTTTTAAAATGTCCATGATGTTGGGTTGACGCAAGAAGGCAACTACCTTATCGTTGTAGGCCACAGGAATGTCCGGAGCACTCGTTGTCATGAAAGGTTGAGGTCGGGGTGGTGGAATAGGTGCTTCGTCAAGCAATGTACGCGGATGAGCCGCTTCCGTGGGTAATCGAGGATCGATGAATGAGGTGGCTTTCCGTGCATGGTTGATGAAGAACCTCTGCAAATATATTAAATTTTATACGTTCTCGTACACTTTCATATGAAGTATATTTTTGAAAATATTTTACATTCTAATATTTAAAATGATTATTTTAATGTTTCGTCGTCACCTTAACAAAGAGACTTACCTTCCCAGTTCTATCAAGCTTCGACTCGTACCCTGTAGGCAGATCCTTCGACTGATCAGCGAAGAGATTTATCAGAGCAACAAGATCCCTATTATGCTCGTATCTTGGAAATACTCTGGGTTCCCGTCTAATTTTACTGATCATGTATTTTAATCCGGTATTTCTGTTATAAAGCTCCATAGCTTCGACATTGGTGTGGAGAACACTGAAGAAATCGGGTCGTGTAAGAAACTGTACCGCGGGTGTTGTCGTGATATCGAAAGGTTCCGTAGCACCGCTCCTAGTCGGTTGTAGCTGAGCTTGAGTTGGAGCTTGAGCTTGTGACGTTGATTGTTCGGACGTCTGCGGTTGTTGTTGATTATCAAAACGCGATGAACTCGAGCTTGACGAGACAACTGGCTCGCGATCTATATTATCCGGGCGCGAGATCGTTCGACGCACACTCTGATAACGGCGATCCAGCTGCTGAAGGCTCAAGTCGCGAGCTGCGTTGCGAGTTGACGAACCTGGAAATATGTAGAATTCTAAAAATACAGAACTAATGGATAATAGTAAAATAGTTATATAAAGAAGCTTAAAATAAAAAATAAAAAAATATTAAATTATAACCGTTTATAATCTCTCCGTTTTTCTTGTTCGCAGATGAAGAGTTTTGAGATTTATAGTTAAGACATTAATTTCTATATTGTTGTTTATCCATTGTTGTTTTTGCATTTTTATCGAATAAATAATGAAAATAACTGACCTGGTCGCTGCCACGTAGTTGTACGATTAATATGATCGATATAGAAGACTCGACCGTGGCTATCTATTCGGGCCTCCCATGCTAATGAAAAACAGAAGCCATTTAAATTATTTGGCACTTTATTAGTACAGAGTACAAGTTAAAGGTACAAGTAAAAGGTACAAGTAAAAGGTATAAGTAAAAGGCAAAGAACAGAATGCTATGTTTCACTCACAAGAAGGTAAGGGTTCCTCGGTAGAGGCAAGCAAAGAATTACTTGCAGGGCACAAGGGTAACGGTCGCAATGGTTTTGGTCGATGAGTTGGAGTAGGAGGACACTCGGACTGACCACTACTACTCGCACTAGTTCCAGCAGCGGCATCCGAGGGTCTCGACAACTGACGATGTGGTCGCGGTGAACTCAGTAAGGCAATGCTCTTCGTCACTGCAGTTCTGGTCTGCAAGAAAAACGAGCCTCGTTAATTGTTCAGTTAATCTCATACTATTAGCTACGGATGACACATTTTTCAATCGAAAAACATTGTTACCTTCAGATTTGAAGCCTCGTCGACGTCAACGATTTCAAAACTGAAGCAGTCCTCAGGACGAAGCGGTGCCGAAAGCTTCTGAGCGTGTCTTCTAGGCAACTTTAATGGGACCGACGACAAAGCGTTCATTCTGTGGAGGGGTTTGTGCACCGCCCGAGGAGGTAAAGGTGGAGGATTCTGATAGCGACTTTCATAGGCAGCAGAAGATGTTCCACCGGCCGTACTTCGCCAAAGTTGATAGTATTCGGCTCCTTCGCAGGACGTGTGGCCATTCGTTTCGGTTGTCGTCTTCTGAGTGTCAAAGTATGTTTGTACAGGTTGAACTGTGTTAATAGATGTTCACATACTTAGACTTACCTTTTTGTTCCTTCGTGAATCGACGGGCTGCTGGTTCTCAGGATCAGAATTACTGCTCTCACTGCCCATGAACATACCAGAGTCGATATCAATAGAGGACATGGCAGTAAGCACATTGCGATCTTCTATTTCAGCCCGTTGGGCTTCCACAGCTTCGTAAAGATTGCTTAAGCTTGGCAGCTTGAAGGCTTTATGTCGGTTGACCATGACAACATCGTCATTACAAGCCGATGATCCCTCACCCAAGGAGGAATCTATCACAGAAATTTGCAATGGCAAAGAGACTGCACCTTCTATAGAATCGCAATTATTATCGACTTGACTTGATTCGCTGTCCTTAGACCTATTTGTACTATACAGAGAGCAACAACCTGAGGAGGACTGAGAACTGTCAGAATTGTTAATATTACTCTCGAGGCATCTGGTAAAGTTTTTTCTAGGTGGATCTTTTGCAACTACTTGTGAAGCATTGTCAGGTTGAGTATCTTGAAGGGATGTTTGAGTTGTATTATCGATTGTACCCATAGAGCTAACCACACTAGATGCGTCGGTATCATCTGAACCGTTTGGTTGATTCTCACTTTCGCAGCCCACTTGTTCAGTGAGATTGTTCTCCGCGTCATTTTCCATGATTCTAATTCTCTCTGTCCCACTTTCGCGACTGTTTAAACCATTTTCCATAATAATAGCCTCTCGTGTCACAGACAGTAGTGCGTTATCCAAATTTCTAGCCTCAGCTGCATTGTTGTAAACATAGTTGTCGTTCCTAACGTTAGTATCCTCGTTCTCTGTATCGTGGGAACAGCCATTACTTTCTTGCTGTCCAGTTGTTTCCAGCAAAGTAATCTCTGTCTCGGCTTGAGATTCTCCTGCACCTTCGTCATCTTGTTTAGGCACCATATCTTCATTGCCTACTTCGGACGGCATCTCATTTCGCAGTACATAACAGAAGCAATCCCTTAGTCCACCTTCTAATGTTCACCACCTACGAAGTAAACAAACGATTGTGAAATATTCTCACTGACTCAGAATCTATGAGAAATAACGAATCAGTGGATAACCAAGTAAACTAACACATAGAATATAGAAAATACATTTGTAAAAAAGCTCCCTAACGAAAGTCAATGAATACGTAGAGAGTGTCTCTTCACAAGGAAAGTTGACACTATTGTACTCTATGCAGCAATCGTTCGAAGAATCAAACAACACCGTGGAAAGAGCCACGAAAACACATGTAAGTATATATAATATAAAGTAAGTCCGTATCGAAGTGGGGGATAGTGCGCGTTTTCGGCAAGCGCGGCGCGCAAAAAAGAACGAAATGAAGGATCTTGGAAGGAAGTATCATACATATTATACAAGATAATGATATACTTGTGAATTTGAGAGCAGAACGTGACATCGTGCATCGTGCGTTAATCGAACCATCGGACGAGTCAGCAGGAAAACCTCTTTTCTAGTTGTTGATACAGATTGAGCAGTTGGAGGCTTCCATTTTTAATCGAAGGGCACTCCTCGCAGTCCTCGGTCCTCAGTCCTCAGTCCTCAGTCCTCAATCCTCAATCCTCAGTCCTCAGTCCTCCTCCCTTGCGCGCCTCTGCCAAATAGCCAAATAGCCAAACAGCCATACAGCCGAACAGCCGAACAGCCGAACGCACGCGTTAACGAGACTAAATACTATTTCTATAATAAATAATATAATATATAGGCGACGGGGAATGAGCCGAATCACCGAATGGGGTGGCAGGGGCGAGGGGAATTCGGGAAGGAGAACTGGAGAGATTCGGGAAAACGAGATAGGCTGCGCTGCTGCGCAGATAGCGAGTGCGCTCCGCGCGGATACTGTTGCAGTCGCCGTACGCATTTGACATTTAGAACGTTCGATTGACGAAGACACCTGATGTTGATGTACGTTGATTGTGCGTGTATGGAGTGTAAGATATTATAGGATACAGCTATTGAACGCGATACGCTTAACGCCGATAGTGAAGAATAAGAGAAACGATGAGGTTAGAGTGTCAATTTTCGAAGGATGCGTAGCAGACGTATTTTTCTAATGTAATAATAACAACGAATATAGATACGCATTATTAATAGTATTATAATATATTAATAAATAATGATTTATACCCCAATCGAGCGCTCATTTGCTCTCCCTACCGCGCAACTTTTCAATAGTATCACGAACGGATGATGCTTCATTCTTTGTTATTACGAGTTTTTCACGCTGTTTTTAGATATAAAATCTTAGTATTACGCGTTAATAATGCTTTGTAACAAAACAAGTATTTAAATCATAAAATAATTATTTATTTGAAATGTGAAAACTGCAAATAACAAACGGTATGGAATGTTTTTTTTCTTTACTGTTCAAATAGCGCGCGATTATACAGAGTCAATGAGTGCACCACAATCTAATGTGGTGCACTCATTGACTCGAGAACTGGCAACACCGCACATGCGCACGAATCATTCAAATTAATTAATTAAAACAGGTTAATTTTTTGTATCAATAAAATTATTAATTTAAAGAATAATTAATTAGTTTTTGTTGTGTTTTTATAGCGGGCAAATGAAATCGACCTAAGGGCAATTTTTCGCGTTAATGGATATTCCAAAAAGGTTTAATTAAAAAAATACAGCTAATTGATGTTTGAGCTAAGTCTTAACCACTAATTTATTTTTCCTAAAAAAACTAAAAACGGGCAAATTAAAATTTTTACATAGTTTGAAAGGGCAATTTAATATCTATAACCCGATATATTTACTTTTTTAAAATTTTTATACTTGCTGGCTGGAACGTAGGGGGGGGGGGTGCTGGCAGAGTGCTGGCAGAGTGCTGCACACTGTACGACTGACGGGCTGAATGATGCCAGTACTGCGCGCGAGATTTCAAATGTCAGATCCTTCTTTTCTCGAATATGGAAAATCGAGATTTTTAAGACTGCGTAGGAAATTCGAGCACATTATACCGTTAAATAAGAAACCGCATAATTCAACGCGTGAATCGTACCGTAATTATCAGAGCATATATTTACCATCTGTTTCTGCGCAATAGAGGAGCACGATAAGTCTTTACAAAGAAACGATTGAATTTTCATTATTCACTCATTGTTACGTAAATAAGTTACAAGCTCAAAGCTCCAAATGATCATACGAAAATCTGAATAGAAATGTTATTAACAATGTTCTAATTGCATAAATTCGAATTCGTTCGAATTGTTCAAATTGTTCAAATTGTCAAATTTAGATTTAAAAAGTATTACGTTGAATTGTAAACTAAACATACTGCAGGTATACCGATATAGAAAATATTTGCATCGCGACTCGTTTAAGTCAGTGAATTTTTGTGCAAAGCGTAAACACCTTCACTGGCCCACGTTGTTACTCCTTTCTGCTGGTATGCAAAACTCGCTATTACTCTATTCTATTCTAGCAGCAGCAGAATATTATAGCAGCAGAGCAGTACACATCTTATTACCGATCTTTCTCTTTTGGCTCTAAAAGGCATAGCCGCTGCGCATGCATTTTCTAAACTGCAGGAATGGAGGTCACCCGTAACGTCAGAGACGAGTGAAAGGCCAAAAGAGCCTAATCCAGGACGAAAAGTCCTTGGGATCTTTATGCAAGTTGACTCCGAATAGGATATGGATATATGGATATGCTTCGTCGTCGTCGTCGTCGTCGTCGTCGTCGTCGTCGTCGTCGTCGTCGTCGTCGTCATTGTCGTCATTCATATAGACATTCGAGGGTCATTAGTGCATTAAGATTTGTTCACGATCTCAATATATACGTAGTTTGGCTCTCTATAAATTGAAGTAAATAGCTTGAGGAGAGCATGTGGGTATAGTTGAAAGTACGATTTGAGACGTGAATAATGAATGTTTGAAATTCTAAAAGCAAAACATGAATTTCTATAAATTGATTAATAAAAGAAATTGACGAATTCATGAATTATATTTAAGTACTGTAGTATAGATATACCTGGATAATATAGCATTATCCAGGCATATGGTCTGAATAATCGCGGAAAGAAGTTATCGTTATTCTCGTTAGTTATAGAGCGAAATGTTGTCAGTGTTCTCTGTGGAGCATTAATTATATGTAATCTTCAGCTGCAAAAGACACTTTCATATTTAGTCTCGTTACATAGGTATATTATTAATTAGAGTCTATTTACACGTAGGGAAAGAGAAATATTTAACGGCAAGGTCGTCGTCATCGTCGTCATCGTCGTCATCGTCGTCATCGTCGTCATCGTCGTCATCGTCGTCATCGTCGTTGTGCGTCGCAAAAGACTGCAATAGATGATGTTTATGAATGTATGCAGATAGGTCGAATTGCGCGTAAAGTTCTTTGACCAAAGCGTCATAAAGCTGTTGAATAATGCGCGTGAAGAGCTAAATTTCATTCACCAATTCGGATTCATCTATGAAAAGACAAGCTGAGCGAATGACGAGCGAATGACGAGCGAATGACGAGCGAATGACGAGCGAATGAGCCGCTCTTTCTTCATAGAGTTTTCAATATTACATTTTCAATATGAACTATTTTGTAAAAATAGGCGTCGCAGCAATGCATAGATCTGAAAGAACAGCGACACGCTCGCAGCAGTCTCAGCGAAAGACCGACGAGAAAGAACGACGAAACACACGAAACAATAAGCAATTGTTTCGTGTGTTGCAAGGATGAAAAATATGTTGTTTCGTTTATCGGCGCAAAGCACACTGATAACTCGCGTGAAAAATATAAGAATTCATTTACTTCATTAATATTTATTTATTTCTTTAGCTTTTTATCTATTACTCCGAGGACTGAAAGTAAGAAGTACATAAACTGAAGTGCAACTGCGGGAAAGAAAAGTTCGCGATAAATACTATAATAAACGTGAAAAAAAGTATCAAAATATCTTTATAATTGAAGAAATTTTTTTCTTGCTTGGTAAGAAAATATCATCATAGTTACTGAAATAAGAAACCATCACATTGCCGCCATCTAAACTTTCACCATTAAATAATAAAATTAATACTTATTTATATGACTCTTTGTTGATACTATACTAAAGTATGACTGCCGACACAACAGATTGTTAAAAAAAAAAATTTATTTATATTTCTAATTAACTATATTTTTTATGATAGTTTATAAAGAATCCATTGTCTATTACGGCATGATGTTGCCGACAGTTTATTGTCATTTCAATGGGAGTGCGTGTGCATTGATTTATGAATAATCGAAATTTTTACCAGCTATTCTAAGCATGGATACCTTTACAAAGTGCTTTGTTACAATCATCTGCGACGAAAATATTCATTAGTTTTGACAATTGTAAAAATGGACAATATCCGGCTTTCACGCCGCTTTGCTGTTAAACTAATTATTGGAATTTGACATAACATAGCTCTTTATATAGGTTTTGAAAATATCTATATTTATTGTCTAAACCTTTTTTCGCTAGCACTAATAGTTTTTCCGCAAAAGTTAAAAAACCACGTTTTCATAACTTTACACCGTTGTTTAAACAATTTTCCCAACTTTTTAGCTCTTTCATTTATGGTATTTTATATCCTTACATGCTTCCGAACAACTTCGCGCAAAAATCTCAGTGGTGGCAGATTGTTCCAAAAATGGCCTGTTTTGAAGCTATAGTGACTGGACTATAACCGCAATTCATTGAATCGAGAATCATCTGGCTAGTTTTTGATTGACAAAAATGCACGTCTTATTGACTTACTAGAGCCTCTGCTAGACTTAGGTATTTAATGCACGCGTCGTCGCTCGGTGACAGGTAGTTCGAGGAAAACCGAGGAAAACCGAGGAAAAACGAAGAAAACAGAAGAAAAAAAGGAAAAAAAAGAAAAAATATAGAGATACCGGAGAGCGGAGTGAAACGTTTGTTCGAGTCTCGCAAGACGAGTGTGGTGGGGCTGTGAACCACGTGGTCGCCCCCTCCTCCCGTTCTCAGTTGAGACTCGTACGTTGCACAGTCTACTGGACGGTCATAGTCTCTGCATCTGCTCAGCAGCTCTCCTCTCTCTTTGGACGCACGCGCCAGTCGCTCGACGCTCGACGCTCGTCCCCTTCCGCAGTGCTCACACTAGTCACGGTAGTCTGACTTAGTCACAGTAGTCCTGCTGTCCGTATCTCTCTCGCTCTCCCTCAGTTGTCAGTTCCCTGGTTTCCTCTTCCCCGTGCCTCGTCTGCTATATAGATTTGCGTCGTCAGCGCTAAGCTGGATTTCCATCGTTTTTTTCGGTTCCAAGGTGTGTGCGCGTCTATAATTATGTAGTTGGCACATACTTCGATATTCCCTTTTCGATTTCTCCCTACGGCGAGAAAAGAACAAAGTGCGCGACTTTTGTCTTTGTTCGGTGTATACACGTGAGACTCGAGAAATAAGAGGCGTGTGTTTTTGCGCAGTGGAGTCGTGGAGTAAAGTTTCAGCGGCGCGTAATCATAAACTTTCTATCTCTACGCACCTACGCACCTACGCATCTACGCTTGAATGTTACTAGAGTAGGATTAAGAGTAAACAAGAGATTCGACGTTCCACTTATTAAATGGATATATAAGTAGACGGGGTCATCGCAGGAGAGAATATGCTTGGCGCATGCTTCTTTGTCCTTTGATTTTCACGCTGTTCGCGCATTACTTTAAACTCGCGCTATTATCAAGATTGTAAATTATTGACTCGACAGTGCACACTCGTGACATACTGTACTCATTGAGATTTCGCGTAGGTGTAAAGCGAGTAAAGCGAGTAAAGCGAGTAAAGCGAGTAAAGCAACACTTATAGAGAGTGCGCAGCGCAGTTCTGCGCGAGTCACGTGTGCCGTCTGCCTGCATGCCTGTCGTCCTTTTTTTCGACTGCGCGCACCCATCAGTGCGTTTCTGCGACGTCTCCGGGAGGCGCGACTCTGCGCGGAAACTCTATTGTACATACGTACTTGACGTATGTTCATCGAGCGTATTAAGATCGAAGTTGTCGCGCGCGACCTTCGCGCCTTCGGAGCAAAGTAGCAGGCTGGAGAACGAAGACGTAAACGCGATATTTGACGACGTCGCGGGGACAAGTGCACCCGCGTAGCACCTGCGTCGGAGCATCAACTCGTCCGAGGCAAGCTCTTTTTCTAGTTAACATAACCTCTGATTTACGGATCAATCCGACGAGTGCACTTTCTCGACGAACTCATCGCAATACAATGCGTATAATTATTAAATTTATTAAAAAGGCAAGATAAGAATCGACGTAGGAAGCTCTCGCGCGTGCCGTCGGACTTGAATCGGAAGGCCTCGTTGCCGTGGATCGACGAGACTTTAGTACAAATTCTGTACATTCGCGAATTACGAAGCGACATCATTTTTGTTGAAACCTACGTCACAATTAAGAGTATCGCACAGCTCGTGGAAGCTCGTGGAAGCTCGTGGAAGCTCGTGAAAGCTCGAGGAAAAGATTTGACGCGAGATATCGAAGTAGGCACGTCCGCATAGCCGGAAACTACGTATAATTCTGTGCGCATAGGTATAGGTATAGGTCTGCCTATACCTTGCATCTGCGAGATTAGATAGCGAGTAGCCACTGGGAGCGTGTTGGAGCGCGTTGGAGCGCGTTGGAGCGCGTTGGAGCGCGTTGGAGCGTGTTGGAGCGTGTTTACGTGTTTACAAGTGTTGTCTATATCGGCTGCCAATTACTACAATATTCTAGTTCAATGCATCTATTTATGTTATATTCGAAGATATTTAACACGCGTTTTTTAATTCGTTTATTTTGGAGATTCGCACGCGTGCCTTTTTACTCTATTAAGCATTGTAGAGACGACGCTTGCATAACGTTAACTGATTAGCCGAGCGTTTCTTTTGAAGGAACGCGGTCTCTTTGTACACAGGTTGTTGTTATGTTATTGTTACAGAGCTTTTACCTTGACATTTTACCTTCCTTACAAGCCTGCTTGAGCCAACTCGCGTATTATCCGTTTTTTTACTACCGAGTATCTAGTATCTAGTATAGTCAGTGAAATTTATTGAAACGTTAGCACTTGTGCTTTGGTCCGTGGGACCGATTGACGAGAATTTATGAATAACGAACCGTCTCTCTAGAACTAATAGCTTTTTATACGTAAGAAGCTTCGTATACTATGATGTACGCACATTCTTCTTCGTCTTCTTCTTCGCTAAACATATAAGTATACAAGTGTGCGGAAGCGTATAGGTATATATAGAATAGAGTAAGCGGCGCGTTGTGCAAGAGATCTGCGCGACAATAAAAGATGAGGAGAAGGACAGTGATCGAGAATCGAGATGTCTGCGTGAAGCTGTGACAGCTATGCGTCGGTTAAACTCTTCTGGACTCTTGAATCGGGACAATTTTTCATTTGTAATTCAGCGTGTCTCACGCGGCCGGTTCGTCTGCAAAGAAACCAATGAATATCCACGAACACGCGAATCCAACGATGCTCGTGATTGATTATTTCGAGTGCGACGAGACACTGGGAGGAAGTTGCGGTTGCGAGTGACTGATCGAAATTCTTTCCATCTCCGCAGGTTGAAAAGCAAGCATCCCGTGGAAGAAAAGCAGCAGTAGCTAAAAATATCCGTCTCCGCGTTGGGAATCGTCGTCAGGAGGTACGAGAGAGCGTCATCATCGATGCCATCGCGCGAGCAACAACTCCGTTGTCGGTAGCCTGCAGAGTCTCCTCGTCATCGCAATGACCGGCGGCACGAGGTCGCGGCTGTCCTCGTACTTCTCCCCGTACTGGGACTGGCCGTTTGGTCGAGCTGCCGCTACCGCGGCGGCCAAAGCCAGGGAAGAAGAAGCCGAGAGAGAAAGGCTGAGGCAGGAGAGGCTGGAAGAGGAAAGAAGAAGGAGCGAATGTCAGTGCGATGTGACGAGGGCTTTGAAGAGGCTCCTTGGATTGATCAAGAGTCTCTTGCTTTGGGAGAACACCTGTGACAGTGTCTCTTGCGTCATTGCTTTCAACCTTCTCTTCTGGTGCTTATCTGGTTTTTAATCTATTACTTACCTACTTTCTGTCTACTTTAATTTTACATTTGCCAAATCTCGCTTGCAACGAATTGTCGCTCGCTTCGCGTTCGTGTGTCGCGCTGAGACACTGGGGGACGCGACCCGGTATAGGTGGATCGAAAATATACGCTCTCGCAGGCGCCGTTTCGAAACATCACCGCGTTTATCCATCCGGTCAAGAGCGAGTACGAGTCACGAGCCAATGACGGAGTTCGCACTCGCGCGATTGGTCGACTTTTTTTTATTTACTTCTGCGCGCCGCGTGCATTTTTGGAGCAAGGTGAGCGAGCAGCGCCGAGAAGTGTCGGGTGGTACGCGAAAAAGGCGCTTGGAAATCGATTGGGCTTTCCCTTCCCTTTTCTCTCGACGCAGTGCTCACCTTTATTACGTTACCTCTCCCTCCCGCGCTCTCCCTCCCGCGCTCTCCCTCCCGCGCTCTCCCTCCCTCGCTATCCCTCTCTTTAAACGCACGCACATGCATAGCAATTGAAAAGACCACCAAAGATGCTTCGACACATTTTTAAAGGCTCCGATTTCCGCTACTTATTCTATATAAACGCAGCTATAGAGAGCTTCGTATACGTCTTCCGCATAAGTGTAATCTTCATAGATAGAGTACTCACTGCAGAAATGCCCTTTTCAATAAAAAGCAAATAAGCTTTTATTACGAAATTACGAAATAACAAAGACACGTTGGATAATTATGATTTTCTTTCTAACCGGCAATCCGCACGTAAAAGAAGCCGAAGCCGAAGCCGAAGCCGAAGCCGAAGGCGTAGGCGTAGGCGCATGCTCGGGACCTTGAATTTTGTCCCATTTGCCGCGATAAGAATTTACGCGGGAGAAAGAGATAATCGCGGCTGAGCCGAGCCCTGGACCTGCTCTATATGATATAGCATCGCTCGCAGTATACAACTGTAGCGACGGCGCACGTGCGCGCGCTATACCAAAGATCGATACGCGGGATTTGGGATTGATGAGCTACCTGCAAGCGATTATGGATTTCCGGAGCTGCGCCGCTATTATTCTGCAAATATTTTTTACCTTCTTTTCACGTTCTTTTCACATTCTTTTACATACTGATGATTCTTATGATGCAACTTATGATTCTTAGTTTTTTATTTTATGTGTACACTGTATATATAATTGTATAAGATAAATATACCTATATGCAAAACGTTTCAGTCTCTCCGTCCTTTGTATTGGTGGTGCATTTATTATTGAGAAACATGACATCTCTCCGACGTCTCTTTTAAAATTGCAGGGAAATCGTTGTGCTGGAGGAGTGTGGCTTCGCAGCGGCCAGCAGTGCCGCTTTAGTCACTTGCATTGGATACATCTGTTTCAGTGCCCTGGATCCCCAAGAGGAAGGTGCCGATAACTCAGCCTCGTGAGTCACTGATAAGTCATATTAAATGACTTTTTCAATGCATATGAAAAATATCGCGTATTATGCGTTCGCTTTACCTTGCAGATCACAGTCTAAAGCGGAAAAGCTGGAAAAGTTACTGAACAAAGCTAAATCGATTTTCGAAAAGCTCGTACGCCTTCAACAGGACCAGCCCAGAGCGGTAAGCTCTTTGGGAGCAATTTTCCAAAAATTTATTACCCAATAATCTACCCAAAAAGGACTTTTTATATTTCATTTCTCATTTGTTCCCTCCGTCAAATAAACTGTTATTTCGAGACTGTGTCTCGAGACAGTCTCATCCCAGCAACTCAATAAAATCTAAGCATTCTGCAAAAAAGACTTAATCGCAAAAGTTGTAGGTCATCAAAAATACAGGCTTTTCTCATTTACATATGAACAAGGAGAGCGGCCTGGAAAAAGGTTATCCTTCTGATAATGACATTAAAGCTGAATAATTGTATTGTTGCAGTTTTGCACTGGTATGTGCATTGTTTCGCTATGCCTTTGGCTCATTGGCAGATATTTGGATAGTGTGCTGCTCATTTACTTGATATGTATGGCTATTTTGGTGGGACCAGGACTGCTATTACGATCACCTTCTAAGGAGTTGTCGATCAAAGGTAGACTCAAATTCCACAGACTTCTATATATTAACTTGGTTATCTCGGCCTTTGAATTGCGCATCACTGATAGAAAGATTCGTTTACAGTAAAGTCAGTGAATTAACAACAGTAAATGAATGCGCCTTCAATGTGAACCAAATGCAATTGCACCTGTTATTATAATAGTTGAGAAATTGTTCATTATATAAATAGAGCACGATCGTGCCACTAGAGCGAGATTAAATCATACGTAGTTATTAGCACAAGAGCTGACGTACATTGCAGTTGTGGATACAAAGCAAAGGATTTAGATATAAAAGAATTATTAAAGAAATCAATTAACGATACAATTGTTGAAATTGATATTTATCAAATACTTCTTTCTACCGTTATGCTATGCTATCATAGCATAGCATAACTACGTTACGTTTGCAAACGTTCTTCCTAAAGCGTTCTGTGCATTCCTTATCAATTGTGACGTAGAATTCGAAACCTTATCTATCATTGTCAAATGCAAAGTAATCTCGAAACGTGAACTGTCATTAAAAAATGCCTGGTTCTGTCGAAGAAGGATTTTTGAGCTAAAGATCATTTTTATCAGTGATAGTCGTGTCAAAAACTCATATGCAATACCTGTTTCTCTCTCTCTCTCTCTCTCTCTCTCTCTCTCTCTCTCTCTCTCTCTCTCTCTCTATAAACCTGTATTTTTTAGCTCTCGCAGAATGGGACAGTGAAATAGAAGAGTTTTTACCAGCGGTAACAGAAGACAATCTTCAAGTATTGAAACGGGCAGGTGAAAACGGCGACCGTTCACCCACACCACCAAGTTCGGACATGGACGCTTCAACTGGTATTACGAAAATCTACTATTAACAGCTTCGCGCATTTCCTACTATTATTATTAAGTGAATATTGATACGTTTATAGAAAATTTTGACGAAGACTTGGTTGGTCTAAGGATGCCATCACACGAGGACGACAGTACGGACGGGCTCGAGCTCATCCCCGAATTAGACATGATAATCGACGACTCGATGTTGCAGAATGAATTATTTGCTCGCGGCGGCTCTTCCTCGTCTTCGGACGACGACGAGGTGAATATCGGCCTGATGAAGCAGCCGCGCAAACAGCCGCTCATTGATATCGATGCCGATGACAGTGACGATAGCGACTTTGAAATCATCGATACGCAAGAACTCGTCGGCCTGAAGAACGTCTGACTACCGTACTAACCCGTATTTTACTATATCATGAATAATACGAGATGAGAGTCAGAGAAAGTACATAAGACGAATTTAATAGCAGGTCCCGATGTTCTGCGCGTGTGCCCAACGCGACATCAACAATTGTCAATGATCAGTCGCCCATATGTATTTCAAGCTCGCTGTGATTGCCTGTCAGTCGATCTCACTGTCTGTCTATCTCTGATCATTAAAAGACAAAAAAACACAAAAAATTATCTAAAATATGAACATTGTGTCTGTCGAGTCGACAACTCTGTGTATAACGTACCTGGCTTCGTTCGCGCCTCGTAGGTGTTTTTGCTTTTGCAATGGCCTGTCGATATGTGTGTGCGCCTCAATCGTTTATTTTTTCCTCGACATGCACTAATGGAATCGCATATCCACCTTATTACTTTATAATTACGATATAATTCTGCTATTCTTTTCGCGTTTACACAATTTACAGAATTAATTTACAGAATTAATTTACAGAATAATTCGTTTTTAACGCTAAATGAGGATTCGAAAAATTTGGTTAATCCACCGATCAAGTTCTATTTTATCCAACCTTTTCTATCTAATCTTTTTATTTTAACATTAATTTGTACTTTGTATTACGTTACAGAATTTATTCAATTTTTCGAATATTTTATCGAGATGTTTTGTATTTTTAAGTATTGACCTCTTATACCATGCTCGTGTGACTACGAGGAAATAATAAATATTGCTTATTTCTGCAGTGAGTCTGTAGTACTGGATGCGGATAGATAAAATTTATTTATTTATGTATGAATAAATATACATACCTATTTAGTCACATAAGTAGCGTAAACGTATTTAATATTTTTAAGAATTAAAAATGAAGCGTGTACAGTTCTCTCTCGAATAATCGAGAATCAATCAATCGAGAAAACAATACAAGGAAAAACAATTGAACGTGTTCATGTAACAAGAGTGATTGTGCGTTACACGAAGAATATACAAACAATCTTAAAACCCGTTTGAATAAAGAACATCTATTTGAAAAAGCGTTTTTCAATGTACCCTTCAACGTCATAAGGATTTTTATTCTTGACTCGTCACTTTTTCACCTTCTATTTCTATTTATTTTCATTCCGACTCTTTTTGTGATTGTGAATCATCCGAATTGTTAGCTGCATCCTTTAAAACCGGTTGGGCATTTTTACGTTCAGGTAAGACTAGTAAAAATGCCTCTTGCCAACTTTTTCCTTCCATTACCCGCAGAATTATTTCGAATACTGTAAATAGTAGTGTATAATTTAAAGAAAGAACTAATTAATTGTACTATATTCTGTAAAAAGAAAATTTTATCTTACCATGATCAACAGTTAATACTTTTCTAGCTTTCATCTGCATAAATTTATCTAACGGTAGTCTGCCATGTCTCACACCTTTATCTACTGCCAATCTATGGCATAGTCCCTTAAAATTAATATACAAACATATCTTTGTAAATGTTTTTTATTAAAAAAATTCAACTCAATCTATATTTATTATCTATCTTACCTTCTGACTGTTGTGATCAACCAGTCCACCAATTACATAAACATCGTCATTATTTAAGTTTTCTATAATATTTTCAGATTCACTAGTCAGGTACACTATGCTATCCTTAGAGAAAATATTTAAGTAATTTTCAGAAAAAAACTTTACCTGTTGAAAAAAGTCAAACATAAACAAATGCTACTTTGCTTAAGTAACTTTGAAATAATAATATGCACTTATTAAATTACTTTAAAATCACTTACATCCCAATGCTCGTAACCATTATGTTTGCCCATTTCTTCAAATGACTTGCCTTCAAAACTTGTTAATGAAAATTGCAAGGGTGCAGTAGCTCGTCTATTTAAGGTATAACATCTTAAAATCTGTTTAATCAATTTAGCTATATCTTTACTAATCATAAAATCATCGAATGACAAATCAATTGTGACATTCAGTTTACATGGACTATCCGACATTGTGCAAGTCTTTAAATATTTCCTCGAAGGACCAAGATCTAAATTGTTGGCTCTAGCCAAAGCTCGCTTTTCCTTTGCTTTAGCCCTTTCCCGTAACCTAGGATTATATTTTATTCGTTTCATATTTATGTTAAATTATATAAATATATGTATCTTCATTTTACCTTTTTTCGGGTTTTAATTTTAACCATTTTTCTTTTTTTCTAATCTTCTTTAGTTGTCGTTTACTCAAAGTTAATTCTGTACTCGATTGTTCATTCTGTTCAGTATTTTCTCCAACTTTAGCATCTGCATCTGAATTTATATTTTTATTCTCCATTCTTCTACAAACACTATTTACAATACATAAAACATTATTTATTAACAAAGCATAACCTATTGGAATATTATTGTCATTATCTATGGATGTACATATAGATATGTGTGTGTGTGTGTGTGTGTGTGTGTGTGTGTGTGTGTGTGTGTGTGTGTGTGTGTGTGTGTGTATATATAAAGAGAATGAGGAAGAATGAGATGGAAAAATGTACACAGTGTGGACTGTGGTAACTGGCACCGCGCAGACCGCGCTGTGCACAGTGCACGTGCGGCCGATGTTCCACAGTTGCGCCCCCGTTCGCCCGAGACCCGAACCATAATGTGCGATATTTCTACTATTATTATTATTATAGATCATATACATCAAACATCTTTGAGGTATGATGCTTTAATCCATATCTTCAATCTGTTTAAAATCTAAAAATTATAAATAATGTATAATACAATTGAAAACAACTTTATTGAAAAAAGTTAAAAAAGCTGTATTTAAGATAAAGTATTTATTAAAAAAGTGCTTTTTGAAAAAGAATGCAGGAATTATTTAATAAATGCATTTTAGCAAACTGTTTATATATTATCGAGAAGTTCAGTTGGTGATGAAATAATTAATATAATAATATATATATTATTATATATGTATAGTAAGAAGCAGAGAGTCTCCTCGTGAAATTTGCGAGTTTAATTTAAACGTTTGAGACAAAGAATTATTATTATTATATTAGATTTTGATTGTGAATTAGAAATTAGAATAATATTAGATTGACGTAAATATTGTCCTAGTGAATACATATATGTACGATTAATAATTAGTTTTTTCAATGCGTAATGTAATTGTACAAATTGTGCATCCCCTGGTCAGACCGGAGTGTTCTTAACGTCGAACGTCAAATTTAACCGTATGCTTTTGTGCAAGAGAATGCAGATTTGCAGATGGACAATACGATAATATGCACTGAATAAGCATACATGGGGGTATAGGATATATTATATATTATAGGTGTAGGAATAGGTATAGGGTATAAGTATATATATATAAAAAGATATTGGCTGAATTGCATATTACAATTATACAGTCACATTTCACAGTAAGAGAGTAAGTCGTAAGGTCGTAAGGTAAGAGTAACGAGTGTATAACCAGTAACCTGAGTAACAGAGTAGCACGCAGGCGCAGGCGCAGACTCAGGCGCAGACTCAGGCGCAGACTCAGGCGCACAAATGCCTTTACGTTTACGACTTTACTTCTATTTCTATGTTCTATCGTTATTCCTTCTATCATATTCTATATATGTTATATTTATATATGTATATACGATATAATATTATAGTCCTTAGGCACACGTTATAACATATCCCCGGACCAAACCCGACGGCTCTCTCGGTCCACGGGCGACGAGCTGAGACGGCAAACGCAACACGCAAGTCGCCAACTCGCTACGCGATTTGTATATTATACCCGCAGATATATACATATAAGACAAAGTTGCACTTGTATGCCGTAATCTTTTACGCGAGTCGAAGAGTGTAAGCTCTATTCGGAGCTAGTCGCACGCCGCACGCGGAGGGCTGCTTCCATTTATATATATATATGTATGCATACACACGATATAAGTATATATATACGTGTATAGATATACACGAAATATATAGATCTACACAGTCAGGCGTTAGAAGAAAACACAAACTCAGTATAGCAGGTGAATCTCGGAAGTGTTGTACCGTCCAGAAGAACTGCTCGAATAAAAAGACGTACAAAAGATGCGAGCGCGCGGCTGCGTAGCCAGCTACGCGCTGTGCTTCCTGGTGATTCAGGTAAAGTTGTCGAATTCGAGAACATCTTGGCGACTGAACGCTGACAAGGTCGTCAAGAGCAATCCTCAACTAACGGGTACAGCTGCACTCGAAGATGACCTTATCCTTGACATACTCACTGGCAGTACAAGTCTGGGTAATGGACAAGGCTGGAGTAGATCAGCTACACCACCATCTTCCACTTCCACTGCGGATAAGCATCAGATCTATTGCAATGAGTGCAAGAACTACGGGGCTACTAACGGAGGAGCTCCAGACCGGTGAGCGGTGTTATCACTCGTCATGTGCATGTGTGTGATATCTTTTTGCTATCGACAGCTATGTTCGGCTATGCTCTTTTGTTCCGAGTAGATTTTTCACTTTGATATCTACTGTTTTGCAATATTTTCAAACGGCAAGGTATACAAATAAACTTATACTTGTATAAAACATTACTTTTCTAGATATCGTGTGCTCTTGAACAATTGACATTTTATTCGAGTATGAGAAATTTGAGTTAGCTGTAGACGTTACTGCAAAACAGCAAAATGTGTTCATCCCTAGTCTGTGTTTGAGACAAGGTGTACCTTTGTTTCTAATGCATGTTTAAATCTTTATCCATCACAAGTATATAGTCGTGATAAATTTTAAGGAAAGAATTCTAAGTTCTTTCAAAGTTTATACATATGCTTTGATTGACAACTCTTAGAAAGTGTAAATAAACTTTATTATATATTATATATAATACTCTGATATTAGATATCGGAATATTTGTATATCTTGAGTGACATATAAATGATAAAATTGTTTCATTCATTTAATTCAGATCTAATGTTTACTTATTATATATCTATAAATGTATAAGAAGATGCAATAGCTTTAGTATAGACGACAATAGACAACAATACACATAGTGCATAATTTGGATGTTCTCTAGGATTTGTTTGTACTTAGATCACTTTTACACATACCACACTTTTATGTAAGATTGTAAAGTAATTTTAATTTTAGTACTATATCGATCCATTAATTTTGATAAAACAAGTGTAGAAAAGAATTTTATTTCTTTGTTTCATACATTTCACTAAAAAATGAAAGATTTTAGATGTTTGACTTTATAAATGAGAATAAGAAGGAGAATATAAAAATTGATAATATGCGAAGATTGCGTAAAAAACAATTATTTTAAAGAATAGAAAGTAGGAAAAATGTGAAAATGAATGAAAAATGAAATAATTCAAATTCAATGAATATTAAAGATAAATAAGCCATGCACATAAAAGTGATATTTTATATTTTGTTTTGAAACATCGGCTACCATATTGCTCATAAAAGACACTGCTTTAATATTTTGAATTTTCAGTTTTAGTCGTTTTAAGAATCTGTAATAAAGAAATGTGAAAGATCAGAGAAAAGACTCGAAAAAAGAAGCGCATGATAAGCATGAAATCTCGTAGGCAGCAGCTCGAGCATTGTTAAAATTTGTCTTATCAAATACCCGTATGTAGTTGTTATTGTTGATGTGTGTGCCTAATTTGTTAATGAAATCGAATCGATATGCACCGTGTTAAAAAGAAAGTATGTCCAATTGTCCACGCTATAATCTCGGCAGACGCTTCTCGGCGTACGCCCTGAACAAGGACTCGAGTCCGGGTTCATCGAGCACCGTCAACTCGACGAATGATGTCGGTTTTGGTCTAGTCACTGCAGCAGCCGCTACCAATGAGCAGCAGCAGCAGCAGCAGCAGCAGCAGCAGCAGCACCAGCACCAGCACCAGCAAAGTCAACAGAGTCAACCGAGTCAACAGCACGAAAGTCAACCGAGTCAACAGCTGAGTTGTGGTTCGTCCGGTCAGTCGTGTGACGATATAATTCTCGACTGTGGAAAACCAGTAAATTTCACCTACTACGACGATTTGCCTGGGGTGATTAATAGGAATAAACACCCACTTGTACCGGAGCCCGAGGTTGTGCTCATGTTTAAGAAAAATGAGGAGAAATTTACGGATTTCGACATCGACTTACTCGAACGCCGATTGAAGAGAGCTAAACGCGAAGTGAGTCTTGTCGTTTACAACAAATTAGTACATTATCCGCTCTAAATTGCTATATTCCATACTAATTGCTTCTGATAATCTGATAATAATAATAATAATAATAATAATAATAACAACAACAATAATAACAATAATAATAACAATAATAATGATAATAAATGATGTCGTCAGAAACCGAAATCGGTACAGTTGTACAACCAGATCGGTAACTTTTGGCGCATCAAAGGCAACGCTCAACGTTCGATCGAGTGTTTCCGCAGAGCGCTTGCCGTCTCGCCACAAAACGCTGAAGTTCTACTGAATCTTGCACGAGTCCTTTTGGTCCTCGAGTACCTCGATGACGCCGCCTACTTAGTAAGACGTTCCATCGAAGTCCAGCCACCGGATCGAAATGCCTGGGAGCAATATCTCACGCTTGGCCAAATATTCAAGGTATATGCTATTTACGCGTTGCATAAGTGCGTCTTTACTTCTCGCGTCATTGTGGATTTTCAAGATGTTTTTTCACTACCCTCAGGCGTACGGACACTTTCAAGAGGCCGCCGTTCATTTGCGACACGCGCTCGAATTGAAACCAGACCTCGTTGATGCCGCGAAAGCTCTCAAAGAGATGGAGACTTTGCCGATTGCCAGCATACACGTTTATACACTTCTCATCATAGTTTGCTTGGTAATTCATTATAGTCGATAAATCTACGTGTGCTCAACTGAAATTCATACTTCATTCAACTTATGATAAACGAGCAGTTAATTGCTTTATATTATTATTATTATTATTATTATTATTATTATTATTATTATTATTATCTGTTAGACACTTTGAATTCTAATTGAAATATCAATAATACATATTTCATCGTTATATCATCGTTATAATAGTAGAATATTTGATAAATTATTAGGAAATTAGTAAAAATAAATTCATTTTTCACCGACAAATGAAAAATTCAATATAAAAATTATATTGCAGGTACTGGGCGTTCTCTTGGTAGTGTTAAGCAGCGTTGATTGTGAGGAGGATTCAAATCTCAATTCAGAACAACCATTGCGACCAGCTCAACGACATTTTAATCGCGCCATGGCGATGCGAAGTTTACGTCTCAACGTATCCCGCGGCAAACGCTGTTGATTGCTCTTACCGATTGGCACTGTACACATTGCCCTTTGTGATATACAGTCTCGAGATCCGAGACTCAACTCGAGCAAATCTCGATGACGGGCTACCTATTTCTATATCGTTTCGTTCTTTTTAATATGTAAAAAGACACAAAGTCACAGTTGCCGATTGCAAACGCTTGGTTACTTATACGACACGAAAAATAAGCATTCAAGGATCGAATTCATGATAGGAGAGATTGATATCTTGCACTTAGTGTAGTGCGCGTTCGCCTCCTTCCTTGTTTAAATATTTACTGTCATTCTTTTTTGTACTTATCAATGCACACATACACACACACACACACACACACACACACACACACACACACACATACACATTAAAGAAAGGATATATAGGTGATAGTTTGAAATTGTATAATGAACGACGAGATTGTTAGTAACAAAATTCTTAACTGATTGCTAAGCAATAAATACAAGTGTTGAATGTTTTACTTTCGGAAATGAAAGAGAAATGGAGAAAAATTAACTGTCATTTGGAGCACAAAATAAAGCATTTGAATGTGTTATCGATAAAACTCTCTTACTCTCACTCTCACTCTGCCTGTCTCTCTCTCTCTCTCTCTCTCTCTCTCTCTCTCTCTCTCTCTCTCTCTCTCTTTCTCTCTCACTGGTAGCCTCTAATTTGACGTAATCATCATTTCTTTAAATGCAGGACACGTGCACCACGATACATTTATAATAATCGAGAATCTCAAATTTTGTTAAATAAATTAATGAATTAATGGTTCATTGGAGTACGTCAATCGAAATCCTTCTGCTGCGTTTTGTAGAAATCGATAAGGTAAGGTTGAAATGAAATAAAATGAAATAATTTTTGAGCTATTCTATATTTGAAGAAAATATATATCAAGGTCATCCATGTTTACACATTTGGGATATTCTTAATCTATTTCATACTAGTTACAACAATAATGATCGGCGCAACGATATTTTATTTTATTTCAACACGCTGATACAATATGGTACACTGGATGGTAATCACAGCATAAAATATTATTCCTCTTTTTTTTTTAAGCCAGCATACAACTTTGTCGTCTCCTTAATGGAGACCATTGGATTCCACTCATTTTCCTTTAAATCATTTTCAACAATCTTAACGCGCACTTTATATATTTTTTTCCACATAGGCCTAGTGATTTTCTAATAGATTATTTTCACTCTCAAGATACAACAATATGTACAAACTTGAAGATCTGGCATCGCGACTGAAGCCCTGCACTCGACTCAAATTCGAAACACGAGAACGATGTATATGTCATACGAAAAGTTTCAAACTAATACTGCAGTTGATAGTTTAATGAAAAAGGAAAACGAGGAATGACGTCAAAAAACGAGTTCCTTTGCTTTAAATGCAAAACAATGAAATTGTTGTTTTTTCCGTTTTCGAACTGGTCGTTTTAAAGTGAATGCTATGTTTAAGCTACCACATGAGCAATCTCAAGAACACACATTCATTATATTTTTCCATCATCTCTCATAATCGTCATACCTAATTTTCATACGCACAGAAGCAGGTATGTGCACATTATGTGTGTAATATTGCTATTTCAAATATATATATATATATATATATATATATATATAGATATTTTTTTATATATAAATTATACATACATAAATCAAAGACCTATGCTGTAGCTAAGCGCAATTCCATTGAATTAAAAATATTTATTAAAATTGAACCCAGCTGGCATTTGTTGATGGAGCAGGGGCCGATGCTGTGTTTTGCTGTTGAGAAGCACTCGCGAATTCACCCCATTCGGGTCCAGTTCCACTATGATATTGTTGATTTTGAGTTGGTTTATGTGCTGGTGACATGGTGGGTGTTCTCGCTGGTGGTGGTGCAATTTTCACTCCACCTGGAGGAGGAGGAAGTCCAATACCTGTACTAGATCGCTGTTTCGACTTAGATGCAACTTCACTGCCATCCTTTTTCTACAACAGATCAAAATAAATTTTAGTTGTAAAAACTATTTTAAAGTAAATTTGAAATTGAAAAATAATGCAAAGTTTTGTCGACAGAGACCTCTTCAATACAATGGAAATACCAATGTAGATAAGTATGAAATATGCTGTTTACAGCTATCATAAAGTATAGATAATGTCACTGAAATAAAATGATATTCAAAAGAAATGTTATTCCATTATCTTTACATTTTACTTGTACTTTTTATTTTTTTTAAATAAGAATTGTGTGTAAAGAAAAACACTCGCATAAATAACTGATACCTTGGACTGCAATATGTCTATCTGTGCATAATTATACATAAACAATTTAATAAAATATGTTTCATACTCATGAAACGTAATGAGGTATAGATTATGTTTTAAAATTAAACTTGTATCGGCTATATATGACAGGAAAAACAATGCTGTACATATAGAAACCAGCAAAGGTAAGAAACGATAAGTGAAAGCAAAAGTCAAATAACAGTTATGTGAACCAGATTATCTGTACATCCTACGAAAGCCATTCTAATAAGTATACACCATCAATAAACTTACAGTGATCTTCATGTTGATTTTAATAGTTTCTCCTTCCTTAAACCTAAGATCCAATTCTTGCTTAGGTTCTTCTTTTTCCTTTTCAATTTGATCTCTGTTCTTCAACCACTTGAAATGATCCTGAAGGGAGACATTCAAATCAAAACTGTCGGATCTGTCCAGGAATCCCAATCCAACAAAATGTTTCCTGCCATTGTCGTCTTGAATTCTAAGAGCAAAATAACGAGAAGAATCTTGCACCGGTTCAACAGCTATTCCGGGATATTGATCTATAGGGCATTTGGCGTACAACTGGCCCGTTGTCTTATCCTCAAACTTTATAGCAACAGCATCACCTTGGGACACCAGTCTCATACGACCGGTCCATAGTGGCTCTTGCAAATTCCAGTTAGCAGCCCTATAAACAACAAACTTTAATTGCTTTTCTCAGGTATTTAGCTAGGTTAAACGTACAAAAGAATCTTTCTAACAGGTAAACAAATCCTCCTGATTTCGCAAAGTTAGAAAGCAACAACAATCACAGGTGCTAAGAATAAATATATAGAAGCGCGAGACAGAGAAAAAGAAAAGTCCCTGAGGGCACTCTTACCGATAACCCCTGTTCGTCGTCATTGGAGGTATTTTGAAGATGAAAACCTCGGATTTGACGAGCAGCACTCTCTCGAACGTTTCCGCGCTTGATTCCATTATCGTTGATATTCGTTGTCGTTAAAAAAACAACGGATTCAGTACTTCTAGCTATTGGGAAGAATAGATACAAACGGATTGAGATTGAGCGACGTATACGTATATACAGACGGTCAAGGCGTTAGTTAGGCGTAGCGCTGGGCGCTCCACAAGACCACAACTGCACAACAGCCAACTGCACAAGCTCAGTGTGCACACACACATAGACACATACACAGCAAACTCGCGCGCGCACACTCACAGCTCACGGCTGGCTCACCACCTCACCAGGCTCACGGTTCACAGCTCACAGTGCTCCAGTTCAGTCCTCCTTCTCCTCCTACTCCTTGACACGAGTACGTTTTGATAAGTCGCTCTCGCGCGCTCTCTTTTCCTTTCTATAAATTTGATATCGCGTATATAATAGGCTTTACGTTCGTCCTACTCTTCTTTGTCTCCCAGTCTCCCAGTCTCCCAGTCTCCCAGTCTCCAGCGATTCAGCCTGCTCTGTGCTCTCTGAGCTCTGACTGTTATGTGCGTAGCGCGGTACGAAGGTACGATATGCGCGCGCGCACGCGTGAATTTCGCGAATTCACGGTTGTATTTGTATGCGCTCAACAACCTCGGCGTTCTTTATCCTCTTTTATCTTTTATGTACGCAGATTTGACCTCGGTAAAATATACATATATATAATATGTCATTAGCTCTAATGCAAGTCCTCACTCCTGTCGCCTGTCACCTGTCGCCTGTCGCCTCTGACAGTCTGACCTCTGACCTCGGAGCCTAGTATATTTATTCTCCGTATTGTTTTCTGTAATTTGTAAGCTGTAAAGCCGCCAGATTGCCACGCAGCCAGCAGCGCTATACGCATTATATGTTGTGGAACTCGTGGGTTGTGGGTCGTCGCCTGAATGTGTGGGGGGGGGGGGGGGGGGCAGCGGCTCGTCAGACGTCACAAAGGCGCAATTCGGGAATTCGGGATATTCGCGGGTATTCGGGAAGTTTTTCGACGCACGCCGTTACGTCGTTACGCCGTTACGCCGTTGCGCGCTGCGTGTGCTTTGATAAGCTTTATCGTCTATTCGTTTATCTCTTTTCGACATTTTATTCACGCCTACCAATATGTGCTTATATGTGTAATTTTCTTCCAAGTATTGCATGTGTACAGAAGTTGTTTTGCGCGACCATGCTCCGAGTAGAAATTTCTGTAATACGCGTATATATGAATTTCGTACGATACGGTTCAAATATCCCGCCAACATTTATTACAGATTACAAAGTCTATAATTTATAGTCTCTGATAGTCTAGAATGTGATTAGTAGTTGCACTTTAAACGATGAAATATTATCGTATTACTACTTGGTAAAAAAAAGTAGTTGGGTAAAGAATTAATGATGCATAGGATTAAATTGATATTACTATTATTGATTGACGCAGGCAAAATTTGTTCGAATTGCGAATTTCGAAGACCGAAAATATAAACTTCTTTTTTGATTAGCATGATATGTACATTTCAAATTACTTGATATGATTCGGTTTGACATTATTAAAAAGTTGTTACAATTATCGCGTAGGTGCGCATAACTTTTTAAGCTACCCTAAATTAAAAAAAAATGATCAAAATATCTTTATAATTAGCCAAGATATTGCTATTTTTTTCTTGCTTGATAGATAGTCCAGTCACTATACGTTTTTTTTTGGAACAATCTGCCACCACTGAGATTTTTGCGCGAAGTTGTTCGGAAGCATGTAAGGATATAAAATACCATAAATGAAACAGCTAAAAAGTTGGGAAAATTGTTTAAACAACGGTGTAAAGTTATGAAAACGTGGTTTTTTAACTTTTGCGGAAAAACTATTAGTGCTAGCGAAAAAAGGTTTAGACAATAAATATAGATATTTTCAAAACCTATATAAAGAGCTATGTTATGTCAAATTCCAATAATTAGTTTAACAGCAAAGCGGCGTGAAAGCCGGATATTGTCCATTTTTACAATTGTCAAAACTAATGAATATTTTCGTCGTAGATGATTGTAACAAAGCACTTTGTAAAGGTATCCATGCTTAAAATAGCTGGTAAAAATTTCAACTTTAAATGTTTATTAGTTTGCTGTCAAATCTATTTGTTATATAAAAAGATCGTCTCTTAGACATTAATTTTCCCAGCTCACAGCTACGGTACAGTCTCAATTAGGTACTCATTTTACTCCTTAAGAGTTGTATTTTTATGTACAATTATGAACAAAATCTATTTAACAATTGTATTTGTTTAAAACAGGCACTCAAATTTAGGTGGGAAAAATTTACATGTTTAATAGATTTTCAACCTGAATTACTAAGAATATGAAGTCCCAATGTAAGTAGATTAACTAATGTATTCTTTATAAACATTTATCGATAAAAAATATTCGCCTAAGTTAATTAGAAATATAAATAAATTTTTTTTTTTAACAATCTGTTGTGTCGGCAGTTATTAATATTAAGAGCTGATACATTAGTATAGTATCAACAAAGAGTTAATGTTTAGTGTTATACATATAAATAAGTATTAATTTTATTATTTAATGGTGAAAGTTTAGATGGCGGCAATGTGTATGGTTTCTCGAAGCAAAATGCAAGCAAAGAAGTGGGGATGCGCATGCGCGCTGCCAGTGGGATGCCACTATGAAGACGCACTAAAATCTATTGAGGTATTTTCAATCTACCAAGCAAGAAAAAAATAGCAATATCTCGGTTAATTATAAAGATATTTTGATCATTTTTTTTTTAATTTAGGGTAGCTTAAAAAGTTATGCGCACCTACGCGATAATTGTAACAACTTTTTAATAATGTCAAACTGAAAATATAAACTTCTTTTCTGATTAGCATGATATGTACATTTTAAATTACTTGATATGATTTACTATGTTTTGATAGTTCTGTATAGAAGTTTAAATAATATGCGAGTAAGTACTTTATTGATAGATATAAAATGATGCTACTCTCATTAATACGAAGTTAATTCGAAGTATTATTATTAAGATCATATTTTATTTATTATATTTTTTAAATAATAAATAAATATTTGACAGGGCGTACATCGTCTCATACAGAATGTGTATGAAATAAAACATAGTAAATCATATCAAGTAATTTAAAATGAACATATCATGCTAATCAAAAAAGAAGTTTATATTTTCAGTTTGACATTATTAAAAAGTTGTTACAATTATCGCGTAGGTGCGCATAACTTTTTAAGCTACACTAAATTAAAAAAAAAATGATCAAAATATCTTTATAATTAGCCAAGATATTGCTATTTTTTTCTTGCTTGGTAGATTGAAAATACCTCAATAGATTTTAGTGCGTCTTCATAGTGGCATCCCACTGGCAGCGCGCATGCGCATCCCCACTTCTTTGCTTGCATTTTGCTTCGAGAAACCATACACATTACCGCCATCTAAACTTTCACCATTAAATAATAAAATTAATACTTATTTATATGCATAACATTAAACATGAACTCTTTGTTGATACTATACTAAAGCATCAGCTCTTAATATTAATAAATGCCGTCACAACAGATTGTTAAAAAAAAAAATTTATTTATATTTCTAATTAACTTAGTCGAATATTTTTTATCGATAAATGTTTATAAAGATTCCATTAGTTAATCTACTTACCTTGGGACTTCATATTCTTAGTAATTCAGGTTGAAAATCTATTAAACATGTAAATTTTTCCCACCTAAATTTGAGTGCCTGTTTTAAACAAATACAATTGTTAAATAGATTTTGTTCATAATTGTACATAAAAATACAACTCTTAAGGAGTAAAATGAGTACCTAATTGAGACTGTACCGTAGCTGTGAGCTGGGAAAATTAATTTCTACGAGACGATCTTTTTATATAACAAATAGATTTGATAGCAAACTAATAAACATTTAAAGTTGAAATTTTTACCAGCTATTCCAAGCATGGATACCTTTACAAAGTGCTTTGTTACAATCATCTACGACGAAAATATTCATTAGTTTTGACAATTGTAAAAATGGACAATATCCGGCATTCTCGCCGCTTTGCTGTTAAACTAATTATTGGAATTCGACATAACATAGCTCATTTTATAGGTTTTGAAAATATCTATATTTTTTGTTTAATAGTTTTTCCGCAAAAGTTAAAAAACCATGTTTTCATAACTTTGCACCGTTGTTTAAACAATTTTCCCAACTTTTTAGATGTTTCATTTATGGTATTTTATATCCGTACATGCTTCCGAACAACTTCGCGCAAAAATCTCAGTGGTGGCAGATTGTTCCAAAAATGGCCTGTTTTGAAGCTATAGTGACTGGACTATATACTGTATAATGCATGCGGCATATATATGTCCACTACAAACGTATTGAGGGCGCTGAGGGCGCAATAGTCGATGCGGCTTCGTGGCATTGGTGGCAACTGGCAAAGCACAACTGCACGAGCAGCCAAAGTCTCCGAAGTCTCATACAACTCGTATGAGCATTTAAGTAATCGGTAATTACGTTTACAGCTGTGTAAAGGCGTTAGGCCCCCGCGTTACACTGGAATTATGAAAATCGCCAACGGTGTGTGTGTGCTTTTGGCGGCCCTCGTTTGCGGGGCCAATGCCGGTGGGCCAACCCTCGTGCTTCTAGACAACTTGGCCATTAAAGAGACACATTCGATCTTTTTCAAGACTTTACAAGGTTCGTGTAAATGTATTATTTCAAATAATTCCATTCGTTCCAGCTATGGGGTTGTCTGTGGATTTCCAGTAGATAACTCGTTAGCCAAGCGTTTTCCTTCAAGGTAATTCATCTTGTCTAAATTTCAGACAGTGGATACGCTTTATCGTTCAAGCTTGCAGATGATGCGAACTTGCTATTGTCTAAATATGGAGAATATCTCTATAAGCATTTGATCATCTTTGCTCCGACTGTGGAGGAATTTGGAGGAGCTATGAGTGTTGATGCTGTTACTGACTTCATTGATGGAGGTGGCAATGTTTTGGTCGCTGGATCTTCTCAGTCTGGAGATGCTCTCAGGGATTTGGCTTCCGAGTGTGGCTTTGAGATCGACGAAGAAGGTGCTACTGTCATTGATCATATGAACTACGATACTTCCGACACTGGACGCCACACTAAGATTGTTGCTGATCCTTCAAATTTGATCGATGCTCGTGTAATCGTTGGAAGTCGAAATGTACCACCTCTCCTTTACCAAGGAACTGGATTGATCGCTGACTCTGACAATCCATTGGTTCTGAAGTTGTTGACTGCTTCCAGCTCTGCTTATACTTATAATCCAGAGCAGCCTGTTAAGGAATATCCACATGCTGTCGGAAAGAATACTTTGCTTATTGCTGCTTTACAGGCAAGAAACAATGCTAGAATATTGTTCTCTGGATCCCTGTATTTTTTCAGCGATGAAGCTTTTACCAGTCCTGTACAGAAGTCTCAAGGTAATATATATTGTACATTATAGAAATTATAGTGAAAATTTATTCTCTATTATTCTCTATCTGAATGAATAAATTTTTATTGTATTTTAGATGGAAAGAAACACGAAGTCTCAGGGAATAAAGCTGTAGCCGAAGCAATGGCTCGATGGGTCTTCAAAGAAAATGGTGTTATCAGAGTATCCTTTGTTCATCATCACAAGGAAGGAGAAGCTCAGCCTCCTGCAGCTTACACGATTATGGAGGATGTAGTCTACTCTATCAATGTTGAGAAACTCTCCAGTGACAAATGGGTTCCTTTTGTTGCCAACGATTTACAGCTAGAGTTTGTAAGAATTGATCCATTTGTCAGAACAACTATGAAACATGTTTCGAATGGTCGCTACGAAGCAAGATTCAAAATTCCTGATGTATATGGTGTCTATCAATTCAAAGTTGATTATACTCGCATCGGTCTCACACATCTCTACAGTACAACTCAAGTATCTGTCCGACCTCTGCAACACACTCAGTACGAACGTTTTATTCCGAGCGCTTATCCTTACTATGTCAGTGCTTTCTCAATGATGGGAGGTGTTTTCCTATTTTCAATTGTATTCTTGCACTTCAAGGATGACACAAAAACGAAATCGGAATAAAAATTCAACAAATACCAATAAATAAATAAGAACGAGATACAGAACTCTTGAAAAATGTAGTCTTACTCTGGTTGCATAATTGTGTGAGAGTGGACTTTTGGTACAAGTGCATTTAAAATGTGTGAATCGCTGATTAATAAGCGTCTGAAAATATCATTTTTTTCACCGTTTGTGAGCTTTATTTTTTTGTACATATATAAAATAAAAATGTCACCTCGTATTTACCACTAGATCAATTTTTTTATCTACGATTTATTGCAATCTTATTATACAATTCATTATTCTTAATCTGAAAGTGTAGATCTTTTGAAATTATTCCAAATAATTGCTCTACGACATTACCATCGAACGTCAATCCAAACCGCAACTTTACCGATCGTCGAACGGCGATCGAACACTTTCACGCGTGTCACGTGAGCATTGTGTCACCAGGTGTCACCCAATAGCCCAATCAATTTCCCGCGTTTATGAAACACGGAATGATACAACGAGAGTTTTGAAAAAAAAAAACGCTTTGCGAAGGGAAGCAATTACAAGCTTAACTTGTTGCTGTTTAGGTTTAATTATTAATAGTTTAAGTAATAGACGCGAATGAAATATGTCCGAATCTCAATCTCAAGATGATCTTCAGATAAAAGCGGAAATTCAAGAACTGTTAGGTGAAATAAATAACGATTTGTTAAAACTGTGAGTACCAGAGATGATTGCGATGAATATTTATTTCAATATATTGACAAACCATATAGTTACATTAAATCGACTTTAGAAAGGAGGAGATAAAGTCTGTGAATAATATTGTAGAAGAGAATGCAGCTCTGCGTTTGACAATGAAAATGGTCAACGAGAAATTGACGATTACAGCAAAAAATGCAGGAATCGATATTGAAAATTTAGGAGATATCGAAAATTTGGATGATTTAGGAGAAAATGAAAATGCTAACGGATCAAGAGATTTAAACGAGGAGGAGGATGAATCATCGATAGCTAGATCCAATGCTGATGTACTATCAGCAGCTGCAGATAAACTAACGGACAGAATTCAGAATGCTTTGAAATAATATTTCAGTTAAACTTTATATATAGGAAAAACTTTTTTTATAGGAAATAATTTATGTGTGTTTATCAAATAAATTCAGTATTTCTTTAAAAGAAAATAACTTTATTTCAACGCAACCATATAAAATAATGATAATAAACAGTACACCATTTTAGATTCCAGCGATGTAGGTTATCAGAGTTTGGATTCAGTGAGCCAACTGAATGCTTGTTCTTTACGATCAGCCTGAGGATTGATCATTATGTTGATCAGACTGGGAGAGTCTCGAACCTACAGTGGGCATAACGAGTAATGAGTATGAAATATCAGTTGTATATTATAAATTTGTCAAAGATCGTGAAAGTTACCTTTAACGAAGCTGCGAGAGCAGCTTTAATTTGGTCAACGTTTTTACAGAAGTAGCCAGCTTTTCCAAAAATTGTCATCATGTTTTCGTAATGCGCTTCAGGTGTCAATGTGTTGGGCGGTGTTCTGAAAAATTTTTCACCTTTTTTTCCACTTTGTTACCTAATAAATCCTATACATAGACTGCAATGATAACTTACACCTCTGATACATCTCCAGATGAACGTATAACGCTATATGTTTCAGTGTCAAATCCTCCGTAAATGCCATTGTTATTTACAATAATAATAATTATTGGCAGTTTGTACCTGAAATTGGAGAAGTTACATTTGAATCTAGAAGGAAGAAAACTAAAGGGAAGCGATTCTTTATCGTCTACCTAAACATAGTCTCCAATTCCATGCCAGAAAATCCAAAAGCACTGTCTCCCTCTACGCAAATAACTCTTTTGCCAGGATGGCTGTCTTTGCAGTAAAGAGCAGCAGCAATGGCAAAACCCAATCCCACGCCCATGGTGCCGAATGTGCCAGCATCAAGTCTATGTCTGGGTAGATCGTTAAGTAGCATCGTTCTACCAATATCCATGGTATTGGCTCCTTCGGAGCAGATTATGCAGTCTACAAAAGAAGACTAATGAAATAAGCAAGGAGTAAGATTGAATTTAATACATAGAAGAATCATCATCGGTGTGTGACTGGTGTAACTCACTCTCGGGTAGCAAGTATTGGATGGTATTGAAAACCGCGTAATAGTTGAGAGGCTCGCCGATGTCCGCGCTCATTTTCTGCGAAGTGGACACGCAATGCGTAAGCGATTATACATAAATGAAGATGAATTGACGAATGAGAATATGGAATTGAGGATAGGTAATGTTTAAAAGCACTTGCCTGGACAATCTTCTTATTTTGATTTCCTTTCTCGTTCAAGGCGCTCCACCAGGCATCTGTTGGGGCTAATCGGTATCCCCTATTGTTCAGCGCTTTCGTCAAGATTTCAACAACTGGAGCTATGTCAGCTTGAATAGCGACACTGGCGGTCACAGAATTGTGCAGCTCTTCTGGACAAATATCGACCTGCGTTGAAAATCCCATTGAGCGTGGCGAAGAATCGCGAGAACAAATTGTACGACGAATACCTGGACGATGGCGACGTTTGCTCGGTACCTGGGTGGTTTACCAAAATGAAGCATCCAGTTGAGCCTAGCTCCAAGGAGAAGTATCAAATCGGCTTGGAGCAGCGCGGTCGATCTGGCACTGGAAACGCAATGCTCATCGGTGTCCGGAACGACACCCTTACCCATCGGTGTTGGCAGAAAGGGTAGATTGGTCGAGCGAACGAGTTGCCGCACTTGGGATTCCGCGCGA
This sequence comes from Apocrypta bakeri, assembly GCA_018906985.1. Taxonomy (NCBI): domain Eukaryota; kingdom Metazoa; phylum Arthropoda; class Insecta; order Hymenoptera; family Pteromalidae; genus Apocrypta; species Apocrypta bakeri. The sequence goes on along the minus strand of JACCIA010000013.1, from coordinate 252,426 downwards.
GCGTACGCTGCGCCTGTGAGATGTTACAACGTCGCTGTTAGAAAAATGCCACTTTAACGATTCCTCGTGCAATATGGCTTTTATTATATATGTAGTATATGCATGTAGCATACGTATGTACCTTTTCCGACGATCACGAGAGGCTTTTTAGCGGTAACGATGAGCTCGGCAGCTCGCTCGATGAATTTGACATCGGGAAAAAGTAGAGGCGCTTCCGGGACCGGCAGGATTTTCGGTATTCCAGCTCTGTCGACGCGCTGCTTCAGCAAAGTCGCCGGCAAGTCCAAATAGACGGCACCTATAACGTGCAAAGTTCCAAAGTTGAAGTCCGAATCTTGATTGTTGATTAGCCCGAATCGCGCGCGGAACCTCCGGCGAGTAGCGCCTATTATTTCTCACGCGGTACAGCTTGGCTGGGAAAGCTTTATAGCTTTAAAGCTTAACCATCTATGCATACCTGGTCTCCCGTAGGTAGCTAGTCTAACAGCCTTTTCCACGTGCATAGGGATGAGATTGGCCGAGGCTGGTCTAGCGGAGTATTTGCAATAGGGACGGCTCGCCTCGACTTGATAGCATTCTTGAAAGCCTCCGATACCCTCGTGGTCCTGGGGACACGATCCGCCGAGAACCAGTACTGGCCTATTTCGAACCAAGTTCAACGCAGTTCAAAACGATTCAGACTCCTCGATGGACCAGTAAACTACTCGCGCGAGAAAACAACTTACCAACAATTGATTTGAGCATTAGCCATACCAGCGATAACGTGCAGTAGTCCTGGGCCGGAAACGCATAATACCACTGCTGGCTTCTCTAAAAAATTTTTCTCAAAATTACCTACATCGCAAACGCTCCTTCGCATGGTAATCGACTTTCGCGGACGAAGCTATCGCACTCACTGGTCAAGTATCCATAGGCTTGAGCCGCGTAACAGGCTGCTTGTTCATTTCTGAATCCGAGATAGCGTAGACCGGCAGCCTGCATCGACAATGCCAATTCGATCACTGGATGGCCCATTATGCCGAACACATAACGCAGACCCTGAAATTCCAGAAAAATCTTAACTTCTTACAACGATAAAAGAGAGGAAAAATCCGTTTGTTAGATTTTCATTGTTTATCATTAACCAACTCGGTACAAGGTACATACACGCTATCGCACGTATAACTAATTTGACGCTAGAGTCAATGTTCATTCTTTAATCATCTTGTGTCTCGTGGATATCAACGTGCGATGTACGGTATTTAGTATTATGACTGTCATTTAGTTTTATGTGATATAAATGCATTTACATTCTCTAAGAATGCAGTCCCCCCCCCCGCCCCCCGCCCCATGCAGAATACATCGTTTTTATTACTTGATAATAATAATATATAGTATCGTGAAAAGTTCGTTATATTTTCTATCCCGAAATCATACGTGCACAGTTGCCGGTTGGCTTAGTATGTCTTTAAAAATCTAAAAAAATCTTAGCAATTCTATTTATTTAGTTAATTCAAAGAGCGTTGTGTGTGATTCTTGTTATATACGTGACTTAATGCGGCCAGTCGGCGGGTCGAGCTTGTGCACTCTTGCGAAGTTAAGGAAAAATAAGTGTGGCCGATAAGCCCGTGTAGCCCGATAAGAGAGCGTATAGGGGGATATCAGGGGGATATCAGGGGGATATCGGGGGGATACACCGAGAGATACATTGAAATTATTGTATGCCAGGAACGATTTTCTCGGAATAGTAATTGCCTACCGCCACTAGTACCGCTACTGCGATATTTAGTTTCTTCTACTTTATTATTATTATTATATATATATATATATATTTATTTATTTATTACATTTCTACAACAAGTATATACAAGAATATAGTAGGGTTATATTAAGTAATAATCATGAGTTGGATAATGTTACCAGAAGCGGGCGAAGAAACGCCATTGATTCCGGTGCCAAAGAAAAGAGGTAAAGCGACTTTTAATAAAAAGCTAAAATTATTCGAACATCGAAAAGTCGATTGGTAGTAATTCGTCGATGCCAGCTTAAAGAATTATAATTTCAAACATTTTTAGCTTACATTGACGACGTTTGAATTTCGCGCTTAACCGAGCTCACCTGCCTGACTGACCTGACATTCCTGACAATGTGACAATGGCCAGATGGCCACTTGTTAAAGCGCTTGTCTTCTGTCTCGTGTCTCTGTGTCTTGTTGTCTAAGCATCAAATATCAAATATGAAATATCGTATTTGCTAAATGGCGATTGACTATTCGATACGCTAGGACGACTGAATTCTCTCTCTTGAAACTACTCGTTTAAATTCATCGCTCTAAAGCCCGAACTTTCATGGTGAAACTAGAGCTAGAATGACGAGTATTACACGTTTCTCGCTTATGTTTTATGTAAGATCAACTCGACAGTGCTAATGTTATGCCAGTATTAAGAGAAGCTAAGCTAAGTATAGGAATAGGATGTTTAACCACGTAATGAGGAGAAAAACACGTCGACACTTCGACAGGCCTTGAGGCCTGCCTTGACAGACATCGAGGCCCGTATAACCTACAAAAATGGGCTATGGGGTATTTTCTTATTTTTCTTTTATTTCTTCAAAAAATTGAATGATAATAAGCGAGAGAACGAGTACCGCAGTACTGCATTACCTGCTCTTTGAGAGCCTCTGCCAAAATCTGATCTCCATTGGTATCCGTCATTGTCTCGATCCAAAACGAAATGTCTCTTTACTCTACTAATGTACACGTAGTTGTCCAACGGCAGTGGAGACGATACAGAATGTCCCGACGATGCGTCTACGCAATATATACCGTATAATACATATAATATGTGTAATGTGCGTGGCTGTGTGACGATGCACATTTACAGATTTGTATCGCTAAATCGCTATGCGTGATATTGCACTATTGCAGCTATATTGTATATAACATATACATATAGCAGATAACAATTATAACTATTATACACGCACAATACAATTATATATGCATATATTATTATATATGAGCGTGTATAGTACAAATATATCAGAGTATATATTTTTAGATAGCGGACAAGCGGACTGATAAATCTCTGGCTGTATTCGTAATGCCCAGTCATCTCGTCAATTATAATACATATATGTCGCATTACTACTTGGATAATTCAATATCAGCATTCGGCATTCGGCATTCGGCATTCGGCATTCGGCATTCGGCATTCGGCTACGGTTGGCTACGGGGACAGCGTGTTTTCCGAGTTATTTATTGAAATTTAATCAGATTTATATTATTTAAATCAAATGTTTTCGTGCAATTTTTTAATTCCACATTATTATTATACAATCTGTTACAATATAATTGCACTTCGTCTATTACGTAAATTCGCAAATACGCTGAATCGTGCCTAAATTATCTGTTTTTTTTTCTTCTAATGTAATTTTTCTAATCCAAATTCTCGTAATTTTTTATCTCAAAGATATTGTTGTTTTAATTAGACCGCGGTTCATCAATAGGATCTCCTCAAAATTGAGCTCAAGTTTGCACACATTGATAAACCTATTTCAAAAAAATGTTTCTTTATTCGAAATAAATAATTTATTACCGTCCATCTTATCGTAAATATAATAGCATTTTGCATATGAAATATTTTCACCAAATAACCGTTTCCAAGTTACAGAGAGACAAAGTTCACATTTTCAGGGATTTTCGTAATTGAATATTTGTTGAAAAATGTGAATGTGTAGCCGTTAGTACCGAAGTTTGTGAAAACAAATTTCCTAAACTTTTATCCAGCCAACCCTTTTATTCTTTCATGCTAATAACGTATATACGCATTGCAACACACATTACAAGGAGCATCACAGTCATTAATTGATTATTATTATTATTTTTATCAAGTTGTTTGATCGTGCGATTGGCGCACACTTTGAAATTCTGTCAACATACAAAGACCAAGATCGCACTGGACTTTTTTAACGAATTCGATAATATTCATAAATCGTAGAATTAATTTTAATTTTGGGAAAAAAATGTTCGAACGTTTCCGCGCTTCGAACACGAGACTGGGTTCCGTTTCCAACCGGATGTGAATTCAAATAATGTTATAACGTAAAATGTCTATGTTAAATTGGTGAAAAACTATGAATTAAGCTGTTCTAGATATCTTATTGGATCATTCAGTTATTTATCCAAGTTTCCAATATGACGGAAAGTGAAATTGAGTTTGGCATTTTTGCAGTTATTTACTTCCTCAGACATGCATATTGACATGCATATAGAAAGTCAAAAGGAAGTTTTTTTTGTAAAATGTTGTACGTAGAATTCAGGGACACTGTTGACTGCTCAATTGTCCAGATTGTTTATAACTATAGTTATGATTGACTTAAAAACATGAAATTTAATATGATTTTGAAAAAATATTTTCGACTAGTTGGGTTGATTAGTACGGAGAATCCTGTGTAGTGCAATGATCGAAACAATTCGCCTACTCTTATAAGCATCAACGTAATTATCGTCGTAATTTTACTGAATACAGGCGATTTTCCAATGGGCAATTGGTCGTATTATATCGGCTTATACTATGATACGATCGAATCGATGCGTATCATAGTATAAGCTTACAAGCTTCTATACCGGTATAATAGAAAAAAAGAAAAGAATCGTGAATGACGCAATGGCAGACGATCCGGAATACAAGAGACAGGAAATTGTTGAGCTTATTATGTCGGCGGAATCGTAAAAGTCGCGTTGTGTGCGATGTTTCTTTTTGCTCGACGCGTGACTTCGAATCGCGCGATATATATGGCTATATATATATGGCTATCATCGTAGAACGTGGCTCTCACGGACCTCACGCTGCAACATGTAATTCAATCAATCTTGGCTGAATTACGAACGCGCATAAAATTAAAAATATTTTTTAATAATACCGCTAGTCAGTTACGTGCATATATAGTAATATGCAACCAACGTTGTACATCAATATTTCTTCCATAAATATTCTTATAGTCCTTGACTACATAGAAAAATTAACTTTCCACTTTTGTAGAAATAGAATAACTGATGAAATAATAACTGATGAAAAAGAAAAAGTTGACGTGTTATTTGAAAATGTTTAATAGACCGTCGCTAGTTTTATGGTTAGACCATGACATCCTGAGTTTGATAAATAGTGAATTTTCGCTATTTGACTATTTTCGCTATTTCGTACTGTCAGTACGGTCGGACAAGTGCAGTATGCAATAATAACCGAAATGATATCCCGTAGAGCGAGCAGGACGCAGCGATCTTCGGAAAAACTGGACAATCGGTATAAATGAGCTGTGAGTACGGTATCGAGTGGACAGTTCGTCGTGAAAAGTCGCGCGATACAGTACCATTTTCGTCTTCGTTCTCGTTTTCGTTTTCGTTTTCGTTTTCGTTTTCGTTTTCGTTTTCGTTCTCGTTCGTGAGAAAATTCGAAATGCGAATCGCTTGGATATCTTGGCAGTAGTTGCATTTCGTTTGCACGGTCAAGAGTTGAGTCATTTTTTTCGCCGCACTGATATATCGATAATAAAATCTCGACGAAATGCTGGGCAAAGAATTTTTCAGTTGGATCGCCCCCACGCGTAAGTAGAATTTATATTTAATATTCAAGCTAGAACTTGATTAGATCAACTCGTACCTTTCGTTTTATGACGATGCAATGAAAGCTCACTTCACTGAAAGCTCTTTAAGCTCTTTTGTCCCCTTGAGACCTCAAGGGGGGGACTAATGGGGGAGAAGTTCTCTAAATAATGCAAAATCATCTAGACTACTCGCAACTACGTGCTATGTGTAACTATGTGTATAAATGCCATATATTTAAACATTTACAGGAACAAAAGCGATAACAAATCTAAGTAAATATCTTGGTTCGTCAATTTGTTATAGCCAAAAATTTGTGAAATTTCAGAGCAATCGTGAAAATAAAATTAATAAGAATTAATTTTTACCCAATCTTGTTAGTTATGCGTAATGAATCGGTTGACTATATAAGTGTCGCAAAACACGAACATCTAAATACATTTACACGAACGGACAATATCGAATGCCCAGAGACACTTTATGTAATATTTATCGACGGGCGAGTAAAGGAAGCAGATATTTATAAAATGCTGCATATATATAGTCAGTAGTCGGGCAATTCAGAACCATCCACCGTACGTGAGTTATTTTCCGATAGATTGATTGGCCAACGATTTTTCCTTTAGATTTTCCATTTGCGACTAATAACGCGATTTGTTTAATACCGCTTCGAATGATTTTTAACATTTTTTCAATTTTACTCATTGAAACATTTGAAAAATTCAGCAAATTTGATAAATAAACTTTCTTCGCTATTTTTACTGAACTATATAATTATAGTATTATACTTCTTTAGTACTATTCTTCCTTCAGGAGCTATAAATTATTGGAAATTGGTAGTTTATACACAAAATGCTGGAAATTCAAACTTTGACTCTCTGTAAGTTGGAAAGAGCTTTAAAAGAGTCTGCAAAAGAGATAGAAATTTGTTTGCATTATATATGAATATGTCAAAGAGTCAGCTATTTAACACGAAATATATATATGTTATGCTTCAAATATGAAAAATGCCAATCAGTCATTTTCTCTGATTATCAGCACGAAATCATACAAAAATACCAAATTCCATATACTTTGCGGCAAATGATCCAAGTGTCCAAGTGTCCAAGTCCCAATTCTAGAGGTTGGCATAGCAATGACACTTACATTTGTTTATGCTAACGTTGAAAAACTCGAGATTCGAAAAGACAAAAAAAGTAATAAAATTTCTATTATTTGCTGGTGACATTGATTGCATTATGGACTTGTGGAAGTTGTTAAGTAAGCTTTATGAATGTACAAATCGTATAGGCGGATCTTACCAGATCATTTGTGATTATCAACTAACTTGCCAACAATCGCAAATAATCAAATAATTCGAAATAATCAATAATTATACGAATAACCTTTAAGGATTGAATAAAAAAATGTTAAAAATTGGATTGTTAAATGGCTATTCCCTTGCACTTTTCCCACAGGGTGGATACCGATGCGCGCAATCATCTGTGTTATGATGTTTACCGCCTGCTGGACATCGTACTCGTGCCGATTGCAAATGCCGATACTAGCGGTACCGATGATCGCTACCGAGACGAGCGTAATAAAGAGTTTGGGTTCTTGCAACGCGTCTTCCGCTCACGAGGGAGGAGTAATGCTGTCGGCCGTTTGGCGCAACCCCGAACACGTCTTACACGAAATCGCAGCCGAAGAGATGAAACGAGGCAAGAGACAAACGGATGGCAATCGTCGCAGAGGCATCGGTGACCTGATGAGCGGACTGCCCTACGACTGGTCACCCGAGCTTCGAGGTTTCACGATCATTATTATCATTATTATCATTATTATCATTATTATCATTATTATCATTATTATCATTATTATTATTTTCCATCTGAAATTCGATTGATCGAATGCACCCATCGATAACCATTGGAGGCAGGTCAACTACTGGCTGCCTATGCATACGGAAATGTGCCCGGAAATCTTCTCGGTGGCATAATGTCGATGAGGTATGGCGCTCGACGAACCGTTTTATGGACGTCACTGGTAGCGGCGCTAATTTCACTGATAAGTCCGATACTGGCGAATATCCACTGGGGTGCTTTGTTAGCGGCGCGAGTCGTGGTGGGTCTCACGGGTGGCGTGATTTTTCCATCCTGTCATACCCTGGTGGCCAAATGGGCACCACCAGCTGAAAAAGCTCGGTTCGTTTGGTCGCTGTTGGGTGGTACCTTGGGTACTGTGTTCACCTATCCGATGATCGCTGGTATCGCTGATCACATTAATTGGGAATCCGCATGGTACATTCCCTCGGCTTTAATGCTCGTCTGGGTGTTCCTCTGGTACCTCCTGGCGTACGACTCACCCGCGGAACATCCGGCGATCAGCGAGGAGGAAAAAAACTACATCATCGGCGCCCAAGCTGGTACAGTGCGCTCCGAGAAGCCTTCGTTCCAGGAAACTCCGCTCAAGCAGATCTTCACATCGGTACCTTTCATCTCACTGGTCATCTGCCACTTTGGCAACATGTTCCTGCTCTTCTTTTATCAGAATTCAATGATGCTCTATCTGACCCAAGTGCTCGGCTTCAAACTGACCAAAGGTGGTTTTCTCGCTTCCCTACCTTGGCTTGGACGAATGCTCTTCGGTTTCTTCTTCAGTTGGACTGGCGATATCGTGAAGAAGCGAGAGCTCGTGTCGCTGACAACTTTGCGCAAGGCCGCTACCTTTTTCTGTAAGCTCAACAGCCTGCAAACCTCGAAGCCACGGATTAAACGATCAGATCAGAGATTAAACAATTTTGTTTCACACCCTTCAACGCAGCTCACTTTCTACCTGGTATCTGTTTGGTTATCGTCGGCTACGTGGGCTGTTCATTCACACTGGCAAACGTTTTCCTCTTCCTGGCGCTGGGCTTCAACGGTGCTGCCAGTATCTCCAATTTGTCGAATAACCAGGATCTTTCGCCCAATTATGCTGGTTTTTTGTATGGAATCATGAACACCGTAGGTACGATTTCTGGTTCGGTTATACCACCGATGGTCGAGGCTGTAGCTGGAAAATACGGAGTGAGTCATTTTATTCGTTAAGGGGGTAGGTCTTGAGTTGAGTGCTGCAAATAACACAAAATTTGATTAATTAGTCAAAAACAATAACTGGTATAAAATAATTATCTAGGTACTTCGATTTTGTTACTTTTGTAACTCTCTGGTTTATTTTCTACGATAATTCATCATTTATTCATTTATTGTATTGTAATTATTATTATTATTATCCTCCGAAGGCGCCCTATCCGAAGGCCACCTACTCCGGGAGCTCCGTCTCTCTCCAGAAGAAATTCCTCGTCCGATTTCTTAGGGTACAGAGCCTCGGACATTATTTCATAATCTGGCTAGGAGTTTCTACCTCCCGCACGTCTTCTTTCCCGGTTCTGGACCAGACATCTGAAATTTCTCCCGTTACCTCCTCTCATACAAGAGTTCCAGGTCTTCTTTGGTGCTCTCTCAGCGTTTATAGAAGATCTTCCATGCCCTGCAGGCTATCCTTTTCCTGGTCCAATCGTCTCCAATAACCATTAGAGAGACATATCAACAACATATTTCCTTCCAAAGATGAGTTTTCGAGTTGTTACACGGACGAGGACAGGTAAGTACGAGGACAGCCTCGTGCTAATTTCCGGATCAGATCAGATCAGATCAGCTCATCGGATAATGATGGTGAGGTGATTGAGATCTACTCGAACTAGTAGATCCAGAAGCTCAGTCAGGGTGGTGCGTCGTGCACCCGTAGTTCCACTAACTATTGGCCCAACTTGTTCTATCCTAGGCCATGCAGAACACCGAGGTGTATGGGAGTCTGAGCAGGGGTACACACACATACAGAGCCAGAGGATATGACACCCCGAGGCATATTTAAAACCTTAGCAGAGTCCTTTACCTCCGGCGTCCTGCATCTAATCTCTTATAATTGTGAAAAAAAAAATTATTTCAAAAAGTAAACCGGAGAACCTTACTGTAAGAACATTTTAGGTATATTCCACTGGTAAAGGCGAATGAAACTAGAAACATCAAATGCTTACAAGAGTGAACAATATCAAAGCCAAGATAAATCGTATGGATCAATTTTGTCAACGACAATTCTGTATTACATGTATTCAAGATGACTTCGATAGTTGCCTAGATTAAGCTATCTTTTCTCTATGCTCAGTAAATCCTTTTTCTGATATTTTCAAAGCTCAACTCAGGCTTACCTCGTTTAATCTAGTTAAAATCTCAATTATCCTGACGAGCAGTCCGTTGTCTTTTCGTTCGTAGAATCCGGTCGAAAAATGGCAACTCGTTTTCTGGATTGGAGCAACTATATGTATCAGTTGCATGGTTGTTTTTCTTATCGGTGGCAGCGCCAAAATACAAAGTTGGAACGAAACAAATCAGGCGAGAGAAGCCAAAGATAATGCTTAGCAATTTACGCTTGAGAAGTTTGTTTTTTTTTATATCGACGAACGTGTAAATTTGTTTACATTGTGATCCATAAAAACGTCTCTTGTGAATATCTTTCTCTATTAAACGTGCAATAGCTGACTCTGTACCAAAGGAATATCATATTAATTGTACAATAAAGCTCGACCACCCCCCTCATTGCTATTTATTTATTATTTGTAGTAAGCGCAATAATGAGCGAGAAACTTCAAGGTATTATTCCATTATATTTAATAATGCTTTTATTCATTTTTATGAACTATCTTAGAAAATATGTGTTACAATAGCTGCTTTGCAGCTCTTTGAAGTCGCATCTTTTTAAGCGTGATCATTAAATCGCAGACTAATTTGAGTCTTACATTTTTAATGAATAGCGATAAAATAATTTCATAAGTAACGATGCTTGCTGCAGTTTGTATAATGTACAAATTGTTCTTACAGATCGATTACAAGTGTAAGTTTAATGGAGAACTTGGAAGGTGAGACAATTTTTAACGATTCTTTATTATAATACTATTTTTCATCGTACAAGTTTTTAATGAAGTATTGATATATTAGAAAAAGTACATTGGTATAAGCATCAAACTTGCATAATAAAATGTGACAAAACTTATCTTACGAAATAAAACTTATTTACAATTATCGGTGGTTTTTTTAATTCTTCATTAATCTCATGAATTAATTTAATAAAATCAGAGGGTCAAATGTTACACTACAGTTTGGCTTATTAGTAAAACAAATGTTTTTAATATTCTGCTTGTTATACAGGCCAGAAATTAATTTATATTACTTAATGTATTTGTCATTATGCAAGTGTCTAATAAAAACTGAAAATAATTTAAAATGTAAAAAAATTTTCAGCAATATTAATTATTTGCCTCTCATTAAAATACATTTCATGACTACTCGAAAATAAACATTGACATATATATATATATAAGCTCATCAATCAATAAAATATAACATGTTTATAGCACAATGTTTACCAACTAATGGTGCATACTCTTTTATCTCATTACTAACAACTTCGTCTTGAACATGTCTTCTGTAAACTCCATACATCATTGCCTTATTATGATAAAGTATCAAAACCTATTTTGAAAGTAAAATCAAATGGTAATAACAAATTACAAGCTTCATACAATTAGATTTTAAATTTAATAACTAAATTACCTGGTCAATATCAACTTCACCATTCTCATCAGTAGCTTCTGAATCTTCATTTAATCGACTGTACTTAGAAATATCTAGCTTTGGCAAGCATTTGTCAATATCACACCAAACGTATGTTTCTGGGCATAGAAGCTTCGATGGTCTTATTTTTGCCTTATACCGCATTTTTGTACAAGAATGTATATAATATCCCATGTAATAGTACTTTAAGTCATGAGCATACTTGTTTAGTTGACGTATTAAAAATACTTCTCGAAGTGAACTAGAATAAACTTGAATGAAAAAATGTTTCCGAATAAAATTTAATCAACTTTAAAAGAAATACCTGAAAGTTCCTAAGGATAAGTAAGAGTATGCTGGATCGTAAAAAAAGTAAACACTAGATACACATGATGGTAAAATATCTATAACTGCTACAGCTATTAAAACACCGTTAAGCCAATATTGCTCATGGAACGATCCGTAACCTGCGGGAGGACCATCTTCTGGTGTCCATTGCTTGAAAATTAGAAAATCAAAATTTAACATTTACTTTGAGAAGGTGAGTGTGAATAGAACAAAGTGTACCTGCAGTGGGCTTCTGACAAGAAAATCGAATAAAGCTTTCTTATCACAATTTTTAGGCTTATCTTTATGAATAGTTATTTGATACTTTGCATAAAGCTTAACACTCTTGTCGTGTGCTTGGAGAAAATCTTCCGACATAACTCTTACCAGTCTCATCTGATAAATTGACAAATACCTTTATATAAAAGAAATTAGTCATAGAACAATACAGAGCTATGCTCCCTTGTTCTACGTTATCCAAGGCAGGTCCACTTTGCTCCAATAACATTTAAGTTCATGCAAAGATTTATGATAAATGTTTATCGCATATGTATTAACAAACCAAATTTACCCGCAGTGGTGATCTGACCAGAAATCTTGCATACCTTTCTTCAGAAAGTTTTGTCAACAAATCACCATGTACCACTGTTTGATACTTTTTATAAACTTCAAAAGATTCTTTAGCGCTTTTCTTGTAACTATCGCTCGGCGGCGATGTTCTAACAAGTCTTAACTAACAGGTTGAAAATAAAATTTGTTTAATTTGTGTAATTTGAACGTTGAAGTAAAGAGGACCGCCTATTTACAATAGTACTTGAAGGTTAAAAAAATGAAATTTAATATATAAATACCTCTAACTTATTTGAACACTTGCTAATTTCTTCAAAGTAATTTTCCAGACTTTTACCATGATTTTGAGGTCTTCCTTTATTCATAATGGCATTAATCTCTTCAATTGTTTTACCCTGAGCTAACAATTTCTTTTGTTTTCGTTCAATGCGCAATAGCTTGGCCTTCTTCTGAGGTGCTCTAGTCGGATCGAAATTGGCACGCCTCAGCTCACTGCTAGTACATTTAACGCGTTTGACTGGTTCCTTTGCAGGATTTTTGTCTGGTTGCTTGCTCGCACTGGTATTGGATTCAGTGTCATCCACATTAGAGCCTAACCTATCGCTTAATTCTTCCGATATAGAAGTCACTTGCATTTTAGATTCATCTGTATCTGCTCTTTCTGCAAACTTAGAATAACCAGGAATTTCTAAACCCCTAACTGATATAAAATAAGTATTTGTATCAACGTCATTTCTATTAACGTAAAGCGATTGTATTTTTAAAAAAATGATACCTATATCTTGGTCACATCCAATTCGACTAGCTTTTTCCTCTTCAGTTTTTGATAACTCATTCTTAAGGAACTTGACCATGCGCTTCAAAATTTTCTTCTGAGATTTGGAAAGCTTGAAGTCTAAAGCATCACATCTAGAAATTTGAAAATGCAACGATCACATAATTGGTCACGCATAAATGACTTGTATCTATCGCGTTATTTGAAAGCGTTACTTTATAGTATAATGAGGACAACAAGTACGTTTCATCATGGGTTTATAACAATAACAACCACTTCGTCTCCATCCTCTATCTATCAAATTCTGGTAGTGTTGAACAGTTAGCAATTGAGTTGTCATGCCTTAAATAAAAGCCAAAAATTAATGAGATTGTAAAAAACATTGCAATTAGCATTTGTGCAAGGTATGTCATCTGTGTCCTTACACAGGCGAACGCTTATGTTTGATATCGCGATTAACATTGTTGAAATAAAGAAAAGGTAAAAGCTAGAGAATACTCGCCATGACTGTAGTTAGTGTTAGGACTACGACAATAGCCGCAGCTATTCCTCTCTTGCTTCGAATGGTATTCGACGATGCTGTACAAGTTCCTGGACATTGTTCGGCGATGCGCTACATGAGAGATGTAGCATGTAGTTGATAGCAAAGGATAAAATACTTAACTTAGATGACTTATTGTCTCGCGTGGGCGTATGTGTCGCGGGCTGCAGGTTATGAGCACGAACTATTTGGCTCTTTCTCTTGAAACTTGGATGTCGGATGTTGGATGTTGGATGTTGGATGTTGGACGTTGGATGTTGGACGTAGGACGTTGGATGTTGGATGTTGTGTGGCAGCAGCCAACCCCCGGAACCCGGGACTATATAAAAAAAACTTATATATTCCCCGATAACAATTGTCTTAATCTTCGCGTTTTCTTTTTTCCTCTCCTCTCTGCGGCATCGCTATATGTTAGCTGCGTATAGAGCGTTAGCTTTTAGCCTAAACTGCTCAGCATCCCCAAATCCGCATTCTGCATAGGGATTTTTTCTATATCTGCATCGCTCTGCTCCTGTATTTACACGAAATGTACGAATCGATTTTTATCTTTCTTCAATGTTCCAAGTTGCGTCTGGCCTTTTTTCCCAGGAAAAGAGCTCTTTTATACCGCCGTTTACAGCAATGAACACCTCCAAAGTGTTCGCGTATTTCCGACTTGCGCCGTCGCGTTGCAAACTTGCAATGGTGAATTTTCGCGAATACTGTGCGCGGCGAATTCGAATCGAAATATACCCCTTGTATGATTGTATCGCAAACAAAGGACAAAGCATGATTCAATGCGACTGCAAAAATCGTGCAAAAATCGTGCAAAAATCGTGCAAAAATCGTGCAAAAATCGTGCTAAAATCGTGCTAAAATCCAGTGTGCAAAATAAATAACATTGAAAGGTTAATCCGTTAATATATGAAAATAATAAAATGTAAAAAATGTAGTATTTGATTGATATTAATTAGTTCGCGTGAGTTACCTTATGTTACGTACGTATGTTTGAATGACGTACATTATGTACCTCTGGAGTTCGAACGGTTGGACAAAGTGACATTTGAAGTGATACTCGAATCCGGTATGTGTCGCTGTCAGTCCAAAAATCATTTCTAACAATTGGAAATGCGCCAGCGGATTGTCGCGAACAAATACACCTCAAGTGTTTTTTCGAAAATTTGATTATAATAATAGTTGGACTGTTTGAGAAAAACGAGGAAAGAAAAATACAATGTAATTTTAGCAAGAAATGTAGAAAAAGTTTTGGTTTTTCCGAAGTACCTTCGAGTAGATCTAAACTATACTTCTCTCCTAATAATATTAGTAATACGTTATTTTCAGTCGGTAATATGAAATAAGTGAAATATTATTATACCGAAGTAAAATTGGCAGTGATAAAAGTACCGTTCGATTATAATATAGTAGAATAGTATAGAGGCGACCAATGAGAGTAGGAGAGAAAAAGCCTTAGTAAAAATATTCCAAGAAGAAAACTATCCGAGAACTGATGATAGAACGCTTAAGTATAAGTATAATGTAAAAAGTATATGTATTATGTATTGAATCGATGAAAAGAGTAGCACTTGCTCATTCATCCTTCCTCTTTGTCTTTGGCTCGACTTTATTGATCTGCAGAGAGAGAGAGAGAGAGAGAGAGAGAGAGAGAGAGAGAGCAGATTTCATGAATGAAGTAGTGGCGGCAGCGGAGCCTTCTCCTCCTTTCTCCTACTCGATGCGTTCAACAGGCGGGCGCACATTATCTTGCGTAAGTAAATATATCCCAATCGATTTTTGGAGGTTCTGGCCAAAGTCGTGGGCGAGGAAGAGGAGGAGGAAAGCAGGAGCGGAGTTGCTGTACGAGAAACCCCGGAATTTCATAGCCTTAGCACCCTTTTTTTTTCTTCTTCATATTCCAGTAGAAAATAATTATTCACTTTTCATTGACGTTCGTTTCGAACGAACAAATCTATCTCTATCTATCTATATATCTATCTATGCACGTGCATATGCGTGTATGTACGGGGGGACTTGGCTTCTTTCGCTGACTTTTCTTCGACGCTCCTGTGAATGACGTCAATGCCTCCGCAGACTTCCGCGTCTCTCGCTATCTAACTCAATATCTTCCATAAACTATATCGACTATAAACTATAATATAAGAATAATACACGCGGAAATAGGCACCGCGTCAATCTTCCCGATTATTGATATATTATTTGCGATTCGATCGGATAGAAAGCTGATAAAAAATCTATGATCATCGATATTTTAGAATCGACATATTCCGACTATAGGTACAGTCGTATAGCAGTGGTATGGTCATACAGTAATGAGTAAATGCTATAGTAATGCTAGTAATGCAGTAAGAAGGATTGGAGGAGGAAAGACATTGTTCTTGTAGGAGAGCAAGCTTCGAGCAGTATTGGCCCGGTAGGAATTCCTAGGAAGGAAATGATGCCGCATTATGCAAGCATTCGCGACTAAACATCGTTTTGCTTTTTATGTCGTTTACTAATGAAAAATTGTACTAGAATGGACGAGACTTAAAGAGAACAAAAGTCAAATGATCGTTTTGTAGTATCACAGTTTTGTAGACACAGGAGGTCTATGTCTATTAGTTGATCCAATTCTAGTAGTCGGTATACGCGCGCTATACACGCGTTATATGTGCGCTTCAAAAGGATTTCAATACGCGGATGGGAGGAAGTGAAAATGCGAAAATGCGAAAATGCGAAAATGCGAAAATGCGAAAATGCGAAAATACGGAAATACGGAAATACGATAATACGAAAGCAAGGCTGCTCTTATGTGTTTCGGCTAGATAACGTTTGCACGATTCATTTATCCGTGCGATTCGGGGCACTGTGCAATATTGTGCATTGTGCCGCTGACTGTCTATTTTTTTCAAATATTTCATTAAAACAAATACAATACATATGCAGGACAGCGCACAGAATTTCTATTGACAGATACAAATGAGAAATACTAGTAGTTGTAGTGGCTGGCTCATTTATACACTTGGAATTATATAGTTAGAATGGCGCAGTTAAGGAATCGCTCAGGCGGTATTATGAGGAAAAATGCTCAGAGCAAGCTCGTTATCGGCGGATAATCCTAGTTCTATTAATATAATGCGACGGCTTTGAATAGAAGAGGGCACTGGGACATCTATATACGAGATGGTATAGACGATGTATGCAGAGATGAAGTATGTGCCAACAGGTTTATTGGACTACACGAGCAGTTTAACGATACAACGCGCGTACGAGACACGCGCGTCAAAGTTGAAAAACTAGTTGCTCGACAAACGAAACAGAAACATGAAAATATTAACATCCATCATCCTCGTAGTTCTTCGACCTGAATACAAACAAAGCCTGTAAAAATAAAAGTAACAACAGCGTAATTAGCATAACAGCTCTTTACGATTCATGCTTTACAATTACAATGCAAGTTCACGGCTGTGAGTGTGTGAAAATAATACGTATCATACATATCGTATTTGCATATACAGACTTTCTCGTGCTATTATTCGTTGTAACTAGAAAATGTATATGTATAATTGCGTACGTATATCACGTGATAATCGTGTACAGGCCATGCACAGGCCATGTACAGGCCTCGGATAGAGGAGCGAAATTACACAATTCAGTCGTACGAAAAGTGTGGAGTAGAATGAAAGAAGTCTGACGTGTCCATGAAACGCGTACTCAGAGAGGTGGAAAGCTAACGCGCCTGAGCCTTCGCGTGAAAAGTAAAAAAATGAGAGAAACTCGTCGCGGTGATATTATAAAATCAACCGGAGCGTCAGTCTTATAGTTCAGAGTGAGGCGCACAACAGCTCAATTCGACTCACCAAGCGCACGATTCTGTTTCGTTTTTTTTTTTTTTTCATAATTTCGGTCTACGTGCAGTGGGCGGCGATGTCAAACACCTTGCCTACAGCGCTGCTTTTCGCTCTTTTTCTCGCCGTTATCCAGGCTTCTCGACCATCCTTTCGAACGGATAACTTCAAACTTGAGCTCGTCCAAGTTGTAAGCTCCAATTTTATACGCTCTTTCAAATCACAATTTTCACACTTCACTCCATCTTTTTCTTCCCTATCTCGAATAATGCATCTCCATATCTGCATCTCCATATCTGCATCTCCATATCTGCATCTCCATATCTGCTTATCCATTCCTGCGTACCTGCTACATTTCACTATTTTCGCATCACATAGTGAAACCAATGTTCACTAATTCGCTATACTGACGCGTTCCATCCGAAAATGCCATCCCGAAAATATGAATTCTTAGTAGGAAGCTCAAGCTTCCGAAATGAAAGATCATTCGAAACATTTTTTTATTTCGATATCCATTATAGGTTCAATATTTATTTCTATTACAGTCAATTATTCTTCGGATACACTGATTCGTGATTTTTCCACTCCTAATATTCAATCATCAACGCGAACGAGTTTCGATCACAAACGAGTTATTTGCTAAATAGTTACACATAGCATTCGCCTAAATGGAGACTTTATTTTAGAAAAAATTACGAATAAGACACTCTTCACTGATTATTATTGTAATTTCAATATAGCACATATATGTTTATGCATAAAAAATACTAGATATTTTTTTCTCATAGACTTTATGTGCGATAGGGTAGACTTTATACATGTATTCAAGTCATTCGTATTTTCGTTGAGAACATTTTATTTCATTTCAATAAGTGGCTAGTTTCCAAAAAATATTCTTCAAAAGTTCGATAAATCTTGTTTTTTAATCAGTGTAAACATTCTCTTCTTTCAAGGGAAGAATCTTTGAGTAAATACGTGAGCTAAATTCTTAAGCATAGCAAACTTTTTATCATTGTGTTTAAAAATAGAATGCCCTACTGAAATTACTGCAAAGTTAGCGATTACTTTTTATCATTTATGTTAAGGTTAAACGACCTGACGAAATGAAATATGCTATAGATTAAATAGCTAAAAATTAGTTTTCATTATTATTACAAATAAAATGTTTCATTTAACTTTTCAAATGACCGAAAAATATTGTTATTTGTTATTTGTTATTTGTTATTTGTTATTTGTTATTTGTTATTTGTTATTTGTTATTTGTCCAGCTTTTCAGGCACGGAGAACGTACTCCTCAGGTGAACGAGAGCGTACTTTTCCAGGATAATGCGGCTGAATCTTTAACTCAAGGTCCTTGGGGTTTTTCGCAATTAACAAATGTACGTACATTACGAATTCGAACAAACCCACGAAATACCTGAACAAATTAACAACAAATCAGTGCTAATCAAACCGGATCCGATTTTCCTGCTTTGTTGGCTGTTTCCTGAGTAAGCACTACGCGGAAGTCACACATTTTTTAATCTATCCGCTGTGTTTCAAGCATTTTCAATCACTGAAATTGGCCACTTAATATACATTTTTTTACCTTTTATAGCTCATTTATGTATATACAATTAAATAACATGCGAGACACGAAATTATAGTGAAACTCTGTAGAGATTTCATTAAAAAAAAAACTCCTTCAAAAGACCTTATGAGAAAATAGTTACAAGCCCATTTAAGTAAATAATATGCCAATTAACATCGGAGAAACAGCGATAATTAAAAAGAATCGTAGAAGCTTGTGCGATTTAATAAAAAAAGTATTTTCTTTTGCAAAGAGGAGAGAAAAAGCGATTTTTAATTTGCCAAAAAAATCGTTTCCAAGGATCGCGCGAGAAAAGAAAAACTTTATTATTAAATTATTTAAAGAAAAACTAGATATTTTCGCAAATCCGAATGTTTTCCCGGAACTTATTGTCATTTTCAATGGCATTTGAAATTCACGGTATCTTTTATTTTCATATTATACAAATAACCTTTTTCGCATATCCGATCTAAATAATTTTTTGAAATTGAATTTTTTTCATTCTACTGGAGTTTCAAGGACAAAAAGAATAATTGATAAAAAGAATAATTTGTGCGAAAAAAAATCGTGTGGTTTTTGCGGATTTGCAGGTATAAAATTTCGACTATAAAACCCGAATGGCAAGCTAGAGCGTGTAGTATGAGCTGCACGTTTTCCTTGCTTGGTCTTCCACGAATCAAGAAGCAGTGAAATGCGCTCGAAAAATTCGCTCGAAAAATTCGCTCGAAAAATTCGCTCGAAAAATTCGCTCGAAAAATTCGTCGATTTGTCTCATAGACGCGTATAGGTTTTTCGTATTAGTACAACTTAGAGCAAGTATATATTATTATATTATAGCTGGAAGGACTTTTTTTATTAACTGTACATAGTCTGCTGATAATTTTGAAGAATAATAACAAGTTGCCAGAGTAGTATTCTCAGAGTAATATTCGTTACGAATATTACCAGCTGCGGAGTTTTAGTGCTATTAGGGCGTTCTTTGGAAAGACTTTTCGAAAGATGATGTCTTTCTGTGTGTTGTGCTCTAGCAGCGTATATGAGTAGGCTACACCTTTTACTAATAGACCTACCGCCACGTACCGCCTATGCGCGCTGAACGCGAAAAAGAACAAACCTGCTTATATTTCAAGTGCAAGTGCAGGAAGACTTGTGTAAAAAATGTTGGCAACGTTCGGAAAATGTTTGCAGAATGGCAAGGCTCAAGAGTACAGAATCGGTAAGCTGCTGCGAGAGCTCTATTCGGACTTTCTCGGCGATTTGTTCCGGCCGGAGTATGTCCATGCCGTTAGCTCGGATTACGACAGGACGAAGGCATCCCTGCAACTGGTATTGGCGTCGCTCTATACTCCGAGAGACGAACTTGTCTGGAACGACGAGCTGGATTGGATGCCTATACCTACACATTACTCACCAAGGAAGTTGGACATGCTTTTTCTAGGATGGTCCAATTGTCCCGCGTAAGCTCGAACCTTTTTATCTTCACGAATTTCGGCCCGAATTTTCAACAGAGCTCAAATCTAGCTCTAATCTGGCTCTGGGCATAAACTCAATCGCGTATAATACGTACACATATATGAATAGCTGGAGAATCTGCGCTGAAATTCCTCGAAAATCTTCAACTCCTAACTCATCTCCGCCTTTCAGAAAATCAGCCATATTTATTCTCGTATTTATATTAGTATTTCTATTATTCTACTTCAGATTTCTAAGAGCTACTCAGAAACTTATGAGGAGTTCGCAAATGAGACAAAAACTTGCTGGATTTGAGGATCTCTACGATAAGCTCAGACCTTATTACCCTGATGTTGTATTCGACTTGGAACAGCTTTTCTATTTTCACAATTTGCTCGTTATTCAGGTACGTAGGTACGTAGCTGCGTGCGTTAGTGCCTCCTCATTATACATTCGTTTATCATTGACTAACCAATGCCAACTAATACTATCATCGCAATAATCCGTTATACGTTCGATGTTTAAATATAGCTTTAAAGGATATTAGAGTAAAATCCTTTAAGAGTGAGCAGAGTTTGGAAAAGACGTGGTTAAAAAAAGCTTACGATTCGTTCGACTTTCTTCGCGATTATACGTATATTTATTCGAACAATATAAATGTAACTCTAGAATTGTCTGATTTACAAAACAGTCGTCATTGAACATCCCCTATCCCGAATGGTATACAACACAGTTACACCAAGAGATTACAGCTGGCTCGAAATTTTACCTCGACACTTTGTCCTACACGCCGGAACTCATCCGATTGAATGGTGGTCCCTTGACGAGACGTTTTATCGAAAATATGAATATTAAGAAGAAGCGCGCGAATCCCCGTAAAATTTACCTCTACAGTGGACACGAATTCACTCTCTACGCCTTTGCCAAAGCTCACAATATCTGCTTCACCAAGTCGCCGGCTTACGGATCAGCTATAATCGTCGAAAAATTGAGAAACCAGAACAACGATATTTTTATTAAGGTATACCTCAAATGCTTATGTATTATGCTGCTTATGACTCGTAAGTCTACAAGCGTAGCTAGAAAACTTTTTCTCATCGCTTATTTTTCTCTATTCATTTGACAGATGTCCTATTGGACTGGCGTCACCGAAGAGCTCCAGCCACTGATCTTACCAAATTGCGGCGAATATTGCCGACTCGACGATTACTTTAAAATCGTGCAAAAATCTCTGCCATCGAATGACGAGATGCGCTGTCTTTACAAATTTTTAAAACCTACCGATATCGAAAAAATCATGATCGCCGATGAGCTTGGATCGACCTCGGCTTGAAGCTATACAGTATTCAACGCTATACTCCTACTAATTATCTGACCATTGATCTCGATTTGTCTTAAAAAAAAAAAAAAAAAAAAAAAAAAAAAAAAAAAAAAAAAAAACTATGCCGATTTGACAGTTACGTAATGCATATTGATTTTATTATTTATCAAGCTATTTAGAACTATTCTGTGTTATAACACATTATAATGTACAGCTTTGTTTTATTACGCGCAAACATTCAGTATATTATAGACATAAAGTAAGTTAAAAAAATAATTGACGGAAAGATTTGAATGTGCAATAGATAAACTTTTTTTATTCTACCAATACATTCTCTTATTTACTATAATTAGAAATATTCATTCTTTGCCGCTATACATATACATATGTATATCGTGCCGCGTTATGTACGCGTAGGAACGCACACGCAGAGTCATTCGGAAAAATAGCCTTTGATATATTCAATGTTGCTGAGGCTTATCTCCGCTTGTCTATTCATTTCATGTCCGATGAATTTATATGCCAATCCAAACAACTTTTACTCAACGTACAATCTCATATCGACGCATAACTATAGATTACACACACACACACACACACACACACATATACATATATTCCTATTCCTATTATTGTTGTTTGTATAATTGTATAAAAGAACGTCGGCGTAATATGTGCAAGAATATAACGAAACAATAGCTTATTTACCTGTGAGAGTTATTTGATCAGACCGACTCCGCTTTTATTATTGCGCGCGCGTGTGTGTATGTTGATTTGTTCATCTTTAAGATGAATATCCTGGGTTTATATTGCCATTTATTTTTTTGAATGCATAGGAAATGAAGAGCCGGAAATGAAAGAAAAAAAGACATTCTTTAACTGAAAGTTCACACAGCGGCATAATATATGTGCCATCTGACTCGAATGCTTCATCAGTTGCAACTGAGACGGTAATTATAGAATATCTGCGCTATGTATGAGGCGTTATAGAAAGAGTTATGTACGTTTACGTCGTTTTTTCTACGAAATATATATATATATATATATATATAGACATATGTGCGGCTGCGGCTGTATAGACATTTATGCACCTACCTCTACAATACTAAAGGATCTTTTTGTGCGTTTTTCTGTTCCATGCTCGTTACGTTATGTACAACATGCTCGTTATGTAATGCCTCGGTGAAAACGAGTTTCTCGTGTTAATAGCTAAGTAATAGGAGTGGAAATGAAAAGTATGTCGTATGGTTAAGGACTTTTCTTGAACGGTTTTTTCATTCATCAAGTACGAAAGCATTTTACGCCGTTTTGCATAAAATTCTTTCGGTACACACCTACCTATACTCCTACATAGGACACATACATACACGTATATGGTTTGTTTTACAGAAAATTACGACTCAGTGTATGCGCTTTATCGGTTCTCTTATCGATATTCTTCGTTTACACTCCTTTATCAGCTAATTGCGATTTTATTCATGTTAATGTGTAAATCTATATGTATCCATATCTATAGCAGTAGATAGTACATGTTCTAAATATAAAAAAAAGATAAACGCTAGGCACGTTTCGTACTGATTCGAAAAAAAGAAAAAAAAATAATTATGTATACGAATTGCATATTAATATATTCCAAGGGCATCGGAAACTCTTTTATTTTCTTTTTATTTTATTTTTATTTTTTTTTCTTAATTTGCAAATTGTCGTAATTGCGCAAGAAATAAATCGCTCGTTAAATGTATTTTTCACATAGCGCGGTGAATAACATCATTTCAAATTATGCAAAATTAAAGCCAAATTAGCTAATGAGATAAAAATGTCGTTCAATGCAATATCGCTATCATATATAACCAGGATCCCTTTGAAAATTTCACGCGCAGCTACAAGTGAATAAAATATGGAAGAACTGCATTTATGAATTGATTAGAGCGGATTACCTATAGGTGAGTAGGTACTAGTAGGTACTCACCTATAGGGTGCAACGCGCCGAGAAAGACCTACGACTAGATTCAGCGGTCAATGCACTCGAGTTGTAATAGTTGTAAGTGTTATATAATAAGTAAAGCAACTTACACTATGGATATACCTTAGAGCTAGCGAATATAGCTATATTCGCTAGTTATATTCGGCCCTTACGATTCTCGTGCAACTGCAACCGTACAAACATAATCTAATTAATCTTTAACGCTTTTGCGCGCAAAAAACTGCAAAAAGCCTGGAAAAAGCCTGGAAAAAGCCTGGAAAAATTGTCCCTGAACCGTCGGCTGCTAGCGGCAGCAGCCCAATATAGGTCAATTGCGCGCCGGGGTTGAGCATTCTGTAGATTCAGCAGTATTGCAGGTGCGCAATGTATCCATAATGATGCATTAGTGCAAGTCCCAAAAAATATATCATCTTGATCTTTCTTTTGAAAAATCCTTGCGGGTCTTTGTTTTGAAAAATCAATAGTGATAATCGTTCTTTGAAAATCATCATTTTAATACTGAA
Source organism: Apocrypta bakeri (assembly GCA_018906985.1). Classification (NCBI taxonomy): domain Eukaryota; kingdom Metazoa; phylum Arthropoda; class Insecta; order Hymenoptera; family Pteromalidae; genus Apocrypta; species Apocrypta bakeri. The sequence continues at coordinate 228,348 of JACCIA010000013.1, read as the reverse complement.
TTTGCAAAAGAAATGTAGCATTACAAAGTCATCGAGCAAGGGCATACTACTGCATCTCTCATCGGTACTGCGTATCTTGCCATGCGATATTTTATACGAATCGACCGTTAATTCAATATTGAGTATCTATCGTTAGTTTCAGCATTCACTGCGTACATTATCGAGTTACACATTGATGTATTTGTGCTCGCGCGAAAAGTCGACGTGAGAAAAAAATAACTCCGCGAAGTAGAGCGAGTCGAGCTGTAGTCAGGCACGGCAGACATACGAGTAGCCTCTATTTCGCACATGCTCTCTGTTCTCGTTAAAAAATCATTGCATAAGAATGTGTTGTACATTATTATTACTTAGCGGACATATTGAAAATGTCTTTTGTCTATTATTATCGTTATCGTATACTTAAGGAATAGAACGGGAGCGGAGATGGCGATAATTGCAAAGTTCAGGTCCTATTTTCTATACCGAATAGAACAATAATTCTATTATGTAGTTTATATAAAAACGAGCTTACGTTATGCTTAATCTAAATAATAGCTTCTCGGTCTCAGGGGCGGGGCACAACATAACGGGCAACAACATAACACGGATCTGTTCGAGCGATATCGTGTGCGGATGTGGATGATCCGCGCTAACCGAATATCGATAGAAGAAGCCGAGCGAAAGATGAGACGCGAAATCGTCCGACTGATCGACCGGTTGAAAAAAATGTCAAAACTTTCAATGACATTTCGTGATTCAGTGGTGCGCGAGTTAGGGGGGGGGGTACGCCTGGGGAGGTACGCCAGGGGAGGTACGCCAGGGGAGGTACACCAGGGGAAGTGTAATCTGGCAGCTGGTAAGCTAAGGTAATTCCTGTGACGCGATCACTGCGGGGGCTAGAAGAGAATGGCTTGGCGTCAGAGAGAACTCGTTCCCCCAGCCGTATATACCGGTGTGCGCAAGCTCGCGTGGGTGTACAAAGCTAAAGAGGAAAGAGGAAGGGGAGTCGAGGAATGGGGGCGGCAGCCATCGACGCACAACCATTGCCGAGGAAATCTCCATCCAGTCAAGAGCTCGTCCGCGATCAACGTATCGCAACCAGCATACAACGTATCGCAGCTATACATTCGTATATTCGTAACTACCAAGGCGCGCGTCTCGCACAAAATCTATCCCTCCACAAAGGTGAGTTTTACTAGTTGAAATATAAGTTGAAATAGAAAGAAACGTCGTCGTGGTCGTTGTCGTCCGTCGTGGTCGTTGCGACTAAACTCAGCCTATTCAACAACTTGTTGCACTTGCATTACGCTATAGTATAAGAATGCGCTAGCTGTAATACGCGTAGCTCCCCTCCACGAAAGCCAATTTTCCATCGTGAACCATTATCTGAACCACGATGGAAAATTGGCTTTCGATCGCCTATGTAAACGGGCCTATGTAAACATGCGTATGCAAGACTACGTATAGACATATCTTTTGGCGGCGTCATTGACGTCAAACCTCGCGCGGCGTCGCCCCCTTTCGCGTCACTCTTCGAGAAACGTTTGAAACGAGAGCGTGGCGACTTTCCGTGCGATGAACAATATACTGCGCACGTACATACGCTCTTGTACCATTTTATCGAATCGCTCTTATCGGAAAATCAATAGCTACGAAGAGCTCGACGCGTGACGAGATCCTCATCTTCGCTCTCCATTACAAGTTCTAACTGCATCGATTGATTCCTCAACTTGAGAGTACAAATTCCGCTGTACCGGTGCAGGAGTACAGAAATTGACATATTTTTCGCAGATGATGTCACAGGGGCTTATAATAGGCATATGGCTTTTGGTGTTTGGCGCTCTGCTAATAGCCGTTCAACCCCTACCTACCGGACTCTCGACTTCCACTAGTTCTACTAGTAACGATGCCAACGAAGCCAACGAAGCCAAGCAGACCGAACAGATCACCAAACCCAAAGGTATGTGAATTTCTCTTTTCACCCCCTTCACCCCCTTCACCCTCTTCACACCCGCGTTGCTATACTCTCGAAATTTCTAGTGCTTATCTTTGTCAAATTAAAAAGGTAGAATTGTTTTCAATCGAAAAAACACGCATCTATTTACATACATTTATACGAAGCGTATTCTTACTCTCGTGTCTGAATATGAACTACTACGAGCACGAACTTACAAATTTAGAGAATATAGAAATGCATAGTACGGCATTACAAATAAAAATATAACCACTCGCTTAAAATACATATTTTTAGGTAATGCAACGCGTACTATGTCGCACAATTTAACAAATACTCTCCTCTCTCTCTCTCTCTCTCTCTCTCTCTATTCATTATTCGATACAATGCAGTGAAACGAGCGCAAGAGATGCTCATGTTTGGCAATCAACAAAATCGTCAGCAAGCAAAGACCAAGACCAACAATGTCGCGCACAATTTCCCTCCTCAAGCCGAGAAAAGTAAGAAGCGATTTTTTCTCATATAATAATATAACTAAATAATAATAACAATAATAATGATAATATAACAACAGTGTTCAGTCATGCGCATTTGTTTGCTTATTCACTGTTAATAATCGAATTCCTATTTTTCGTACACATCGTACGATGTAAATAAATTGAAGAACGACAAAAGAAGCAAAACAAGCCATCGACGATGTGCACGATGTATATCGTATTCACGAGAGAGAGAGAGAGAGAGAGAGAGAGAGAGAGAGAGTCAAGTACTCTATATAACCAGAGAACTAAATTCTATTAAGATATACTTACGAAGTATTACGTAAGAAATGCCGATTTCCGGAATCACATGTGACCATTATGAACGTTATATCGAAGAACATATTTCCCAATGATTATGACAGGAACACTGAGCAACTCTGGACTAGACGACATTAGCACGTCTCTGAGCGACGTCGAGCAACAACAACTTCAGCAGCAGCAGCAGCAGCAGCAGCAACAACAACAACAACAAGCAGCTATTGTGGTTGATAATAATAATCATCCCAAAGCTTTACCAAGTGCATACTTGATGCGCCAGCCAGCTTTGCTGCAGCACGAGAAGAACTACGAGTGAGTTTGTTTTTTAGTTTTCACGCTGATGAACCATTTAATCGCAATCATTTAAAATGCCCTTGTAGAATCAGTCATTTAAAAATCACATATGTCTACTTTTCTACTCAGCTGGGCATACGTAGAGTTTGCTTTAAAGGTCCTTTTCACCGCTGCGCGAGACTGAATTCGCTAGAATATATTAACAGAACGTCCCGAACTTTGGCGATGGCGGCGGCAATAGAAATATTATCCAAAGCCAGAACTATTGCATACTATTGTATTGATCAGCGTAGCTTTCATTGGAATGGTATATTACAGAATAAAGTCCGATTACTCGCAAAGAGTCAAGGGTGTGACGTTGAAATTTGATCTCGCGCAGCTTTAGAAAGCACAGAGAGTCTGGCTCTCTCTATATCTCTCTGAACTCAGATACGGGAAAATCGCCGCTAACGAAATCGGGGACGTCATAGCACGTGGCGCATGGGAATTGGTCGACAGCAGACCGCCTTATAGACGTCAGTACAGCATCAGTTCGGAAGATCGTCGTAAACGCAGTAAAGTTTCGAGCAGCAGTAGTAGTACTGCATCAGGCTTGGCTTCTTCGCAACCAGAGCAAATTGCTTCCTTATTCTCCCACTCGGCGGCTACTCAGGCCAAAAGAAGGTAGTTTATTAGTATCGGATAGTTGAATCAGTATTCGTTCAACTCGTATATCATTAGAAATTTGAAACGAGCCCCGTTCTCGGCTTACCAAAGTAGAGCCTACTTTGGTGAGCTCTACTCGTCTATCGACCACCTGTAGAACCGACGCGTCGCCGCCCCTGCCCACCCCACTCCACCATACGAAGGTTTAATCTTTTTCACGACGGATCGCCGCCTTCGTTTTTTCATTGCTCTTCGGGACAAACGTCATTTACTTATTCAAGTGCACCCATGGAAGAGCCCATGTTTATTAGTGTCTCTAGAAATTTCATTCATTCCTATCTAATGCATTCTTCCTCGCGTCGTATGCATTAAACACTTTTTCGTCTTTAAATTAAATAACAATCAGTAAAAACAAGACTGAGTAACAGGTAAAGATTTTAGCATGTACTGATGGACTAGTCTTGCAAAAGGATGAATGGAAAAGAAAAGTGGGTCACGCCGCTCGGCTAAACAGCTGACTAAGCCAACTTATCGATCGCGTTGCCGGTTGCAGGACCACAAGGGTGGATGGTGTAGTGGGTGGTGTAGTGGGTGGTGTAGTGGGTGGTGTAGTGGGCGGTGTATACGTGCTAGATATGCTCTCTGTCTGTCTCTGTGCAAGTGAACCAGTGTAACCAGATCGATGGGTTGCGTTATTTTGATCAAACTTTGCAAACTAGTTGTATGGGCGAGTGGTGCGAGTCGCGCATTGGTCAGACGCAGCGCGATAATCTAGAATAGTCTAATATGCTATCGAGATTCCAATTACATTGAGTAATATGTATATTGATAAGTATTAATAATAAGTTTTATATATTATTTATCCGTTGCAGCTTCCCCGCTTACTACCAGGAACCCCGTTACAAACGCGAACTAGATCTCGATCCCGAGGACTTGATCACTTTTCTGACACTGTACGACAACGAGCGTAGGAATCAACGAGGGTGAGTACGAATGCAAGCGAATACAATAAATAAAGAAGATTTTTTCATGGTAATTAATTTTAGAAGCTCGTGGAGAAACTTATACAGTAACGAGGAATATGACGGAGTAGACGACAACTCGAATATCATTAGTCTCGACGATGAGGAGCCGAGAGGTATAATTAAAAGATGCTTATATTTTTTTCATAATAGACGGAATAGACTTGAGCAAATAAACTTTTATTCGATTATTAATAAGAAAAAAAGTAATGATATCTGTAGATGTCTTAAATGTAAGTTCACTTGACTTAAAAGCCAGTAGCAGCAGCAGCAGCAGCAGCAGCTCATGGCTAGATAACCAACAGCAACAGCAGCAGCAACAACAACAACAACAACAACAACAACAACAACAACAACAACAACAACTGCAGCGTCAATTATATCTAAGCGGAGAACCTCAACTAAGTTCAGAATTAGCCGCACTGGCTCGAAGCCGAAGTCCAGTCCCATCTTCTGGATACTTGTACGATCAGTATCTTGGGCAACCACAATACGAATCCTCAGTGCCACAGGTCCAGTATGGAACAGCCCAATACGGTGGACTACCCTATTTACAGCAACAACAACAACAGCAACAACGGTATTTGCTCGCTAGGAAACGATCACAGGTCATTACCATGAACAGAGCTGATTAATTGATAATGCTAATTATCCGAAAATCAATAAATATCTCACGTAACTTTTGTTCTCCTATATTACAGAACTACGATTCCTACGGAGCTCGAAGTGCTCTGCTTCTAAATTCTAGAGGTTTCCCTTACTACCAACATCGTCTCTTCTACTAATTCCCTACTGAACTGATGCTCTCAATCTCCCTCTCTATAAATAAATAAATAAATAAATAAATAAATAAATAAATAAATAATTAATTATCATCGTAGCTGCAGCCGGTTAAGTACTGAATAGACAAGGCAGTTCACTACGCATCTTCTAAGACACAATCCGAGCAGATAAACTGCAACTTGAACTTACAAAGCATGAAGATCAACGTGGATCTACGACAAATATACACACGCACGCGCGCGCGCGCGCGCATGATAGAGAGAAGTTATCTGCGAAACTAATTTATAAAAAACGACTGAGGCTTGGAGATATATGTCACCTGTATACCGTACAATCATTGCGCATTATCCCGTCAAGTGATCGGCACTAAATATTTTATATACTTAATATACATATCTCCAACTGAGCTTTCACTCGGCTATACTCGTTTAAATTCAAATTTATAGATAAACAATGTATAATATATATATAATAATTACATTAACACCTGTTTCCCCTATAAAACTCAATGATTCCGACAGTTTCGTTGTCAACCTCTATGTATATGCGCGCGTACATTTGCGACAAACATAGCACATAGTATAGAAACAACTTTCAATAGGTCAAAGAATAATAGTACAATTTGTAAGAAAAAATAACATTACAAATATTTTTTTAAGGTCAAAAAAAATGAATTACTATGCGTATTTTAGATTCACCAAAATCATTTAGACTGCATAATTATACACATCTGATTGTTATTTATTATCTCGATTATTCGCTACCTCTTCGAAGACTCGTTATTCATCGATTCAATATATGAATAAAAAAAAATATTTATGCAGCGCTAGAAAAATCTGTATTTTTATACATAAACAAAGAACAAAGAAAAATAAAATTTGCAAAAGAAGACACGTGCCGAGAAACAGAATTGAATATCGCGATTCTCCGAAACTATATTGCTTCATGCCTACTTCATTCACACAATACAACCGGTAAATTTATTACACATTATTTGCAGTCGAAAAAAAAATATTAATAGAATTATTAACGATCCCCGAAAAAAGAACAGGAGGCTTCTTTTCGAAAGAAACCTTTCGATAACAAATAAGTATTCAATATCTACTTGTCATCTTCGCAATGCTTTTTTCTTCGTGCAGGAAGGTGTTGTAGGTCTGACTCGCTATATATGTGTATACGGATACGATAATTTAACAATCTCATAAATATAAACAGACGAAACAAACATTGTTAATATATCAAATATACACATCATGTAACAAACTAAGATATACGAATTTCTAACAATATCGTCAAAGCATCAGTCTATAACCTTTCCGCTCCCAAACATTTGCAATCGTCATTTCATATATATTACATTATTATTAAAAATTATTTTTCGTATTTCTTTTGTTGTTGCGAATCGATCATCCTATATTAACCCCCCCCCCCCCATCTCACTCTCTCTCTCTCTCTCTCTCTCTCTGTAACGCAGTGCAGCTCCGATGGAAAAATTATCACAATAAATGAAAATTTTACATGGCAGCTTGTAATTATATACAGTTGATTATTTTTCTAATATATCCATTGAAGCGATTTATAATTTAAATCAATGTTTTTATAAATCATCGGCATGGATTGCATATGTATATATGTCTATACATAATCTTTATTATTAGTAGTGAGTATATAAATGAGACTATTTAATAGTTTTTTTTAATAAATAATTTAAATAATTAAGATGTATATGTATATATAATACGCGAATTATGCAAATTGATCGATCAAATAATACTATAGATTTGTTACAAGTTTTCAATGTAAACTATTATTTATCTTTGTCAAATAAATTTTTCCATTGGCCGTCATATTATCAAATAGTATGCTTATATCCAGCAGATGTATGAAGCTTGAATTTTAAATAAAAAAAATTTGTCTCAAAACTTGATCCAAGTTCGAATATTACACTTTTGACAGTATCACGCACTTATGGGCGATAAACTAATCAGATACTGTTGTATATAAGTATCAATTATCAAATAATCTTTTAAAGACATAATTATACAACTCTGAGAGAAGAGAAATACAGAATAAAGAAACAAACAAAAGTAAAAGTGGTGATTATAATTAGGAATATACATATATAAATGAATATATATATATATAAAAGATGACTGTCTAAAATAGGATTTATTTATGTACTATGGTGTATACTAGTATACTACTCGGACTCATATCCTCCTCTCAATTGAGAAGATGACTGAATATGTAAGTGATTCTTCACCCCTAAAAAAACAAAATATATTTTTATCAAATTACAAAAAATAATGAAATCTCGACGGTACTTATATTCTCGTACTGCCCATTGAGAAGATATTGGCAAGTGAAAGCAAAAAGCTTTTAATTGTAGAACAAGAAAGAGTAAATAAATATATTCTATGCGTGTATTTGACAAGCTTTTTCCCTACTAAGAAATGGTTCAAAGATTTTTCCTGTTTAATGTCAGAATTCATTATTTTCCTAATGAATATCTATATTCTGAGGAAAAATCGATTTTTTTATACTTGTTGTACGGAACACGACTTCATGTGAGTATATAACAGCTGCTTCATTTATTATGAAAATAATTTCGAATTCCGCATTCTTATATATATGTAATTCTTTAGCCCTCCGCAAATATTCTGTACATTTTGAACGATTTTAAATTTACATTTCTGAAATATTTCAAATTTATTTATTACTTTTATTTTATTCAGTACTTTAATTATCGCAAATAAATATATAAAAACATTCAGGAAATTACGTCAATGTTTGTTAATTTTTAAAGTAGTTCTACACCGTTATTTATCAATCGTTATCTTTTATGTTTGTGCTTGCGACTCTTATTGTAATTTCGTTCTCCTGACGAATCTCTTCTATCATGGTGACTCTTCTTTCGCCTTTCATCCTTCTTCGTTCGTGCATCACGATAATCTTCTTTACGTTCTTTTCTGTCCTTCCTTTCTCTCTCTCTACTCTTCTCACTGTTCTTCTGCCTCTTTTCCATACTTCTCTCCCAGCTTCTGTCTCTCTTCTCTTTCGCTCGTTCTCTACTTCTTTCTCGTCTGCTTTTGACTTTTTCCTTACTTCGACTTTTACTTCGACTTCGACTTCTACTTTTTCTCTTATTCCTTTCCCTTTTCGAATTTTCTGATCTACTTTGATTTTTGTCGTCATTTCTCCTTTCGTCACGATGCCTACACTTCCCACCGTTTTTTATTTTCTTCTCATCGTCGTCTTTCTCGTCGAAATATTTGATTCCTTTACCTTTACCTCGCCAACGCATTTTTGCCACTGATTGCGAGAAGTCAACGTGAATGCGACGATCATCAATCAAAACGTTGTCCATTTTAAAATAAGCTTCCTCGCAGCTCTTACGTTCGGCGAACTCAATGAAGGCGTACTGCAGCGAATCGCCGGTTTGCCGGTCTCTTATCACTTCGCAGCTAGAATATCATTTCATATTTCTTATTTTATTTAATTGTTAACCTTTTGTAATCTTAATTATCTTATTACGTACCCAACAATTTTTCCAAATCTACTGAAGATAATTTCCAAATCATCGTCGCTCGTTACAGGGTTTAATTTACAAACAAACAATACATTTTCAGGAGGAGCCATTTCAGCATCTGGAATGTCTCCAACAATCTCCAAAATTGTTGCTCTAGCTTTTGCTTCCTTTTCCTTATGCATTTCAGCTATTTCGTCTGCTGTCATGCCTGCTGTATCATCAATTACCTCATCCGCACCAATGCGATCGCTCTACATATTTATGTATATTTAAATTAAAAGCATATTTCTTCTAAAATTATTTCTATATAAAGGGTTCTAATAAATAATTTATTTTGTTTTAATAAGCCTAAATGTACGCATATAAAAAGTAATATACCATTAGAGCTTCTTTCGTTGGTTCTGGACTTCTATCTGGTATACTAAGTCCTTTTGGATCTTCAAATGGATCTTCCAGAACAACTGTATGTGATATGCGAATATCCTGATACGGCCGCTGATCTCCATCACAAATAGCTTCATTAAATTTTAAAATAACCTCCAGACCTTCTGTTATTTCTCCAAAAATACAATGCTCTCCATCTAATGATTGTAAGTCAGATGCGAGTGTGATAAAAAATTGAGATCCCAGCATATTGTTACCGCAATTAACCATGGATATCAATCCAGCTTTGTGGTGTTTAATTTTTGGCATTCTTTCAGCTTCAAAATAACGGGCTTGCTCGCCAAATACAGTACCATGGACACTTTCTCCACCTTTACCAGTACCTGTAGGATCACCTGTTTGTGCTATAAAATTGCTTTGCACTGTGAAGAATAGATTCCAATTGTAATACTTTATTTTGCATAGCTTCAAAAAGTTTCGACATGCTGTAAAAAAAATATAATAATTCAATATAATAACACAAAATGAACTTTAGCAATCGCAGTTAGATTTTGTATAGAAACGTGTTAATAACATTCTTTACGAAAGTCTAGAAAATTGTTGTTGCAATAAAATAAATATAGTTGCAGGAAATTTCCTTTTAAGAAAGTATACAAATATTTGCGAAGTAAGGTTACGTTCAATATTCGTATAAGCAGTTTCTCTGTTCATCCTCACCTAGTGGTCTTTCTTTTGTATACAAATCGACCGTAAAGTCTCCTACAGTAGTTTCAATGACTACAGCCATATTTTTTATTCCGATTTCCACTATTGATCAATAAATAAATTGAAAAAACATAATAATAATGATAATAAGAATCGAATCGGCATACAGCCGGTAAAATTATAGCTATTCAGATCCAATTTTTTGTATTCACCAGTGTAGTACGGCGATATTGGTTATGTTTTATATATATACGGCCAATATATTGGCGGTATATAATCTCGAAACACAGACCGAAACTCGATACCCGAATCGAAATGGCCAAGCCAATAGCCAATGAGCTTATGAGCCAATGACTACAATTGCACATGCGCAGCGTCATATTCCACTTTCTTTCTGCGGCAAGCGGCAAGCGGCAAGCGGCAACGCCAGAGCAGCAGCAGCAGCAGCAGTAGCAGCATCACTAAAATGCAAAAATACAACCAGGCATTTTTCAATCATTTTATAAATCACTGTATTTTCATCAAAAATAAATTATGCATAAGGTTTGTGAAGAAATAAAGAACACCAATATTGTAACTTGTAAGAAACGTATAAATGTTGACATTCATTCCATCTCTTTATATTATATCATTTAAACGGGTATAAAAGGACTAAAATTTTTCTTTCAAGCTAAAATTAATTTACTCTAATAAGAAAATCGTTAATTATTAAAAAATAAAAGATTTAATAAGTAATATGCCTAAATCAATCAATATTTTAAAACAGTCACGATCGGTATGTGTATCAATACAACTTTTAAAATAATACGTGTTTTAAATTAACGTAAATGGTAAGAGTATCCAAATGGCGTGGAAGCAGAATTAGTTGTTTTTATTTCTATCACCTTTCTTTATCAATTATTAACAACTTAAAAACGTGAATTGACGACGAAATATAATATATTTTACACGTTTCAATTAGTTTTTATATTACCAGGAAACTTTTAGAGTATCGTACAATAAAATATATCCGCATGGTTGTAACAAAAGCAGCCATACGCGACAAGCCAACGGCAGATACTGAATTTCATTTACATACAACGCAACTAAACTGCTGCTGAAGTTGTTTAAACATTTCAATGCGAAAGTTTGTCGTAGTTTTTAACCTTCACTATACAATATTGAAATTCATATTTAGATGATTCAATTTTATCTCTAGATATCTGAAATTGTATCGACAATATGTTAAACGATGAAAAATGTCAAAATATAACTTTACTTGAGATTTTTTTCATCTGCACAGATTGTTTACACGAGCTTAACAGTACTAAAAACCTACACTGGTTTTTTTATTATGTTTTTTGAGCAGTCTTTATTTTATAGTTTTTTTCACAAGTTTGCTATAAATGAATGGTTATTCTAATAGAACAATAACTATTTGGTTGACGTTTTTATTTTCGAATTTGAAAAAAAGTATTATTTCATGACTTTCAATTAAGAATCTTTCCGTTTTAACTTGACGCAATGATTCTTAGTGGTTCTTGAATATACTTATATGTATATGTGTATATAAGTGCTAATAAATGAACCACAGGTCGAATGTCGAGAACACACCGCATAAACTGTTCGCATAAATTTTCGGATGAAGAAACGCTTTAATGCACGTTTCGGTTCTAAGTAAAATTTATATAAAAATATGGAGGTGAAAAATCTACCTGACCCCGGCTTTACTTGACGGCATAACTGATTTCCACATACATACAATAGACACGCGTTCACGCATACACAACTGAACGTCTCATTTTTTCGATATTTTATCATTCACGTCACACGCGTTACCTGTTGTCGAATTAAAAATAAACGCGTTAGGAGACATGCCTGGTGTTTTATCGGATTTAACAAATCAATAATTTTCTTTAAATTTGGTTAAAACAGCTGTAAATGTCTCACTAAACATCTTATACGATACTTTTTGTTTTAATAATATGCGTTTATTACGAATGAATTCGAGTCGCAGGCTTTCATCGTAATTAACGCAACAAAACAAACGGATTTCCTTACATCTTTCATCCGCAGACTCTTTTTAATATATTACAACTAAAGTCCATTATGAACGACAAGAATAAAGACGTGAGAATTCTACTCAGTGGCAACAAGGAGAGTAAACGAACGAAAAAGTAATCGTGTAATTCTGTACAGCGTATTTTTACTTCATTGAACTTCGTAGACTCACGTACTTATTACGGCCGAAATAACTTTCGCTAATAAATACAACGGATTTTTAACGGATTAGAGATTTCTCCTTATAAATATCCCACTGAAGATTGACGCTTCTTATGCAAGTCTATCGTATCAGAGAGAGATAATTTCTTTATTTTTTCGATGATTCCAAATTTATAAGACCTATTTAAAAGGCATGAATATTCATTTGATGACATGAGATAAAAAAAAAACACAAAAAGACAAACGTGATGGACTCGACGATTAAAAATGGTACCATTCCGAATTCCGAATGGAAACGAGCCTTTTCCAAGAGCAAAGATTCAATGAAAACGATTCTCTGCTTCGAGTAATGACCGCACTCGTTCGCAGTGCGACAATCGTTGTTTGGCGATCATGCGAATAATCCAAACTTTTTCTAGAGCCAAAGCATAGTTAGTTGATTTGCTATTTCCCCGTCAATCTTCAGGGCGAACTCTTTAAGGCGGGAAGCGTTGAATGCTTGAGAAAGTCACTCGAACCACTACTTTCTCGACGCTGCATGTCGGCGTTTAGATTCGCAAGCCAGCTACTCGTTGAGTCAGCCGGATAAATGCACGGTTTAGCTATAACCTTGGTTGGTGTGAGTAACGAACTTCGCAAATAAGACGACACATCAGTTGATTTTGTCGCAGAGCTGTGTAATCTTTGGATGGGGTCACGATTTTCATCCGCTGATATGCATGCCCTTGAGGAGCGCAATCTACTCAGATCGTTCTCTTTCATCAGTTCCTTCTCGGGCATCTCATCATCCGATGAACATAAATCTACGTAAATTATGGGCTTATCGACGCTATGCCTCTTAATCTTAACTACCTTCGACGAGGATTTTGAACGCTTCGCTCCTGTTTTTACAGTGCAGGTTGAGGGTTTACTCGGTGTGATACTGCTAGGATTCTGTTGCATCGACAATTGCATAGTAGAACTGTCGCTGACCATATTTGTTATTAATTGCTGGAAGGATGTGATGGCAGAACATGTTGTTACTGGTGGTAGAGATGGTAAAGACGGCGATGATAGCGATAGTGTTGGTGGTGTCAGCAATGTCTCGTCATAGTCAAGATCGATTATGATGGGATTCGACTCGTCACCAGGTGGAGAGTCAAAGCCTGTTTCTACAGAAGCAGACCTCGGCCGATATCGTGCAACTTTGCGCTCGGGACACTTATATCTCGAAGGATCATCTTTCAATGACTGAATTTCTTCTGCCGATAGATGTTCTAGGGCTACATAGATCGGTTTACAGCTTACGTACAAAATTTGAGACCGCAGATCCAAGGCTGAAGCATTTAAATAAATTATTAATATTATTAATAAATTATTAAGCTAACTAATTAGAATATTCATTTATTTCACTTTATCTAAGGGGTTACACCTGGGTTAAAGTCTGAATATAATGTTGACGTTGTTGTTATAAATATATGCAATATAAATTATTTTTAAAAAGTCTTTCATTAAGGAATTTGTTGCTACGTTATTTTTAAGAACAATGTGTCATAACAAATTCCAAGACAATATCGAATTCCACCTACGCTGCGTAGTTTGCTCTAAAATTTTGACTTTAAAAAGCTCGGGTAGTAAAAATCAGCCGTTCAAAAAAAGGCTTGAAGGTTTTTATGGACTTGACTAGAAATACAATTGTGGAATTTACTAGAATGAAATGAATACATACCAGGTTTACCAGTATAATTCCCAAAGTTGTACTTATGAACATATTCGTCACTTTTAGGAGTTTTATCGCGATTAGACTTGAAAGTAACCGACCATCGATTAAACTCATAAGTTTTGCTGAACCATTTAGGCTTGAATGATGTGGATAGTGGTTGCGCCGTCAAGTGTCGTTCTATTCGCTCAAGACGCTCTTGCTGTATAGCTTCGGTCATCAATTTGGATTTCTTGCCAAGCCAAAGACCGGCTGGCGAAGAAAATGGAATAGTCGGACAACGAGTCAAGTTAACCGTACTTCGGATACGTGCGGAGCCACGATTCTTTGCATTCTTATCCTTGTTGATGATCAAAGAACTATCGTCTACACTGTTTGGATTCACTGGTAAGGTCGATTGGAGTTTGAAATAGTGCATGAATTGGTCCTGCTGTATTTCCGGTTCTATCTCAGCCTCTGGTGTTAACGGCCTTGGTTCAACTCGGTAACACAGCTTTTCGTGTTCCTAAAGATAAGGTTTGAAAATAATGATTTAAAAGTGTGACAATTAATAAATATTTACTCCCAAGTACTTGACAAAAATGTCTAGTTTCTTACATTACACGACTCATATACTTAAGGCTATAAGGCATTCTTGGAAAAAATCCACCCTACTTGTCCAAAATTTGGAAAAACGTCACTACTTTTTCCATGTCATTTTATAGGAGTGTATAGGTAATTTTTATTTTTGGGCAATAAGCAAAATTTGTTTTGCCTGTTTTTTTTCTTTTCTCGGATTCTTGTCTTGGAAGTTTTTGGTGGTCAACCAGCTTGGTTATTCACAGGAGATAACCAAGCAGGCAATATAAACTACACATTCATACCTGGAAAATGACATGTCACAAGAGAGTGGCTTTTCGCACCGAATATAATACCCCACGGCCATATCCATACATACAGATGAGCCATTGTTTGACAAATTGAACGAACAAAAGTTTTAACTTCTTTAAAATATTAATATTAATATTAATCTCTTTTTTTCGTGGCTGTTTCTACCGTCATGAATTTTTTTTATTTTTTTCACGAAGCTTCTCTCAATTACAGTACGTTGAAGTTGTTATTTTTAACAATTTTGGAATTTTATGCCTATTTTTAAAAAATTCTAACTTACCAGGGAGGGAAGCATTTATCACAAAAAATGCAAAAGAGACTTTTGTTCTAAAATAAGTTAAACTTTACAAATAAAATACTTTCAAAGCTGTACACGTAGATCATATCTCCCATAGACACGTCTCATACTTATGATGACTTCATAATCTTGAAATTCATTTTTGATAAAGTTTGATCATGAATTTTAATATAAATAAATGTACGAAGATGACTTTGATGAATAGAAAAGTGTCTACGAAGGCTAGAAGTTGGGAATCAAGCTCTGTTTCTAACTAGAAATGAAGTTTCTAGCAATTTCCCCGATATTTACAATAAAATACATAACGTTCACCTCATACATAACGGCTTAATTTTGTTCTAAATACACTAATAAGACTCTTATAAGTTATTTCATAACAATAAGACCAAAGTCTTTCGTTGAAAGTCCTAAAAAACTTCCGAGTCAAAGTGAAAAAATTCATGAGATGCCTTGCACTATTATAAAAGTGACTACGAAGGTTTTAACTCGGGAATGAAGTTTGAAATGAAATTTGGAAACATGTAAAGCAAGCTTTGTTTCTAGCTAGAAATAAAGTTATCGTTCGAATTACTTAATAATACGACTAAAATGCCTAATTTGCAGGTATAATCATGACTTTGACCTGAGCTAGTATTACTAGAACGTATCGTTAGAAAAAAATTATATTTAATGAAGCTACTTGTACTTAGTGAAGGTGAGGAGCATACCTTCATTTTAATCGAACCAACGAACTCTGCATCGCAGTTATCACAGAGATAGATGTCATCGGAGGGAGGTTCGACCATCGCTGGAGACGGAGCCTGCTTTTGCGCCGAACGTCGGCGTAAAGATTTTGTTGTGCCATTTTGGTAATTTGTTTTCCCTCTGTTCGATGGTAAAAGTTTTCTTCTAGGACCTTCAATCTTTCTATCATAGTTCTTTTGTAAATAAACAAATTTTTCATCGATTTATTGCAACGAAAAAATAGCTATATAGGATTTTGCAATGAATTACAAATTTACCATATTCTCATTGCGGAAGGTAACCAATAGCTTGCCATTGGTTTTAAGGTAGAGACTCGTCGTTGAATCCCAGTTATTGACATATTCAAGTTTGTCATGCGGATACTGAGCCAAGTACGAGCAAAAGCGAAGTAAGTATTCGCTCCTGTGGTATGTATAGCACCTAAACACCAGTTTTTTCAAATTATCCTTGTAAAGCTAAAACAAAATGAAAATGTTAATTTAGTAGTTGAAAATGTTAATTTTCTTTTTAACAAGCTTAAACTATGATGAACAAATGTATAATATTATATACAAGTTGCATAAATCGTTCTAATTTTAATACAATATTTCGTTTTAGATGAAAAGAAAAAGCCGAACAACTCACGGGATACGAAACATTTTACTAACGCTTTAAGATAACTGTATACATTATAATTGAAGGTGGGGTATATCCAAGTCGCTTTGAAAGCTATTTACGGTGTAGAACAGAATAATCACGGACCGTAAGATTCACAATCAACCGAAGAATCAAGTTCTGTTAAATTTATTCATATTAATACAATTCCATTGCACTTTAACCGTTTAAAAACCGTTTAGAACGCATGCTGAATAGATGTAATTATAAAATACTCGAAACTGATTTTTGAACTAGTTACAATAGAAGTAAAGAGGTAAGTACAGACCTCATTTGGAAATGCTCGTTCCAGTAATTTATTTATTTATTTCTCATGAACAAATACTTATAATACTAGATAAAAATATACGAGAAAATGTCTTAATCAGGGAATTATTTAAATTAAAGGAGTATGTGCCTGGGTATTAATATTATTTATTCTAGTAATTCCTCCATTTTCATACTTAAAAAATTAGATGTTTTCACATCTACTCTCTGCGTCTAACTAACCATTGCTTCTTTTACTCTGGATACTTCAGCCTTCGAAATTTCTTGTCGATGTTTACAAGTAGTAGAGAGTGGGAAAGAAAGATTTTACTTAAAAAAAAAAAAAAAAAACAATGACCTTATACAAAGAGATTCATTTATTTCTCAGTGATATTATTCTAAAATCAAAATAATGATGCCGCTTGTGAAAGAAACGATGATTATCACTGATAATATCAATGCTGGTATTAAACATAAAAATATACAGCTCTATACGAAGAGAAAAGTATTTTCGTGTGACGATCATAAAGCTGAATATAGGCTTCAAAATAAAGACGCCATTTTGCGATCACCAAATTCCCTAAATGGCGACTCCCAAAATGGCGTCGGAAGTGACATTTTTATAAACTTCAAATCTTTGGAATTCAATAACCGTCAATTTTTTCCAATACATTATATTATTTACAAGTGACGTTTTCTTCAAGATATATTTATCTTGCTAATAATTAGTGTACAATAATGGACAATTGAAGCTATAAGATACATTATGCAAAAATAACGACGCGTCTTCTATCTGCCGTGACTACAATTTGCGTCAAATCTGCTTGCTCATCAATGTGAATCTGCATTGAATTTGCATTTTTGAGTTAATTCAAGCATTACGATGCTTTATCGGTTTAGATGTGCACTGTGCAGTGTGCACACTCTCTCGAATGAAAATCCATGAAGGTGATTGAAAAGTGAAATGAATTGAAAATTTCATTTCATTTCATTTTTTGATTTGAAATCGTCACAACTAACAAGCGAGTGTCGCCGAGAAGCATTTACCTGACTGCAACTTATATAGTATACGCTCCCCCTCCCCCTTCCCCGGCCACCACTCTCTTTCACTCTTCTCTTCGGATGAGCCGAGCACCGCACTACTTTACAAAATACCCTGGAGTTCTGCCGCATGTTGGCATTTGCAACGCGGGGAAACGTGTCTTGCCAGAACAGCACAGATAGTCTGCCTTAGCCCCGCGATCGTTCGTTTGGTCCTTTTCAGCTTGACGCAGAGGTGCTCATTCTGCGTCAAGCCCCTGAGAACCAAACTACGTACGGGACTTAACTTCAACATATTATAAGTAAGAAGTCAAAATAAAGGAACAATAGTAAGCTAAACAGATTTACAGATTTACTTCGTGTAACATTCTGCCGCGAGTATTGTAACGAATGATAATATGGAAATACTCGGTAAGAACATTTTTCGCTTAAAAATAATGGTTAATACATGTGGAAAAATTGTTGAAAAATTAATTTCATACATCAGTATTAAACCCTGTGTATTGGTCATTATTTTTAAAGTTAATTCTTTCTTCCCGGATCTTCACTACTTGTAAACGTTGATAAGAAATGTTGGGGACTGAGTGAGATCTCAGTCAAGTTTCAACGAGAAAATGAATTACTCTTCCTAAACAAATTAACGTAATATTCATATTAAAGTCAGCTGGAAATTGATTGCGCACATATGGGTTATTAAAGTTACTCTACACGTTTATGAGTTTGAAAAGAGCCTTGATATTAATTAAGAACGTTCCATTGATCTCGTCCCATTGAAAAATAACAAACACTTCCGAGATTTACAAATAATTTAAATCTAGTGTATCAAATAAAATTGTGAATAAGAAATACCAGGATTAATATAATATTCACTGTAATGTAAGTACTGTGACATAAGTACTCTGCGTGTATGACATTGATGTGAACATCTTGAACTCGAAAAAATCGATTTATTGAAGAAAAATATTAAGAAAATCCAAAGAAGATTCCATTCAGAATAGAACGCGAGAAAAAGATGGCGTATGAACGTGTGCCTGACATTTGGCATATGTCGGTGCGGCGCATGCGTCGTGTATTCGGCAACAGCGCTTCGATAAGATGGCGTGCTACTCCAACGAGCTAATAAAGAAGAAATATTTAATGAATTTACAAGTAGACGGCTTAAATCTGAAAAAGTATCAACTCCAATACCTAATCTAACTTAATCCTAATATCGAAATATATGCTAATATAATATAAATTGTATATGAGATAGCAATTGATCTATTTTGTTCGACTACTTTGACACAATGAATGGCTCTTTTTTCCTTGCCAATATTATATTTATTAAAGCGCAGTCCCTGCTAATTTAAGGTACAAACAAGATGCATCGGGCGATGAAACCGGAAGATGAAGTCATATATAATATATATAATAATATCGACAAAGACAAGAGCAGAAGACGTATAGTTAGAGCTGCGTTGCCACGTCTACAGCGGCAAGAATATTTTCAATTCAGATAAGATGCCTTTTAAAATGAATACTTTGAATAAATTTTTATTTATCGCTTTATGAACAGTTCGAATATTTGCAGCATGCGTGGTATATACGTATACTATATAAATGCTTTTACAATATCGAATTTTCACTGTAGCCCTCAATTCTTGTCTGATCTTATTTCTAGGGTTCAGACGAATACTTTGAATAAATTTTTAAATTAAAATATTTTTGGTGTTATTATTTTAATATAGCCATTGCTAGTAGAAAGATTTGAACATTTGGATATGAATAAGTAGCATCCGTAAAAATGAAATATTAGGTATAGAGTGAAAATTTATAGTTTTTTAAGTAGATAAGTTACAGTGAAGCTCAAAAGTAAAATGAAGTATAGGTATCGATCGTTTTTTTGAGACATCAATAATTTGGTGTACGATGGATAATTACGAATGAAAACTATCAACTCTATAAATAGCACGTAAAGAATGTGTAGAATTTCATTCGCCATATTTATCTCTGCAACATCGAATACAATATACCAAGCATAATGGAGAAAACTGGTTTAACTGTACTTGTTCCAGAGTCTCTGAGCTCTTCAGAGGTCACATTACAAAAGGTTTTTCTAACACTAGAGGCGCTACTGACATGAGGATACGAAAACATGCGCATTTCGATATGTGTATAGATATATTGTTTGCTTCCTTATCCAAGTATCCGGTAGCGCCTCTAGTGTCAGAAAAACTTTCATTTTTAGCTTGGGAAAATGTAAAAATAATCTTCTACATTCTAGTTTTAATTAAATGTATTTACATTGATAATGTTAAAATAAAATTTATTGAAACCCTGAAACTAAAATATGGCTTTGCTTAAAACTTAGTTTTCTAATGATATATTTATAATTTAGAACTTTGTAAACATAAATGGTTTATTATTTAACCTGACTTTACGACACTGCATTCCATCATGCTGCATTGTAACTAAAGCTTATATCAATGAATGATATAATAAATACGATAAACAGTATGAATGTTAAACTTACATCATTGATTCTTTTTGGTCTTACAAGTGGAATAGAAAACTTGACTTCCTTGGGCCACCATTGTGGTTCACTGATTACCTCCGCTGTGTCATGTCCCAAGGAACATTGAACCATGAATGTAATGAAATGTTCCAACTCTGGCTATAATGTAAAGTAGTCTTTCATTACTTTTATTTCTGTTTGGTTGAATAAATTTTCCATAATATTCCATAAACTAATATGGCTAAGTAACACATACCAATGTGATTTTTTCTAAGGATGTGGGATATCCATTAGCAAATAAGAGAGGAAGGTTGGATATCATAGAACCTTCTTCCACGGCGCTGCCGCCACCTGGTTCTAAATCCCCAGTGGCAGCCATCATACTGTCATCCACATCATTAAGAGGTGTTTCATGTCCCAAGCCAACCCCGTAACCATCTTCTTGAACAGCTGAAAACCTCATTTTTCCAACGACTGCAACATCTTCATTTTCTCAACACCTCTTATAACACTCTTAGTATTACTGTTGCATTCTACAAAGATTTGTCCTCCATGGTGCACTGTCGCAAGCAAAGTTATGAAAAATCCATTAGATTATGGGTGTCGATAGCTTATAATGTCAATTATTCCTTTAAATAATTACATGAGTTTTCCGAAGAGCTAGAACAACTTGCGCTAGATAACTGCATTTGAATTTTTTCATACAAACTATGCATGGTGTCACAAGTGCAATACACTGTGATATTATTGTGCAGCTTTGCATTCAGTTTCTTTCGCAAAACTGTAAGTGAAAAATGAAAAAAAACATAGCTGAGCACTAAGTCGAGAAGAGTTTTCAAATTGTATTTTGCAAGGTCAAGGTTGAATAAAAAGGATAATAAAATAAAATGTTAAGACAAGAGGAATCTATCTGTTTGGCCAGTTGTCGCAGGGCAGAAATGTGTAAGAAATGAAAAATATAAAAACGATAAATTGACAGTTCCCTCTTCTTTGAGTAAGATACACATATCCAAACGCGCGCGCAGTACAGGGACTGCACTACTACTGCAGGGACACTTTATTCTCGTTCACTCGGAACTTAGTTCATGCACTACGTAGCTTAAAATGGCGGAAGATCAGTGAGGAACGAAATGAAAGGTATAAGTATGTACCGTGTGTTCAACATCTAAAGCGTGAGAGCTACTCTCTCGATCAGTCTACACACTTGGAAGCAACTGCGTTGATTTTTCGTAGATTTCGTTCGTTGCTTGGCAAACGGCGGCGACGAAACTTAGACGACGCGAGCGCACGAACGCATAAACGTACCGCGATAATATATCCTATATTCCTATAGCCTATACTGCCTATAGCCTATAGTAATATAGTATAGGTATAGTATGCGCGTACACACTCACTCACTCACTCACTCGCTTAGTATACACAGATATCGCGAGAGAGACAGATAGAAGCCAGCACAAACAACGAGCGCAGCTACATTTTTTCAATTCGTTAGCAATTTTTCAAATAAAATTTCGATTTTAACGTCACTTACAAATAGCCCGACTGACAAACTATTTGACAATGTTGAGCCTTGGCTTGGTTAATGATCAACATGAGAGAGAGAAAAAAAAATAAATTAAATACTGTTCGCCTGTCGCTTTTAATGACGGCTGAGCTGATTGCGCCAGCTGAAAAGAGAAACCCCGCGCTCCGAGAGAGAGCTTCTGGCCAACTGAATGACGAAGCGACTGAGGCTCCTAAACCCGCGAGCACGAGTCTCCCTTCCTTACTGTATGTATATATATATATATATATATATATATACATACTTTCTGGCTCGACCCTCGACCAGTCGCAGTCAACCTATCTTGTGTTACATATATACGTAGGCGCATACAAACGCGTTTGTGCGCGTGGGGCGACTGACGGAGTGACGGGCCGCCGCCGCCGCCGCCGCCGATCTTATAAAGATGGAGATGGCTTAACGTACATAACCTTATAACTCTTGCTCTCTTGGCTCGTTAAATGGGATTTTGGAGATTTTTACAGGATCCAATGAATATATGCTCCAGTTTCCTGACGAGTTTCACTTTCATAGTCATGTAATATATTATTTTCTAATCCTCATTATGTCTAATTTATAAGGTTATTTTATAGAAACATGTTTATTTTTACAGATAATATTTTTACACAGCACGTTATCTTTAGGTTTTTATGATACCTACAAGTATTTTATTTACAGCTGAGAAAGGTTAGGTATACATTATTGTTGAAAAGTTAAATTACATAACCTTGGAGAATGCATTAACACATGTTAACATATAGTGTACACAATGATTTTTAATCCTAACTTCATCTCAAATATACCATAATACTTATTAGGTTTAGGTATAACCATATACTATCTTAATCTACAATCGGAAGGTTTTCTTTTGTGTTAAATGCATTAGATCGTAATCTAAGATAACATTATCTTTGCCAGATAAGGGCATGGAAGTGTGAAACGCCAGCATTTAACGATACTATCAATGCATATCAATGCATATTCCTTTTTAATAATAATTTATAGATCGTTGCAGTTTTTCATGAGTAAACCCACGAATGATTTATGTATCGATTATCAATCTGTGTTCCATTACCGATAGCAGCCGATAGTAAAGTATAGCGCTTTGGTTCAAGTAGTACATTGTATCCGTAAGCAAAATGGCCGAAAAATTATTCACGTTCAGATATTAAGTTGAACATGTTTTTGCATCAGTTATGTTTTGTCAGGATGATAACTTTATTTAACTGGTTAGAAAATGGACGTATCATGAGCGAAGATTAAACTTTCCTTGATTTATGTGCTAATGTTATGACAAATTCTATTGTAGTTGCAAATGTTAAGAATGGTATAAAAAAAAATTCCCGTTATTCATTGAGCTATTATCAATAACAGGTATACTTGATAAAAAAATTCTTAGTCAATGAAAAAGATTGTCTTTTTGTTTACATTTTAATTTGATACATTAATAACCGAATATACATTATAAAGGTTAGAAACGAAAGTTTTACTGAAAATATCGCTTTCTCAATTTGTGAAACTAGAACGCATCCAATATATGAAGATCTCCATTGATATGAAATATTGTGGGGTCTTTACAATGTGTACTTGTGACTTTACTTTACTGACTTTACTTTACTGACCTCTCGATACTCGGAAGTTATTCTATTAAAGAACTTTGATCTTGCAGTGTTTAACAGAATTGAGTGCAGAACAATTGTTGATTTTTCGTTTAAAATGAAAAAACGTTGATTAATTGGAAATTGCGTTCAATATCGAATGGGCTTTTTTAAATATATATTTCTTTGCTATCGATTTTAGGGGGTCATTTATACATTTTTTGTATGCGGTCGGGGCGCCAGATGTATATAAAGTAATTGATATTTTATAACCTCAAAAATGTTAAATCTATTATGGTTGATGATGCTAAAGATAAATACCCGCAATGCTTCATTGACAAAGATAAAATAGATTAGTTATTTGTGATGATGTTGCATCACGAATAACTTGTTTAGCAGACGTAAACATTAATATAGATTGAAAAAAATAACTCAAACTTATAAACCGTTTAGTAGAATTACTGGAATCGTAGTAGAAATTGTTATTTTACTGTGAATAGAGAATTTTATTAAAGTGGATTAGCAGAACATTCTAATTTTGTTTGTCATGTTGGAAATCTCGTATCTTACTCAGTTTGTCTAACAATAATAACAGACGAATCTCCTTTTGAGAAAGACGACGACAAAATGGCGCTCGTTACAGATTACACTATTACCTAAGAGACAAACATTTAACCTCTTCCACGAACATGAAAGTCCTACGACTCTGCTACGACTCTGCTACGACAAACAGCCAATCTAGCGAATAATTTGCACATGCAATTGCATGTAATATAACGCTTTTTGTTTTTACGGCAAAATATTACTTTCAATAAAATTAAGACACAATAAAGAAATTCAAGAATAAAATATACTTATTCAAATGTATATATATATATATATATATATATATATACAATAGTATAATAATATTCAGTGCGATTGCGAATCATTAATATAATATTATTATGGCAAAAAGCATAGTAATTTTTCGGATTATCAATACAGCCGTGGTGAATCCGCAATTGCCGAGAGATACAGTACATACTAGCGTATAGTACATATACGCGTATATTTACGCGTATATTTACGCGTATATACGTAATATACCGCTTGTGATATATGCTTATTAGAAGCATAAATCAGACACCGCATCGTTTCAGTAAATTCATTTGTATGTCATTTTTTCAGTACATACACAAAGTTCAAGAATTAAAAAGCTGAAGTATTGCCGGCTTGATTATGTAAAAGACAAGAAATAGACTAGAAATAGACTAGAAATAGAGAATATTGTATGATATAGAGTTGAGTTGTGATATATCATAATACCAGACTTGAATGATCCGCAGTTAATGTACAGGTAATTAGTTTGTGTATCTTGCATTGAAGATATTTAAAATATAAATGATCAATGTTTTGTCTCAAATATACACACATGTCAAACTCACATACCATAGAAACTTGCTGCTATCGGTAAATATTATATAGAGCATATTATTGATTAACTAATATTATTATGATACGTTATTTTACATATATATAAACTATAGTTTCATTCTTTAATACATGCTTTTATGTAATTAAACAAAAATGTCATTACATTAATTGTAAATCTTCATCGAATTTCATGGCAAAAATGGTAAAAAAATAAATTATTGGCTTTGAATACTATATCACTACAGTTCTACGAAATGAAGTCGAATTGTTACATTATGATAGCCTCTATTTGTCATTCTCTGATTTGTAATTTTGTTAGTTGATTTATTTGTTTATATTCGTTTAATCGTGGAATCTATATTATATTTCTCTCATCTGTTACAGATGCAGAAATTTGAAAACAAGTATAATATAATAAAAATAAACTGATTAAACAAGAATGCCTATGAATAATGATAAAGAACTAAGGGATGAAAGCATAAATACGGCATAAAGACTGTTTATATTTCAGAAAGAATTTCAGAGAGAATTTCAGAGAGAATTTCAGAGAGAATTTCATTTCTTCTTCCATACATTGCGCGAAAACTGTAAAATCATCCGATGGTTAAAAATAACATTGGCCTGTATGTAATAACTAAAGGTATTTTACCTGTAATAGGTACTTTTCGAACAAATATTTGCAATGATTCGATTTTCACCCAAGTTTCTATGTATATTTCACGAAATTGACAATCGCAGGAACTACATAAGTATCTGCGATTATTAAACTGCAGTCATCGTATAGACAATTCACGTATAGATGCACATTGCAATATTGACATTGTTGACAAGTATTTAAATATTTACATGTACTTAGGCTAGGTTAGTTTTAATCTCGCGCGAAATTATGATTTATGACGAGATGGATGATCTCTACTCAGAAAGAACGGAATAATCGGAATATACATTATTTTATTTATTACAGATAATATTTATAAAAGTAGCAGGACACGTGCTATTCGAAGAAAATACTAAAGATTGAAAGAATATTTTCAATGAAAAGAACTTATTACTATTACTATAATAATTGTTATAAATCTAGGCGTATCTCGTCCGCCGGGCCGATCGCGTGTCGCGTACGACTTGCCGTAGTCTGTCAAACTGTACCAGTGTAGTATCGTCTGTATCGTACAGTGTCGTGAATGTTAAAAAAATGAATAATTGGAAATTACGCGCAACATACATGTGTATAATGTCTCATGTTATTTAAAAAAGAAAGTGCATATTATTATACCGCCACGACGCCACCCGAATTGCAGCATGATTTTTCAAAATTTATTCTTTAAAAACCATAGTAAAATTATGTGTGCATAGATTACGTAAATAAACGAAATAAAATGACTGATGATGAATTGTTGTAGGGGTGCACGAGGCAGTTAACCGGTACAGCGTACAGTGCCGTATTGGTAGCTGCTGGTGGACTCTACACTGGTCCAGTAAGTGACTCTATCATTTCGCAATTCTATTATTCTAGAAGCGTATTCGTAGTATAATTAACAGATTAACAGAATTCAACTATTCGTAGATTCGTAGATTCGTAGATTCGTAGATTCGTAGATTGATATTGCGAATATTTGCGATTGGTACTGAATTTCGCATGAAATGCGCAGTCGATCGCTTACGCTGCCGCGCGCTCATTGGCCTTCAACTCTGTGCCGAAACAGAATTTGCAAAAGAAGCAGGTTCGAATTTTTACGAGGAATTTTTTCTTACCCTCAACGATATTATAGTAAAATAATATTATTTTACTATAATAGCTGAATCTCAGATGCGTACTGTCAAGATCAATCAGGCATACTTAATGATCCCCGACGTACTTGTAGTACCAAATTTACGTTATGTTAAATACTGTTTAATGTCTGATATGTCCGATGAATAAAAATGTATCTGCTCAATCTAAAAGCTCATACCTAATACTCATTCGAGAGTATTAGGTATGACTATTGTACATTGGTGAGAATTAACCAATTACTATAATATCGTTAAGAGTAAGAAAAGAAATCCTTCATAATGATTCGAAACTGCTTCTTTCACCTCTTCTAACTTCATCCTTTTCAAACGGCGCGCACAAGAAATGACCAATGAGCAGCGAGGCAGCGTAAGTGACCGACTGCGCATGTCTTGAAGATACTCCTGTACGTCCTGTACAAATATGTACGATCTACGATCTACTCTAAATAGAGCGATTTAGAGATATACTGACGATATAGACTTCTATTCTCTCTCTCTCTCTCTCTCTCTCTCTCTCTCTCTCTATATATATATATATATATATATATATATCACTATGGTCCAATGGTCCAGTGGTCCAGTCGTCCAGTCGTCTAGTAGGCAGTAAACGAGTAAACGAGTTAAGACTTTACTGTAAACTGTATAAAATTAACTTATAAAATTAACTTTGTCAGTCGCCGACTGTGCATGCTTCAAATTTCAGTTACGAGTTACGAGTTACGATACGAGTTCGAAATAAAAATGACAACGAAAAGAAACTTGTGAAATTGTGAGATTGTGAGATTATGAGCGGCGGGACACGACCACACGACTACACGACTACACGACTACACGACTACACGAGGGATGAGAAATATGAGAATGAGCAAAATGCAGTTATGCTGCAATAATAGCAATGAGGTGGAGGTGGAGACTTTGAGACTTTGCTACTTTGAACTTTGAGAGACGACAGAGCGCGCATGAGCATCGAGATCTCAATTTAAGACTATTGAGGCTTGAGACTTTGTACTTTGAGAGTGAGCTGAAATCAGACTTTGGAGTTGCGGTTACACTGGTTACAGCTACTCGGTTACTTGTTAACTATAATTATAAATTAGTTACAGTATAAGTACAGTATATAATCGCAACAGGCATTACCCGAAAGCCGAGAGTAAGACTTGCAAGAGCGTCAAGAATTTCGACATTTTTCACGAAATTCCGTTATCTGTTTATCATTCGCCGGTCTACACCCTGTCGTTCTTCTATCCATCTGTGTGCCTCTTTCGTACGTACATAATATATATATATTTGTTTTCTCGTCGAGTGTCGAACTGTCGAATCGTCGAATGTCGTGTGTTGGTGTGTCGGTGTGTCGGTGTGTCGAGTGTCGAGTGTCGAGTGTCTAGCGCCGAACTTACGGTTGAACACATTATGTGCCTTATGGATTGTGTATTGTAAAAATAATGATCATTGTTTTAGTGCCTATGCGATTTTGTCAGGATGACTATGAGACTCGCTTGGTACAGTGTCATTAGGCGCAGAGCCACAAACCCAACAACTTCAACAGTGAGATCCTGAGAAGGAGAATATTCGCAAATATGGCCGAGGAAACTGGTTCCAATTCGGACTTTGGCGGTTCACAAGAGAATCTCGTAGCCGCTGATATTATTAATTTGGAAATCGAAGAGGTTGATTTTTCTCATTGCTCTTGGCGATTGGTCAACAATGTATCAAATGATAATTATGTTCGTTGAATTGCAGCTGGACGACGCAGAGTATGCCATTCCTGCAGTGGACAAGTTGCCTTCTCTAGAGAGTATTTTGGCAGAGCCTGATTGTGGCTCGCTTTCAGGTACGGATGACGACGTTGCTGCTGCTGCTACTTCTACCGAGAAGCTTTCCACTAGTGAGACTGTGAGTGTCGGGAGTTTACTTTCTTTGAACTCACCGAGCAGACCAAAAACTAGGCAGCCACCTTTATCAGGTGTCATCTTGAGGCATGTCATTCTAAAGGGAATATGCGCTCAAATTGCTTCTGCTAGTGTAAGTTAACGAGTTCTTTTATTTCAACAATCGATGTCAGTTGCTTTAATTTTTATCTTTACATTCTTACTACTTGTACTTTCGATTCAATTTCCATATTTAATTTATATACCATTGGTCAAATTAATTGGTCAAATTAATTGGTCAAATCGTCAAAATTACTTGCTAACAATTATTTTGCTTTAATTGTAGGAAAAAATCAATGCTGGATTGGCCAGTGCAGTTGCAGCCGGTGGAAATATGCTTGCCATAGGGACCAGTCATGGACTTGTCTTAGGATTCGACTCAGCTCAGACTCTGAGGTGGTGTCATAGAGATACAAGACATCAAGGCTCTGTATCTGCTCTTTGCTTCAATCATGAAGGGAGCAGAATTCTTGCTGGCTTTGCCAAAGGATACATTCTCATGATTGACAGTTCTAATGGCAAAATACTTCGAACTCTTACAGATGTACACCCACTAGGGACTGCTGTTCTACATGTTAAAGTATTGTTAATTTAAAAATATCTAATTTAGCTGACTACACAGAATTTAATAAAATACTACAATACTTTTTTATAGTTTACAGATTCTCCAAAGCTGGCTCTTTGTAGTGATAGCGGTGGTTCAGTATTTGAATTGACTTTCACCAGAACCATGGGTGTGAGAGGTTGCGAAAGCAAGTGTTTGTTTAGCGGTTCCAGAGGAGAGGTTTGCACTCTTGAGCCTCTACTCGTTGATGAACTAGCCGCACATCCGTTAAAGAATTACACTCTCGTCGCGATGGCGACTCTTTCCAAAGTAATAGTAGTGTGCATACGACCTAGAATGCGAGTCGTACTGACTCATCCGTTAAATGGTGCCCCCATAGCTCCTCCTCAAGTAGCATGGCAATTGGTCGTAATACGCTCCGTCAACGCAACGCGAATTATTGATCCTGTCCTAGCACTTGGTCGGGATAACACGATTCACTTCTATCAGGTTAATCAGTTTAATTTGAATTATTTTCCGAGTTTAAAATACAAGAGCAATAAATTTATGATTACTATTTTTAGGTATGTAGTGAACCCGGCATGCGTGTACGATTGACACCTCTAAGACGTATAATCTTGAATTATACAATGAGTTGCCTTCGTTGGATGAATTCACGCTCGCTTGCTGTACTTGACATTCATGAGAAGCTTCACTTACTCGACGTACGTACACAGGAAAGTCTTGAGAGTTTAGATGTTAGCAACGTTGGTCTCTCCTACGCTTCTAGCCATTTTAAGGGTTTGTCAACTGGAGGTAATGTGTCTAAAGCAATGGCTCTTGCTGGAGAAAGAGCCTGTTATAATACCGTTATAACATTTGGATCACAATTCTTATTACTTGGCATGAAAAGCTTGCACGCTATTTGCGTGAGAACCTGGACTGAGAGACTGAGACACCTGACTATGCAGGTAAAACGATCAATGTTTTCTCATCTATATGTTCAAAGAACAATTTATGAATTACAATCAAAGAATCTTTGTATTTCTTTTAGAAACGGTATCGGGAAGCTCTTGAATTAGGGCTAGACTTCTATCGAGATAAAGGCAAAGCTGTTGTTGGTCTTCGAGGATCAAAGCAACGTCGAAAGCAAATAGTCCAAGATAAAGTATGCCAGGTTTTGGTTCGTTATTTGGATGAACTTTCGACAACTTCGGATTCTAATAGCAATGCAGAAATTGAAATTGTTGGTACTTGCGTTGAGTATTGCGTTCAGCTCGAAACCACTGAGCTTTTGTTTGGCAAACTCTGGGACTTGGTATCGGAATCCGAAAATTTGCGAGGGATTTATCTTAGGGCACTTGAATCACCGTTGCTAGAAGGAAGTTTACCGCCGCAAATACCACCTTTAATTGCACAACAGCTCGTTGCTCTTTTTAATCAGGAAGACAGGCTTGATTCACTGCAAACCATTATTATTCTACTGAATGTTGAATGTTTAGATATTCACCAGGTAAATGTTTAAATAAAAGTGCGCGAGACCGGCACAAGACAAGGCGAGATTAAAAGAGATGTCGGTGGAGGAAATTAGGCGGGGAAATTTCATCGAGGAGTGAGCAATCTTTTTGAAAATTGTTTAAATATTCTGTGATCAATTACAAGAGACTTTTTTGTTCTTAGGAATTTTTAAGTTAAGCTCATTGGTTTACAAAAAATTAAAAATAAAGACTTTTTAGAAATAATTTTAACTATAAGAAATTTTTTCATATCTCGGTTTGTCTTGATGTCTCGCAGAGTCTTAGTATATGATTTATTCTATGAAATAATCCTTTTAATGAGACATTTGATTAAATTAATAGATTTTATGATTATCTTCAGAAAATATAAATTGATAAAACGAATTTATATAGAAAGTGTATTTTAATTGACTTTATATTGGAAACAATTAGTTTGAATAAGACATTGTGTATCATTAAATATATCACGTACACTTATGTCACAGGTAACAAGAATTTGCAACGAACGAGGTCTATGGGAAGCATTAATACATCTACAAACAGCAGCATTGGGTGACTATACTGCGCCAATCCATCAGTTAGTTCCGTCGCTTCAGAAATTTTTGATGGATAGCGTCGATAGTGCTCAGCCTTGGGATTGCATAAACCTCGGCAACGCACTTCTGGTCTATGCGAGTTGTTGTCTCACTGGTAGACAATTTCCTCGCAAGAGTGAATTACCCGAGGGCTTTCCTCGCAAAGTTAAGGCTGACGTTCTCAGGGCACTCCTATCTCAACATTCAAGTCTTGCAAGCGATGCTGAGAGACAGTATCCTTATTTGAGAACATTGCTAAGATTTGACGCAAAGGGTTTCTTAGATGCTATTGCAATGGCCTTTCAGGAGCCCGAATTCACATCAGAAATGGGTCTGAGACAACGGCAACGAATCGTAGACATATTATTCAGTATTTCAACCGCAAGCACACCAATGGGTCCTGAAAATTCCGATTATTTAACCAACGAGCAGAAAATGTTTGTACTGATCTTCATAGTCGATGAGGTTATTGAGTGCACGGTCAATCTGGAGGCTTGTTCATTGCAAAGGATCGTTGAAATACTCTGCGTTGAGTCTACTGGTGAACACAAAATCAAAAGAGAAAATGCTGTATTGAAACTGCTGCTTGGAAGTAAGCTCAGTAATATTACCGAATCCACCCTGTTAAATCTCACACGCAAAGCTAATTTGTAAGCTTTTATATTTTTATATTTACATGAAACTAAATGATCATTCAGCTTTTAATCTGTAAACCAATATTTATCTATAAACCATCAGCTTACGGGTATTGGAGCTTCTTCACACAAATCGTGGCGACTGGGAATCAGTCTGCGAGTGTTTGATGGCTGATTTACAGAGGCATTCCGAGGTTATACCCTTGTTACAACAGTTACCTACTATTCAATTGGAAAATATAGTGAAAAAGCATGCGCGCAATTTGGTAAGCATTGACGCGCCCGGATTTGCGAGTGTTATTGCGACACAACTGACCGATCAAATAGAACCAATACTCGAAAGTTTGCACGATTACTCGGAGTGTGAATACGATTTGCTATCGGCACTGTACGTTTACACAGAAACCGATAAGAAGGAACCTGAAACACCCGACAAAGAGGAGATTTATGAAGATAAAGGTTCTAATTCTGTTAAAGTTAACATTTCATTACAAGCATTAGAGAGATTTTTAAAACTCATGTGTGACTTTGAACCTGATAGGGTAATGTAAATTCAATATAATGAATCATTTATCAATTGAAAATATCGAATATTTTGTATGATAGGAGTTTTATACTTGTTAGGTGATGAAATTTCTGCAAACACCTTATGGTATACAGCCAGAGCGAGCTTTAGAAATAGTTCAAGAAGCTAACCGCAAGGATGCAGAGGCATTGCTACTTGAACAATCCGGTAACTATCATGGTGCCTTTGATCTTCTGCTCGGTCGACTTACCGATATTATCAATGCGGTAAGACACGTTACAATGACGTATGGTTTTAAAATTGTTATTTTCAATGTTCAAGCTATACAGATCTTAATAAACTTTTGTTTTTCTTTCTTTGCATAATTTCAATATTTTATGCGTAGAGCTACCGAAATTCGTCCATAGAAAATGAAGCTATCGAAATTACATCCCAATTAGCAGGACTATGTCGAAGATCATCAGGAACGTTAGATTGGACACCAGTTGTTGATGTCGTGTTAAGTTTACAATCCAATAAGGATGTTCAAAAAAGTAAGACTGCTAGTCAATTCTGATTGCTAATTATATTTATAAATACCTAAACTGAGTGGCATTTTTTTGCAGCCAGCAAAAGTCTAGGAGAAAAGTTATTGAAAGTGATTTTGGAGACTCTTAGCGGTACAACAGCTCTGTCAGTCGTTCTAGAGCATATCTTAAAGCAACCGTTATCTACTGGTGGCACAATGGGAGATGTAAGGCAATTATTAACTGGTGTTTTAGCTCAGTCTAGATACGAGCAAGTTCTTGTACAAACGACTGCGAGATTAGTTAGTTTGGAATTGCATGAAGCACTGAAAAAATCATTGAGGTAAAAATTGAAATTCACGATCAACCTTTTCTCTATTCGAACTTATTAGTAATAATATTTATTTTTCGATTTCAGGGAAGCTGGCAAAGCTCGCACTTGTCACTCTATGATTTGTCCCATTTGCAGAAAAATGCTTTCCCATACTAACGATTGCATAGTGATATTCAATTGCAATCATACATATCATTTGGAGTGCTTGTCAGAACCAAAGTTGTGCTATGAATGTTTGAATACAAAAGGTTGGGCACTTCCTGTCACAGACTTTTTACCACCTTCCCCTCGAAATTCCATCTCCAAGTCATCTCAGGTAACGGATGGTTTAAAAAATAAATTCATTCAAACGTGTCATGAGTTCAGTAAATTACATTGAGAACCTATTTTCAGGAACGAAGAAAATTGGAACCACCGGATTTCATGAAGCAAAGCAAATTTTCCACATTACGACTTGCACCACCCGTTCCTTGGCCAGATTTGGATGATATTTTATAGTCTAGTCTACAGTGACTATGTAAACACGATCTGTTCCATTTAAGAATAAGATCAGTGCAATCTAAGTCAGCGTCGTATCCCAATACTCAATTCCTTTGTACATTTGTATACATATGTAGGTATTTGTAAATTCAACTGTGCATTATGCAAAAGAAAATTATATAATTATATCTGCTGTTGGTAATAGAACAGACTGGTTTCTTTAATGTTATGTAATTTATCATTGTAATGTTAATAAATTGTCTTAAGTAAAATTACTGTATTCAAATTCACATGGGTAATCTCTTCGGTAATCTCTTATACTAAAAGATTATTTTATCCGAGATATTTCTATAAATAAAGTATTCTACGTTAAAAATGCTAACAATAATGAAAATATTGAAGGGCAAATAAAAGAGTTACGCTCTAATTAAAGTACTTGAAAAAATATGAGTGAAATATAATTTTGATAGCTATAGATGCAAGCCAGGGGTTCTATTTCAGTCTATTCCAAAAGCGTCTCTTCAAATTTTGGTTCAATATGCGTTCGCATCAGGGTGGAAAATGACGTCGAAAAATATAATTAAATTTCATTAATATTTTATTAATATTTTATTGTGTTCTCGTACTTATAAAAATATCGAATAAGTCTACGTTCGAAATCATTCTGAAGCAACATTTCGAATTCTTTTTTGTCTATTGTGTGCAATAAACAATTTTTCATTTGCTCAATTACTGATAACGGTAATATTCTTTATTTTTACAAAAGCTAATCAATTAGTTGATTTGTATAATAAAATATTGATCTAAAAAAGATTAACCTGACAATAGTACCCCTGATTTAAAAAAAATTCAAAATTTATAACAAAAAGTGCAAACATTAAATATTATAAAAACGAAAGAGTAGAAAAAAAGAAGAGAGTCACTTGTATATGGAAGCGATAATGAAATAGTAAAGTATGCAACAAGTGAACGATAGTAGATAAAAAAAATATTTGTGCCAAAGTTAAACGAAGATTTAAACGAAAATTTAGTAGAAGTACTGAATTTAATAGTAAATTGTATATTAATTGGTATTTCAATGGAGTTTGCAATTTTATTCAGATGATAGAAGTGACAGAATATAAGCATCGAAACTTCGCTGAGCCTTTTCCTTCTATCTCTCATTAACTTTTTCTTTGTTTTTTGTTTTCATTAAGGAAGCTCACATTCTTCATCTACACAGTTCGAAAAGAAAGAAAAAAAGAAATCAATGAATCGCGATCCGAAATATCTCTGCCCCTGGTTATTTGTATTTGCTTACTTTTTCGTTCGCGTATTTCTCTCATTTTTGTACATACGTATCGATAATTCACATCAGTTTGATCAACCATAACTCGCTCTTCTTTCTCGCATCCTGAATAACATATTTATGTACTTTGGAATACACACGAGTAATATACGCGCGTGCATTGACATACAAATGGCATATATCATTGCTATTTACTATATCTAGCGTTTGTTTGTATGCTTACTTTTTTCTCATCTTTTGTATCTCCAACAAGACAGCTTGTCACGCGTACACAACAACACGTATACAAGTTCAGTTCGACATTCACTTAATAATCGACTTATAATTATAATCGTCATCGTACATTCTCTTATTATTTCTCTTCTTTTCCTTTCCTATATAATCCTCCCTAAATGTCTATTACTTCTCATCTAATAATCGTAGTCGCGGTTATTTTTGTTTATCGTCGTGTCGTCCTTATAATTAGCTATTACAGCTAATCACCTAAATTTTTGGCTAACAGTAATTTCACAATAAAATATAATTTAACGAGGTATATTATACAATTGGGAAACACGCGAACGTGTTATATGTGTTTCAGTGTGTATACATACACATGTAAGATGTATATATGTATATGTACGTATGTGATAATAAAATGAAGGGGTAGCTCAAGCTTATTCTCTAATAAAAATAAGGTTGGGTATAATAACAGTATTCGTACCTATTGTAAGGTCGACGGCCAAACTCATCGCGACACGCAGTTTGCATAACTGTTTTCGCACGGTTTTTCACGCTCGCTTCATTTCGAGTTAAATTGAGTATTTGACGCAATATCCCTATTACTACTACTACTACTACTACTACTACTACTACTACTACTACTACTACTACTACTACTACTACTACTACTACTACTAATACTACTACTACTACTACTACTACTACTACTACTACTACTATTATAATTATTAGTATTAATGTGATTTCTATTACTTTTGTTATTGTTATTGAGACAAAAAGACCAACTTTCATAGAATGGGAAAATTATTTTGTACTAAAACAGAGGGAAAAACTGTATAAATGTAAGAAATCTGGATTTATTCACTTTTCATATGTACAAACTGCTGTTTCCTAAAATGCTACTTATTAAGTAAGCGGTTACATTCTGGAACCATAGAAATGATAAAGTGCGAATAGCAGCATTCTGTTTAGAACGCAGTATTAAAAGTAACATTAGAAGCGAAATAATATAATTTCCATTGTTGATCATTAGTTGAAACTAAAAGAAAATTTTTTTTCAAAAAATTAATATTTTGTATTTAAGTCGTTCGTTACATAAAACTTGCATGCGATATTAATCGTGGAAATCATGCAAAAACTAGCTTTAACGTATTTACAATTAGATTTAGGTGCAAAAAATGAACGAATGAAAGAAATAGCAGCGTCGGTCCTTATTCCGCATATCTTATATAAAAATTGATACTCAAACTTATGTCTGTCAGGATGATCGGTGAAATAGATTGATGTTGAAAAAAATGATAACAATAACTTAACCCCGTTTTCCGGTAGTTTACAGACTCATTATTCAAAAACTAATGACTCTTGTGAATGCAATACAATCAGAAAACTAATTCCAAGAGCTGTCAATAATTACTAGTAGTTATCGAATTGCCATTTTAAAGAAATGACGCGATACATTGTAACGTTGCTTTGCTTCCCATTGATATTTCCATTTGATTCACAGTTGGTAAAAGGACGGAAGCGCAACGCGCTTATTTTAATTCGTGTATTTACCAGTCGCGGGAAGGAGCTGACGCATAATATAATTAGATAGAAAGTCCTGTGTTTTGCATGATTCTGTGTACGTGTAGTTTTTGACGAATCGTACTATTATATAAAATTATACATGAAACTTATGCAACATACAAACTTTATCTTCGTGATAATATATAGAGAACTATATGTAGATAATAAATCAACATACTTGTAAAGACAACATCTGTATTATGACCGATATAATTATTCTATATGGCTTACACATTATTTGTACATGGAGATATACATTCTTTAAATCCCATATGATTCGTTTTAACACTGATATTGTATTGTATTGATGATGTTATACAGTATTGTATATCAATGCTTTACAAATAATTTATTTTTGCTGCTCTAATACATTTCTTCGTCAGTATTAAAATAAAATATCGTGATTTAAAAAATGGATTTCTCACAGTATATATAACTATACATGATTTACGTCTAATTTCAATAGTGTAATATTTTCCCGGATACATCGAGCTTCAAAATGTATCGTTAATGCACAACGCAAGTTTTATAAATCAAAACCCAACGTAAAATTCACTTTCTTGTTCTATCCCTCTCGTATATACGTAAAATGCCTCCGCCAAGTCGTGTTTAGCATTTTACCGGATGAACAATTAAAAATGTAGTTATATGCTGTTAAGAACTCTGTATACTTCTGTATACACTTGCAGTCTATTTACTTTCTCATTTCAACTTATCATTCGTACTTTTTATCAGCGTACAAGAAAAATAGCATGTAGAAATGCAACTAGCGTGTTAAGACGTTCAACATGTTGTGTACGAAAAAAATTATAACTAAACGAATCAACGTCATTGGAATAAATTCGTTTACATATACGGGCTTTTCAAAATAGTCTAGCGATGGAAATTTCACGAGTAGTATTTTATAGTTGAAGAGCAATGAAGTTTACAAAATATTATTTTAGTAAAATTTTGTTATGAATAATTTGTCGAGATGATAATAAAAGGAACTCCTGCATAATCTAGTATTATGTAACCGCATTGAATTTTATCGCATATATTATAACATCATCCCCATAAATTCTATAAACTTTAGTATATTTTGTCATTCTTATTTAATTATTGTATATATCTTTAATTTTGAATGCTAGGGCGTATAAATATCAAATTTTCCAGAATTTCCAATCTATTAAGATACAACAAATGTTCGATTAACTTAATTTCTTAAATTATCTGTCGCTTATATACTGTAGTGCATGAAACAATGAATGAGGTTATCAATAAAATTGACATTTAAAAAAAGTAGTACTTTTCATCGTTCTTCAACAGGAAATATTTGAATTCCAGCTCGCTTGCTATAGCCCTATTGAATATTCTTTTCGTTTTGTTTAAATCTCCGCTCTTACTAGCTATCTGTTTATATTCGTAAACCTAGTCTATTGCGATTCATGGCCGTCGCCAAACGCCGCGTAACTAAACTAAGGAGGATAACGTCACCGCCGGACTCACATATTCGTCTGCATCTTTCCTATCTACGCCAGCTGTTTCTCGATTTATTATGATGATGACTTTTGTTATGGTGGTAATAGGGTGGCCTGTTATAGTTTCCACCGCCACCACCTTGCCGCGGTCTACCATTATATGAGTTGCAATTGCCAGTACGGTAGTGGGTATTTTGCAACTGTCTCCATTTAATGCTATTGTTGTGATGCTCTTGGAACTGGTTGTACTTAGAGTCATTGCGATAATCTTTATGACAAATCTTGACTTTCTTCGTACGACCGCGATCGAGTTCATCCTCATCATTATCAAAAGGGCGTTTGCGTTCTTGACGACGCTCATTATCGACCTCGCGATCGATACGTGCCTTTCCTCCATTCCAACTACTAACTGTGAATAATATATTATTAGAGAATTCTCTTAAACTATTTCAATTTTGTAAAATTTCATTACTACGCAGATACTTACCACTCGTATTACCGTATGCCCATTGAGTGGACTTTTGTAGATGTGATACAGTTTCGGAACGGTTAGTTCCATTGAAACTTCTCATCTCTGCTGCACTTGGGGTCACGGAATGGCTGTTAGATCTACTGCTATTGCTGTTCGAATCATCCCTAAGACAAATGACGACATCGTGATTGAAATAAGTAATTTCAAACATGAAGTAACTACAGCTTTTCAAAGCACATTTTAGCAATACGTTTCGGTAAAAATACAAAAACTGAAGAAAATATGAAGTTCAATTTAACAACATACGTGTTGTGTCCTTTCTTATAAATTAATAAACAAAAATCGAAGACGCCTTGTTAGAAGCGACCAACAAAAAAATTAACTTACGACAAATTGTCGGAGACTAACCAGCCATTAGCTGCGGTTGTGGACGAAGGTGAGGAACTGTCTTTGGAGACTTGCCATCCTTTGTTGTTAATAGCGGCAGATGCCTTTGTATGAATTTTCTGCTCGGAGTCAATGCGCATTTTGGAATGGGTAGTCCATTTGTCCTTGGACTTATCAGCCGAACCATTAAGCTGTTCTTTGCCATTGCCGGATCCGTTTTTTGGTGAAGAGCTGCGTGAAGATGAGCCACTACTACTACCGCTGCTACCAGATCCATTCTTTTCGTCAATGCCGTTTGACAGTGAATGGTGATAACCACCGTTATAATTCGAAGGAGACCTTGAACCCTGAGGCGAGCACGAATACCCATTACCATTTACTTTGATGGATTTAGATGAATTGTTTGTTGATTTGAATGCTTCTCGTACATCGCGATTTGATTTGGAGGAACTATCGTTTTCCTCGTCGTCGCTTGAATTGCCATCATAATCTACCAGCTTTCCACCTTTCGAGAACTCCTGCAGTCTGAAAGTATAATTGATTTATGTATTTGATTTATTTCTTTTTGTTTCGATAACAAACGGTATAAAACAAAAATTTACTTTATTCCTTACAATAAATTGCATTGCAGTTACAGCATTAAAAATAATTTACCTATTCTTCTCCATGTGAGGGGGCAATTGTGGACCGATGAAATTGCGCCTAGCCTGATTAGGAGGTGACGAAGGAGGTAATGGTGGTGGCGGTGGTGGTGTTGGCGAGCCTTGATCATCCTTGGGTTTCGATGAAGACGTTGAGCCATTTTCACCATTTTTGCTACCGCTGGGCAAGGTTAACGATTTGTTGCCATTGCTACTACCGTTGCTTTCTGGCGCCTTGTTTGACAATCCATTTGAATACGAAAAGGGTTGGTTACCTTTGGATGATGAAGAAACGTCGTTCTTCAAACTTACAAATTGACTACCATGAGCCTGGCCATTTGTTACGCAGGTTGGCTCCATCTCAAAAATCATGATGTAGGCGTTAGTGCTTACCACGTTACTCAGACTTATTGGATGAACCTGTTAAAATAACGAATATAATATTAGTAAAAAATACATTTTATTTGTATATTTGTAAAGCATGCAAAAATGAAAATTCAGGCTATCGTGACTGTTAAGTTTACGCGGTAAATTGGCGAACGTTTATCGTTTTGACAGACACCTAAACATAAATTATCTATTGTCTTGTCCTTGATCCTGTTGGAATAATTTTTAAACATTTTGTGAATATTTCAATAAATGCTTACGGAAGAATCATCGAATGAGTAGAATTTGCCCGACGATACTTGTGCTATGGCAGTGTAATGTCCGCAATTGACAGATGGGCCCATGTGTGTAACCATGGAAGATAGTCTATAGATAAGTTTCCCAGGTGGATCCCCTGGTTGGCGTCTTATGTAAGGACCCATGTCTACAGTTTGCTTGAAACCTATGTGCCGCGAGATCTTGCCTCCTAATACGCTGAAACGTTTCAACTGAACGCAGAGGACTTTGGGTGGTCTCTCGAGGATGAATTGTTTCGTTGCCGGTACTCGTCGTTTGCATGCTTCACACTTGTAATCGTTGTTATCGAGATGCTCTTGGCTGAAATAACCGGCCAGCGCTTCATCTAGAGTACCTGCTTTTCGAATATCTAATAGTAAATCCTAAAAAAAAAACAAAAACCAAATAATTTGAAAATTGCAAACTTATATATTCTATATGGAAACTGGTTTAATCGAAACAATTTTTACCTGAAAATGTTGAAATGTTGTAGAGACATGTTTACACTGCAGGCATTTTACTTCAGTTCTAATGTATCCTCCAAAAATTTGATTGATAGGAGTAGTCTCTTTTGAATAACTATCTAACTTTAATTCTTTATGTTGAGCTAAATATGCTTTCTCCATGCCTTCTAATAGATAACGTAAAAATTCATGAGCATCTTCTTGTTGTCCTGGCACCATCGTTCTGCAAATGACTATAAACAAAAGAGAAAAAGTGCTTATTAGTAAAGAATTAAAGTATGTTTAAAGTAATGAAGTATAAAGATAACAACTTACGTTTAAGTTTATTAGAAACGTAATAAGGCTTGAATGCTTCACCAGATTTTTGATGACTGAATAGTAAAGTTTTAGCTACCGCGCATGTAAGGCACTCAGCTCCATCTGAAACGTAATGGTGTCTGACTGTTGTTTGAAAGGAGAGGAAAAAAAAAAACAATTATAATAATTAGTAAATGGTGTAGCTACAAGATATTTATGAGAAAAGTGCATGAAGACATGGATCAATGTGAGTCATATTGATGAGAGGATATCAATCTATAACTTATTGGATATTGGATAACGTAAGAATACAAATAAAATGTTTTCTTTGCGTAGAATGAAAAGCAAGAAGGCCTACAAAATAATACACTAAACTAATACCATGCCTAATACACTGAAAATATATATTTGGGTAAGATTCTTACCATTTTGCTCGCACTTCGATTCGTGATGTGCATCAGACAGTAACCAATTTACCAGTGCTGGAACATGAAAGAGTGCTTGCAGAGTGCTGTTCAAGTAACATGTATTGCCAACATTGTACATGCCAGCCCCAACTGGCATATGAACCTTCCATCCAAGGTTGACTTTATCCGGAGCGTACAGGGTAATCGCTGGTTCTGGCAATCTGGGCTCTTTGCTTTTTTCTGAATTTTTTGAACAGGTTGCTGTTTCTTTGACCTTGCCATTGTCCTCTTGTTTAGGTAAACTAAGAACCACATATTTACTTTTAAGACGATCTTGTACATTAGATCTGTA
Source organism: Apocrypta bakeri (assembly GCA_018906985.1). Classification (NCBI taxonomy): domain Eukaryota; kingdom Metazoa; phylum Arthropoda; class Insecta; order Hymenoptera; family Pteromalidae; genus Apocrypta; species Apocrypta bakeri. Next base: position 186,417 of record JACCIA010000013.1, on the reverse strand, counting down.
GTTGTCGGTCTCTTCATAGTCTAACTCTGTCCGAAGGATTCGAGGGGCACTGCCTGCCAAGCCTATATTTAGATCATCCGAGGATTTGGACTGTCCAGCAGCATCCAAGTTATGGCAAATGGCCACCGCTAGTGCATCGCACACACTCACTGCAGGCATCTTATCTAATTTAAAAAAATGATTAGAACTATCCACTGCTCCGACGCGTTAGAAGATTCGTAGTGAAAATTCTTGGTAGACAAGGATGAGCTCTGTTATCTGAAAGAAAAGAAAAAAATTATTTCTTAAATTTAATGTGATAATAAAGTATTTACAAAACTGAATTGACTACACGAATGAACATTAAATCTGGATTTTCGAATATATTCAATGTTTTAAGAATGAGAATAATTTAAAAACGGAGTGAAAATTGAAAATCGAAATGATTGACCGCATGAAAAATAAAAATTGAAATACAAATTGAAATACAAATGGTTGAACAATTATGTTGATATTTGAAATAATTGTAATGAGCAGTTGTCGAAGACATTGCCGATTCTAACCAAATGACGTTAAATTAGTTCTCGAGCCTCGTTGAAAACAGATAAACACGATGAGAATAAGAAATGAGAAAAATAAGAGAAGAAACGAAAAGAGGCGGTGATTTTGAAAAACTATCAGTACACTTAGCCTAGGTGCCAAAAGGAAAACAAAAAAGTTGATCGCGCACGTGTCCGCAGCTCGAAAATGGAAGAGACTCGAAAAAAGACTGATCCGTCAGATGAAGAAAGTATATATGTTATGTAGATGTAGGTAGACATAGCCGCAGACGTACACACATACACGTGGTTAGCGCAAGGTAAGACGTTTTCAAGTGGTTTTCAAATAGCTTTCCAGCGATTGTCCAGCGATTGTCCAGCGATCGAGAAGCGATTTTCCTCGCTAAATAATTGCACGCACTCTTAGCAGAGAGAAAGAGAGTGAGCGCGCGCGCGCGCGCGCACAGACTATGTCAACACGTCCGGAGCAGTGGTGTGGACATTGGCACTCGCGGCCTCTCACTCGAGAAAAATGCTCGGAGCGACGGGGAGACTGCGGACGTGCGGACGTGCGGACTCGGCGGGCTCTACATCCGTACGATATAGTATGGTATGTATATATGGAGTATCGAAGCCAGCGGGTCCGTTCGTGAGACAGAAAGAGAGAGAATGGGACGGAGCCGCGTTTATCGATCGCGCATTCGCGCCGCGACACGCGCGTACACACACGTATACGCCGACTGTAAGATAGCGCTCGCTCTGCGCGTCTGCGGCTGCCTAATTATTATATATATATCTCCTACTCGTCACTCGCGCCGCTCGTGCGCGAGCGCACGTACCTTCGCGTATATTTAATGCTGCACGTTGTCGCCGCCACGCTAGCCACGCTAAATTCATTCCCAGACATATATCCGACGCACACTATCCGATATGCACGTAGCCGGATTTTTAGGTTAAACATTTGGGAGAGCGATCGATTCAAGCCTAGGGTAAACTCAAGCGCACTGACCCACAATCGTTCAAAATATACAAATAGAAAAACTACCTCCTTTCGTAGCTTCGATACAGAAAAAAAAAATTTATTAAGAGACTTCTCTCTCACCCATAACTTTCGCCTCAATTTTCCGCCTCAATTTTCCGCCTCAATTTTCCGCCTCAATTTTCCGCCTTCTAGCGTTCTAGCTTATTCGGCCTACTACTCGGACTCAGAGTAGCCTACAGTAGGCTGTCTACAGTAGATTGTCTACTCTCCACTCACTAAGTCACTACTGGCTCTTGCCGCAAGAGTCTTACACCGAACACCGCTTGCGCCGTTGTGCGACGGTTCTGTGTATGTCTAGCTGTGTACATACATGTACAGAGCGGCCCGACGTTTATATATAGATATACTTGCAAGCCCGCAACCCGCCTAGCCGCTGGGCTTTTGAATTCGCAGATTCGCAGGTAGGTCTATATAATGCAACACGAGTCGGAGTGCATGGCAGGTGTAAAACCAAGACACCTAAGACACGCCGCTCGAGGGGATAGTTTATTCGAATGACAACGGATGACTATTAAAGAACCTCTCTGCGGTTTTAGCTGGTCTAGCTAAATAATAAGCTAAATTAGCTTTTCAAGTAGATACAGTATATCGTGACCGCATGCGTCAGAATTCTGGCTTCTGGTTCTGGCATTGCAGTCGTCATAACCTACAATGTCATGCGACGGTTCTCTATGTATATAATCGGTAAGAGGCAGACACGCGCAGTTCCGGTGGTAGGTGTGTATGTGCGAGTATGAGCGGGTGCAAGAGAGCACCTCGTGTGTATGCAGTAGCACATTTATATACCGCGCGGACGAGGCGAGAACTTTATTCTTCATCCAACTCTCTCTCTCTCTCTCTCTCTCTCTCTCTCTCTCTTTCTCTAGAGCTCGAGCTCGACGCTCATTCCTCTCCTGCTCGCGGACGCCGCGATGCGCTTCTCTCCTTCTCGCTCTCTCACTCTCCCTCTCTCTCTCTCTCTCGCAACTCTACTCACCTTACATCCGGTTTTTTTTCGGCGAATGTTCTCTCTCTTTTGCTACCGAAGACTCCAGCACAGATCCCTTCGCCGATACGTTATACCCTCGGAATTTACGTACACTGTTACATATATATATATTTATGGATATATATGGATTGAAGAATATAGACGAGTACGTATATAGACACAGAAGTCGCGTAGAAGGTAAGACTCGGCTCGGGAGAGTCTGTCGTGTTCTCGCTACCGGCGGCGTTGCAGCTGCAGCGCTGATGGGTCCATGCCGCGAGCCTTGGACACGCGGACGAAAGAGTCGAGGATGCAGCACTGATGATGTACACACACGCGCACAACGTGTTCTCTCTCGGGTGCGCGCGCGCGCGCCTCACCTCATTTGCGGCGACGGTGAGAGACCAGACACGCGCACGGCACTGTAGACGAACGCAATCGACTGGACTGCGCTTCCTTGACCTCGTCGTCACGACCGTTATATCCGTACACAAACGCGTAAAGTTACACTCGCTATCCGTAGCGACTAACGAAATATTGCTCGATAATTTATAGCACTTGTAGCAGTGACTTAGCCTGCACTCACGATTTTTCACCGCCGCACCGACACGATGTCGGCCATATTAGCGCTTTTCCCTCCCTTTTCCCCGCATACCCCCCGGTGTATAACTGCGCTCGATGCTGCTGCTGGTGTTGCTGCTGCTGGTGTTGCTGCTGCTGGTGTTGCTGCTGCCGCTGCTGCTGCCGCTGCTGCTGCTGCTGTTTCAGCACGAAGGCTTTAGGAATAATGTGAAAGGAGTTGCAAGAGAAGCGCAAGTTGTCGGCTATCGTGTCGATTTCTTTCGAGAAATATCGAAGGGACGACCTGAACTTTGCCACAGAGTAATGGCGGGAAATAGCTTTTAATTTTAATTGACTTTTATTACAAACACACAAATCCATTTAATATGATTAGTTGATCTCGATTTGCAAAGTCCCGTTATCTGTCTCGCATTGATAGCGAGTAAATTATGAAAAAATTGCTCGCTACCGTCTCCTACTTCCTTAACATCTAATGCACGTCACGTATAATAATAATAATAATAATAATAATACAACGATGACAAGGTATTTTCAAGCAGTTGGTGTTTTTAGCGAGCCCATAAGCCCGATTAACATGAACATATGGTGACTCAGTCCTCGTCGCTGCTATCTTCGTCGTGTTTCTTTGGCTTGCAGGGCTTTCGGAAAAAGTCCCGATGTAAAATATCGCGCGCTTGCGCCGATCTGTTCCTCTTCTGTCGGCTTGTCGGCGATTGTCGAGCACTGGTCCTTTGAATTTTCGACATCGATCTGTGCATGAGTTTACGATGTTTCGGCTGGGTTGGCTCCATAAGCCTACGCAATGCTGCGAGGAGTCGCTGCATCAGCTCGAACTGAAAGGCGGAATAAGAAAAAAAGTCGTAAAAAATGATGTAGATGCTATAGGTATGGGTTTTTCGTTATCGGACTAGACATCGGCGAAAATGATTAAATTCCGGAACGTTAATTTGGCGAGACCTGCTGCGCCGCAACGCCGGTACGCCGGTACGCCGGTACGCCGCAATGCTGCTCGTAACTACAAGTTTTTTCCTATATAACGGGAAGTCAAAATTATCAGGTCGTTCAAAAGTCATGCTTGGCTTGAAGCGCATGACGCGCCTATTTTCCCTCGTAAAGTGGACAGCGGGGACTAATGAAAATAATTGTCGACGTCGTTGACGTACTATGCTATATACACACACATATACATACATATATATATAGAGAGAGAGAGAGAGAGAAAGAATGGACGGACATGGAGATGACATGGTTTTGATATATTTGAATTGAAAAAAGTACCTTCTTGGCAGCTTCCTCGATCTCTCGATTTTCCTTCATTTCCTGCTGGAAGCCATCCCTTTCGCAGGCGAGCACCAGATGTCGGGGAAGGGAATCGAGTTCAACGCTGAGCTTCTCGTAAGCTGCTTCGAGTCCCCTAGCCATGGCTAATCCATCGAGACCAGCTTCGTTCGCAGCGACGCAACTTTCGTAAGCTTCTTCCACGAGGATTCGAGCTTGTAAAGCCTCGGGCGAGCTTACCAGAGCTCGGAATTGTCTTTGGACGAGCTGACCGCTTTGACGCTCTAGACTCGTTGCTCTCCGTTCTTCTCGTTCGATTGTGAGCTGGATTAATCGAGTTGGTTCAATCGAGTTGGTTCAATCGAGTTGGTTCAATCGAGTTGGTTCAATCGAGTTGGTTTAAGCGAACCGGATTAAGTACCTCCAAGTATTTAATGCCTTCGAGGACGTCCTCGATTTCGGATTTGACGCGCATCTCGGCGATGTCGATTCTCGCGATCATATCGGCCATGGGTCCTCCCAACGATTCCAAGTGTATCAAGGCGTTGAGATTGCGGAGCTCGGTGTCGCGGAAGATTCGCAAGAGATCGGCCGGTCTTTTGAATCCCAGATCTTCCGGAGTCCTCAGATTCGCGGACCTCGCGTCGAGAGCGAGCATCTCCTTTTCGAAACTAGCTGGAAAGTAAAGCATCGCGAATGGCAGGGTTTGTGGGCAGGGTTTGTGGGCAAATAAACGTTCCGTATCGAGGAATACGAACCAATGATGGATTCCAGAGAGTTGGAATGAACGATGTCGCTGGCACTGGGAATAGGTTTGGGGGATTTAACGAAGGATCGAAGCTCGATGCCATCGGCCCTCGAGTCCGCTGGGAAATCGTCGCTGTCCGCGAGACACTCGACGGCTGCGGAGAAGTCCTCGTCGAGTCCAAGAGGCGATACGTGCCGGAGGAAGTTCCGACAGGCTTGAACGGCACGCCAAGACTCTTCCCAATGGTAGAGCTGGAGTCTCGTCTGTCCGTAACGTCTGGACAGCTCGTCTCGGCGTTCGCCGAGTTCCGTCGTCAGTTTCAGTTCTGCTTGAGCTGCATTGAGAGCTCGCATGCTCGTGTCGTGATCGTAGGCCAGGTAACTCTCGAGCGCGGAAACGCACGCTCTGTACTCGCGCTGTAAACAACAAAGGAGAGAAGAGCAACGACTGAGGACGCGAGGCAAAATGAGACGATCGACATGTCCACTGATCGAACTGTCGAGCCGTGAATCGGCCGTGCGGCGTACCTTCATCTCTACGTACTTCTGGAGCTGAATGTCGTGCTGCTGATCGAGTTGTAAGCAACCGTCGCGTTTCCGGCCCACAACTAGTCGCCACTTTGACAATTCCCGTATATCTCGTATGTATCGAGTTGCGGAAAAACTCGTCGAACCTCCGCACTCGCGAAGCTCCTTCCTCGGGTCGTCCCTGCCGAAGCGCTTTCTGCAGTCGTACTGTTCCGGCTGAAAGAATACCAACAACGATAAACAACAACGATAAACAACAAGAATAAACAACAACAATAAAGAGCGCTAACTTTTTCAAAACATCCTATCGAGAGTTCGTACTCACCTCCGAGGGCGTTGGCACGAGCAAATCCCACTTGCACTTCGGATCCTTCATCCGTTTCGATAGGCTCTTCTGGTAATGCCAATAAGCCAGCAATTGTCCATCGCTCGGCAATGAATACGGATTATCATTATTATCGCCTTCCATAGTATCTATATGTGTCTGCGCTACGCTGTGTCGGTAGAGAATTTTCGGCCACTCTCGACTTTTGCCGTGGTTCAATTACACGCGCACTTTGCGCCAACGAGACGGAAACGCCGACGCCGTCTCGACAGACCGCCGATGCATTGTCCACGAGTAGGAGTAGTTGTTTCGTTGCTATGGAGCTGAATTCCGAGAATGTCTGCGCGTGCTCTGGCATTGCGGCAATTTCACCTTCGATTTATCGACTTACTTCTGGTAGATCTTGGCTTGGTTGAGGACATTACGATCGATAAATAAAGCTACCACTAAGTACCAGTAAGAGTAAAGAGTTTTCTTTCCGCTCAAATTCAAAGAGAGAGAAATTCGCTCGCGCGATCTCAATTTCGTTTCGGTAGCTCGAGTACCACCGGAGAGAGGAGGAATGCGCGTGCTATAGATGCGCGTGCTATAGATGCGCGTGTCTAAACTACTTGGATTTCGTCAAAATTACACGGTAAATGCTTGGACGTGTAAGAGAAACGTAGAAGCGAACAGAAAATAGAGCATGTTCGCGCTGAAGAAAGAAGGCTTGGCACTTGGTTCTATCGCTATACCTGCGGCTGTATGGACAGACTCCTCTCTTCTTCATGGGTGAGGAAGCGCGCAGCTCCACGCTCTCGCCTCCACTCTACTCGAATCCACTTTCATTGTTGTTTTATCTACCGAACGGACTTTACGAACCTGTGCTGCTGCTGCTGCTGCTGCTGCTGCTGCTGCTTCTTCTTCTTCTTCGCTCTTTTTCCACTTTATTTAGCCATTTTAACCGTCAGCTTGAGCATCTCGTCTAATGAATTTATTATTCGAGTATTTGTGAGTGGCTGGATTTGACGAGGGGAGCCTCAGAGAGGAACGGTGAGTTCGTTATGCGCTCTTTCAATTTATTCACCTATAGATCACCTATTATATTATTCGCCTTTCCTTTGCGCTCGCGATCTTGCGGACGCGCACGAGCACGATACGATGCACGCGAGAACTGCTTTTCATTTCATCGCGGTTCAACGTTCCAAGATCATTCTCGAGATCGGCTCTTCGATTCTGTCTGTGTAATAGACGAAAATAGAAAATAGAAAATAGAAAATAGAAAATAGAAAATAGTAATGAATTTTCATCTGTATGATCTACCAGATAGGTGCGTCTCTCGAGTGGCGGCTGGCTAGTTGCGATCCTTTCCGAATTTTTAGAGCTCAAGAGGAAGAAGGCACGCAACCCAATGTCAACATTTCAAATGACCAAGTATTTTCCTTTAATTCCTCAGGGAAAGTCGAAATTATCGCGAGTCCGTTATCCATTTCCGTTAGCCATTTCCGTTATCCATTTCCGTTATCCATTTCCGTTATTCGTTCGTTTACCTGCGTAAATCTCTGTAAATATACAATTGCACATATGTACGAGTGATTCGGTACACTCTACACGAGACTTGGTAGATTATCGATATTTCGCCTTCTATACGATTCAATTAATTGCTAAAAATTCATCTAAATCGATGAATTAGCGAGAATGACAATGGAATTGCTGAATTCTGATGGCAGATTAGACAGTGCAAGCAGGATTAGCAGGAGGAGCGAGCGAGCGGAGCAAGCGGAGCAAGCGGAGCAAGCGGAGCAAGAGTAGGTGTCGAAAGCGACTCGGAAAGGCGAAAGTCGGATGTCATGCATCCTGCGAGTACGGCTGCTTGCGCGAGTATCCTACCGCTGCAGCCAACAGCAGCACCCCCCAAGCGGAGAGACTGACGAAAAGCCGGCAATCGATTCGAGCCGTCGATTTCAGAGTGCAAATTTATAAGTGCAAATTATAAGTGCAAATTTATAAGTGCAAATTTATAAGTGGAACGAGTTGGAAAGCGGACGACGAAAGCTCAACGTACGTTCACTGGAATAATACTCAGCAACGTGAGTCTCGAATGTCGGGATAGCTGCTAAGATCGAGTAAACTCTTTATTGTGCATTGTTCTTCGCAGTTTTCTTCACATTTTTCATCGCACTTATTCTCCAGATAAGAGGATGTCCAATCGACTTGTTGTGAGCTCGCTGCTGCTCTTCTTACTCACGATTTTTGGGGGAGAGAGCCGCTGCGGAGACAGACTCGAGCGCGCCCTCGACCTGATGCAGCAAAAGGCCAACTCGGCCAACTCGGCCAACTCGGCCAACTCGGCCAACTCGGCCAACTCGGCCAACTCGGCTGCCCGGAGAAGATTCGATAATAGCGACGAGTCCGATGTTGTTTATCACCAGAGACTTCGATCGGCTCCCATTGACGTCTCCGTCACCAGACTCGTCGTCGAGGTTCGCGCGTCTTTTCTTCTTTACTGGCAGATTTCGGCGTTTGCGAGCTAATATTACGATACCTTTAGATTCCGCACTCCACGGGCTCGAGCACTAGTCGGGACGGCTTGTCCTGGGCCAAAGTCGAGCGTTGCTCCTACGAGCCGAGCAGCAATTCCATTCGCAGTCGGGTGGGCTTCAACGAGCTGGCGGTAACAGGACTCGTACAGCTTGCCGCGGCCAGTGCTCACGCTCGGGACTCGAGCCAAGATCGCCTACTCCTTCCAGCCGAGTCCTGTCGAATGAGTCTACGCCTTCGACGTGCCGGTATGGACTTCTATACGAGTCCGATCGCCAGGGGACGAGGTCAGATGCGCATCCGTACCGAGTCCAGTTTTCTAGAGCCCAGATTCGCCAGTATCTACGCGTACGGATGCAGACCCGTTCTGTCGCCACTGGCCGCCTACGACCGGCTCGACACCAGCGAACCCAGGAAAAGAGAAATAGCCAAGGTAAACGACGTAAACGCGTAAGGTAAACTCAATGATCTTGCGAAAGCCCGATCGTGCCCAGCCAGTCTGTCCTCGCGAAAAACAAATGTACAAAAAATACTTCTTTCTGTATTTCGAAATTTCGATAAAAATCTGTATTTTTATGTACAGGCAAACGCTGACTCGAACTCGGTATCCAACTCGGTATCCAACTCGGTATCCAACTCGGTATCCAACTCATCGGCCAAGGTAGCCAGCGAGAACGAGGACGCCTTGGAGGAGGAGAACCGCCTCGGTGAATCCTTAACCGCTATACCGGCAACGCCTGCTGAGGCAATGCTGGATTCACTTTGGCGCTCTCGCGGCGACATTGCTCGCGAGATGGAGGATGTATTTCTCAGAAGCGCCAGTCAAGCTATTACCCATTACATCGAAAGACAGCTTCATCCAGCCATCAAAGAGACCCTTATGCTCTCCATGGGCTACACTATTAGCTATGGTTGAAACATTTCGACCCTATTTATTTTCGATCGTTCTATCTTACTACTCTCGCGAGTGAGCCACGTTTTTCATCTTCAATATTTACATACCATCTATATATTTATTTATTTAAGTCCATCAAAAATAGTATTCATTGAAAATCTCATTACTATTTTACGGCATCAAAAATCCTAGTTGACTCGTCACGTAGTATGGACTTCTTCCTTTTTCCTTCGTTGTCTTATCTTAACTATACATTTTGTAAATCCTACTTTTTTTAACGAATACCAAAAAAAATAATAATAACTTTCATAATAATCACAAAAACAACAATTATTATTGCTACTACTACTACTACAAGGCTTTCATGATTTATATTTAAAAAGTTACGATGTTTTTTCTATTAACGAAGACGTTTTAATGCATTCAGTTCAGTTCAATACTAAAATTAACAATAGAATACAATTACCTTTACTCTATGTATAAAGACGTTTCACGTCAACATTTTTTAATTTATAAACCAAGTAAATGTACAGACGTCCAATACAATTCATTTTTTTTGATATTTTGTTTCCACGTTTGGACCAACTTAATAAGTAATCACGGGGATTTTTTTTTTCATCAAATACAAGCGTAATAGCATGTGATTTTTATACTTATAATATTTATTTTTTTTTTATTTTATTTCGATGCCAATTTTCAAGATAATCCTTTGCAACATATTTTCAGAGTACGTATTTACATTATTTATCACGTTTCAAAGAAACAATCTGAATTACTACAAGCAATCCACGAGTTTGTACTATTCTTAACTGAAGCATTCAACTGTAGATAAAAAAAATATATATGTATATCACACATGATCTACTTAGAAATTCATTATAATTAGTCTGCATATTTATTTTACTAAAATTTTTCTTTATATATCAAAAAAAAGAACAAGTGCGCGGCAAGAGTATATCCATTGTAGATCCATTTACAAGATAATGCAAAGATCACTTGTTAATGACTGAATAATATCACATAGAAAATATCATTTCTAGCAAATTTTTGCAAATGTATATATAAGCTTTCATTCATCAGCACTGAATTACAACTTTTCACATTGTAGAAATGTGAAAAATGTCTTTACTGTAAATTTATAAAATACTATTCTTACCAAAATCGGATAAAAACCTTAGAAGCAAAATGAAAAAAAAATTATTAAATACAATTAAATAGAATCAAGTAGTAGTTCACGAAATTTTGAATGAAATATATATATATTAGTTAAATTAAAAAAATTGTTTTTACACTGATTGCATGCATCCGCATATCTACCTTTAGCTTACACTTTAATCACAGCGACACACCGCGAAAAAAACTTTCCACAACACTATGCAGCTCGTTGACATCTCCTCCAAGAGTGCGACCAGTTTTCAAGTTAATGAATACTTGAACAGAAAACACTCACGCAAAGAAAAACGCTGGGACCAATGTGCGGCAGCCAGGCGGCAAAGGAAAAAAATAAAGATCTACTAATACTCTGCATTTTTTCACTAAGCATTATTTCTTTGTTTTCTTGTAAATTTTAATACAACACAATAAAAAAAATTTTTACGTTCGACTTTGAATATTATCTTTTGTACAGTCTGTAAATGCCGAGCGATATAGCGATAATATTTAAAGGGTATCTCAACAATATTTTGAGCCTAACCCTATGAATTTTATTGTTTTATTAAAGATTGATAAATTTGTTCATTTATACAATGGCTTAATGCTTCCCGTGTATCGGTAAAACCAAACTGCACTTGAGCACAAGGTGTCTCCGTCAGTCTGCGCAGGCACAAATCATCGTGAAAATACCAGCAGCAAAAGACCGTACGTTACGTTTTTTATTATTGTAGTGTGTTGCGAGTGCTTCCCTCTCTCTCTCTCTCTCTCTCTCTCTCTCTCTCTCTCTCTCTCTCTCTTTCTCTTTTGACCGCCTGTCGCTCGCTCTCCTTGTATAATAATTATCCGTTTCGTCGCATTTTCGTCGAAACGAGATGGGCTACACTGTTCATGAACGTCATCGTCCTTTTGAGTACGCGCGTGTGATTCACCTGGTCGCGTGGGCGGAGATGGGCGAGGGCGGCTGCGGCGGTGGCAGCGGAGGAGACGTAGAGGACAGTCCCGGTCAAGGCTGGTTCTGGTGGAAAGTGTTAGGTAGATGTGGTCTACCCTCAAGTTTCGTATAATCGAGATGGAATTCCTTTGCAACTTTGCGCCAATTTTGCGCGTCAAAATAGTAGTAGGTACCGCGCTCGTACGTTGAGGTTTTTTCGACGAGCCCGAGGCCTGGCGCCTGCGTTATCCATACTTTTTCCTCCGTGTGATATCGCCACTCACGGGCATACCTAAGTTCAAAGCAATCAAGCATAATTTTCGTACACTGAACTTCGTTTGCGCAATATTGAATGAGTAGAAAACTTACAGTTCCGCTGCGGCTGCTAATTGCAACACATCCCCAACGTTCGTGTAAAACATGTAAAATAAAAGATCGTCTTTGTATCGATTTAATTTTACAGGTGCCAGCTTATCCCTGAAAATAATTTCGATCCCGTTAGAATTAAACAAGCTGATTAATCAAGATTGATCGATCGTTACGAATACGATAGGCATTCTATTATTTACCTGATGGTGGCGTTAATGAGGTACTCTGGTGGAACGTGAAAGTCTATATCCTGTGGCCGACAAGGCGTCTCCGCCCAGGGCCCACCGAAATTTTGGTAAAGGTTCTCGGGCGAGTTAAGATTAAGGCCAAGCGCTGTTAGATCTTGGCCAAGCGCTAACGTTACAAGATTAGGGTCTGTTTCAGCTGCTCTAATGAACGTTAACAATCCAACCATGCCGAATTGATCTTTCACCATGCTTGCGGGTATATTCGTCACTTTGCCTGCAATCAAAATATTGATTAGCTCATTTATTGCCTCGCAATACGATTGAGAAATCATTAATTTGATGAAATGAATAAGGATGATCTTTTGCGCAGTAACAACTTATAATTATAATTCATTATAATTGAAAGATTGGAGAGATACGAAAAGCATTTGATTTTAGAGTTCGAATAATTGTACGAACCATCGGGCGATGTTTGAATGCCTTTTTTGGACGATTGCGATTTATCGGAGTTGGACGTCCTGTTAGCTTGCAGTACGTCTGGACTTAATTCCGGACCCAAACCGACGGACAATCCCTTTTCACCGGACATAACGCTACCTCCCGGCGACGGGCCGTCTCTACTTTGTGTTCCTGGTAACGCAGGAAAATCTTCCGAGCTCATTGTAAACTCACTTGCTTCAGACGTTGGTTGTTTGACCATTCCAACTGCAAGAATTTCAAGATTTTCTCTTTATCTAATATGTAAAAACGGTGAAAAATTGAATAGAACTTTTTTAAATAAAATGAGAAAACTTTTTTTAAATCCCAAACTAAGTGCTTAGTGTCTGAAGCTTGCTAATGAGAGAATGGATTGTGCACAAGCTCCTACATACCATAAGGTTGTTTCCCTGGCATGGGACTAGGCTGAGGCATTGAGGAGTCTCCTTGACCCCGATTAGTTAATGAAGGGAATTCAGAAAGGTCCAAAAGCGGAGGCGTGCTCGTATCTCCTCCACCACCAGCACTCGTACCACTACCGAATGCCGAATGAAAATTGTTGATAGTACCTTGAGATCCGTAGTTACGATTTTGTGGTATTCCAAAACCACTCATACCACCCATTGGATTAGTGTTTCTACAAAAAATCCATAGAATAACGTTTACATTTATATGAAATAACAAATTGTATTATTCGTCGCAATATTAAAGCTAACATAGTTTTTTAAATATCAATGAAACTTTGGAGAAAAACTTGACAATCGTAAGTTTCAATTCATTGGTGCATTAAGTATCGTTAAAAAACTTTAAGCCTATAGATAAGTAAACAAATATCTCACCCTAACGTTGGCATATTCCTCCTATCACCAGTAAAAGCTCTCTGACCAAATAGGCCTCTACTGTTCATAGGAGAAAGCTGCTGCTGTTGCGGTTGCTGTGGCTGTTGTGACTGATGGTTAGAACTGGGTTGTGCACCAGCCACTCCCGAAGATGTTCCCCCTGGATGATAGGATAAGTTTGTTCCAACGACTGCAGAATTAGCTGCACCAGAAGTGCTCGTGGATGAGCCCGAAAACATACCGGATGTAGGCGTGACATGACCCGCCAGGGTCGAAGAATTCAAACTGCTAGCACTGCTGGCTGCGCGTATAACTAGACTCGCATTGGCAATACTCCTTGGTGGTTGCTCAAAATTCAGATTGGCCATAGCCTAGTAAATGCACTGCTATCCCCATTCACTGTCCTTGCATGCACTGTACAGACACAAATGGTAATATCAGCAATAAGCCCTTGGTCCACTGTACTCATTACATATGCAATAACAGACAGTCATCATAACCAATAAGACAAATATTGAAAAAGCATTAAAAGCATAAATGAAAAGCCAGTGGAAAAGAAGTGCGCACGCGGCAGAAAGCCGCGGACGAGGGTAGAGTTTGGCAGGAGACTCTGATCCGCTAGGAAAAACGATTACTCCGCTCGTCTTCTGGCCTTCGCAGCGTGAGCAAGTAACAAAACTTAATCAACGGTCGCGCAACAAAGGTGCGCCGCTGCACTAACGCGCGTCCTCGTACCTCTAGATCATCGTCTCGCATCAAGTTCTCTGTGCGCGGGCTCGATCAACAGCGAATCGTTTACTTGGACTTGGACCCAGGCGACGATGACGACGAGGACGACGAGGACAACGAGGACAACGAGGACGACGACGACGACGACGACGACGACGACAACGACGAGGAAGTTTGAGGTGATGCTGGCTCTCCGCCACTGCCTGTCTCTCTCGCTCTCGCACTTACTATCTCTATCTCTCTCACCGATGAGGACGACTAGATGCTATCTCTCTCTCTCTCTCGCTCGCGCAGCTCCGTAGAGCGCCGTATTCGCGATGGTGCGACGTGCCAGTGCGAGCAAGAGGGAGTGAAAGACAAGGGAGACAGAGTGTGACTCTTGGAATAGGGCTGAATTCGCGCTTTCCGTCTGCGTGCGTGTGCAAGCTGGACAATGGAATTAAGGTCGCGCGGACTGACGAAGCATCTTCGGAGGTCGTCGAAGCTCTTGATTATGTTGTTGATGACGGCGACGGCGGGGGTAACTGCTGCGCGGCGGCGGCGGCGGCGGCGGGAGATGCATGCGCCCCAGGCTGCACTCGCTCTCTCTCGCTCTCTTCCGTTCTCTTTTACTCCGTATTTCGCGCCGGCCCCGATGCTAGTTTCTTCCAGCAATTTAACGCTGATAAGCCTCGAAAAGCGAACTCGTATACCGAACCAATAGCTACACCGCGAGAGCGACGACGACTCTTCTCTCTCTCTCTCTCTCTCTCTCTCTCTCTCTCTCTTTCTCTCTCACTAGCGATTTCTCGCACGGACTTCTTGTGTACACATTCGCGTTCGTTTGACGCTTTCGATTAGCGTCCCGGACGGAAAACCTCGAAATCGAGTCTCAACGCGTTCGTTTCTTCGAATAACTTCTGTGCTTCTCTCTTGCCTCTTCTTTTCTCAGCTCTCAGACCTCGGACCTCGGACCTCGGACCTCGGACCTCGGATCTCAGAACTCAGAACTCAGAACTCAGAACTCAGAACTCAGACTCGATTGACCATTCGATCAGGAATTGGAATATAGAGGATGTAGGCTGATCGCTGACGCGAGCTACGGGCTACGTAGGGCTACGGGATACGGGCTACGGGCTACGGTCTACAGTGCGGCCTGCTGCTCTCTGAATAATGCCGAATGCCGACTATTTTTGCGTATTCTCGGGCTTAAAGATACAGTCGAATTCCACGAGAGTACGCTCGAGTCGCGATCAACTTATTTTCTGCAGAGAATCATGATTACTCTGATCTGGTGTCTGGTACTAGGTACTACTAGGTACTACTAGGTACTACTAGGTACTACTAGGTACTACTAGGTACTAGCAGGTACTACGTACTACGTGCACTGTATCTAAACTCGTGCCTCCTGCCCGCAGCCTGATGCGGATTATAGGCTAACTCGATACTCAGACTCGGATTCTAATGCCTTATAATATATATTATGAGCTTATAGATTATATTCGGAATTCGGACAGCCGAGTGTCGCCGAGTGGAGCAGTGGAGCTGGAGCAGGTGTTGCGTGTTGGGCTGTTGGTGTAGGGTGTTGCGTTTGCGGTTAGGCGGTCTGCACATTGCGCGAGTCACATGCAAATGCAATTGCTGCTTTTTTCCCCCAGCGGACGGCGCGAAATTTGATCGATTCAATGTCGACGAGAGTTTTCAGTTACATTTTTATACATTTTTTATAAGACATTCTTCTACTCGGTTATTTCTACAAATGATGATAGTTGCAAATTCGGAAAAATTACACTGATTCTAATTTCGTCTTAGACCCTGCTAAATAGATACTGCCCAAGAGTTTGAAAAACAAACTACAGCTAATTTTTCTTACTTTTCTTTTTTTTTTTCAATATTTTCCTTTAACGATCGCACTCGTCTTATTTGAAAAGCTTTGAAATAAATAACACGTAAAAAGTGTAGAACAAATGTATTGTATGTCAATTATTGTACTGCTGCGCGCATGGAGGGTTAGAGGGTAGTCTTTACTTTGCTTATACAATGAGCATATATACTGCATTAAATCATAGCGTCAACAGTGGTCTGCTGATAACCTAAAACTAAAGCACGGGAATTCAAGCATTCAGTCTGATTTAAAGCAAATTTTTTTAGCTAAATATGAATCTAAGAACACCTTTTCGCTTTGCATTGTATCGGAATTACAATTTAATGAAAAAACGGAACTTCAAAGTTGACTGTTTTAATCGAAACAAGAGGCAAGATGCTGATAATCTTCATGAGAAAACAACCCACTTTGGATTCAAAACAATTAAAGAATCTGAAAAGACGAAAGAAGGTATTGTCTTTTTTTATAATAAGTATTTTAATAATGTTCAGTGATTTCTTTCGTAACAATAACACTTGTTGTTTTATAGTTTATTCGGTATTTGAAAATGTCGCAAATTCTTATGATCAAATGAACGATGCCATGAGCTTTGGTATCCACAGAATATGGAAAGATCAATTTATACATACATTGAACCCAGAACACGGTTGCAGACTTTTGGATTGTGCCGGTGGTACAGGAGATATCACATTTCGATACTTAACGTATTTGAAAAATAAATGTAATCCAAAAGCGATTAAGAGTCATGTAACTGTTTGCGATATCAATGAGAATATGTTGAATGTGGGACAAGCAAGATCTGAAAGACAAGGTTTTACTTTGGAAAACGGATACGATATTGCATGGGAACAGGGTAACGCCGAAAGCCTTCCTTTTCAAAGCGAAACTTATACAGCATACACAATTGCTTTTGGTATCAGAAATGTAACAAGAGTCGATAAGGTACTGAAAAATAATGAAATTCCCTTGTGTATTCTTATTACAATATATTGAAATATTATATTTTTTAGGCTTTGTCAGAAGCTCATAGGGTATTGAAACCAGGGGGAAGGTTTCTATGTTTAGAATTCAGTCACGTGGACAATGATCTATTGAGATGGTTAGTATAGTAAATACTTCTAGTTCGGAAAAATCATTAATATTGGATAATAATTCTGTTTTAGGGTTTACAATCAATATTCATTTCAAGTAATTCCAGTACTAGGTACACTCATTGCTGGTCAATGGCAGCCTTACCAATATTTAGTGGAAAGTATCAGAAAATTTCCAAAACAAGATGAATTCAAAGTACGTTTAGAAAATAAGAATAATGATGCAATAAACTAGTCCCATATGAAAAGTTAAGGTAAAACTATTCTTTTGCAGGAGATGATTCAGAATGCTGGATTCAAAAGAGTGACTTATGAAAATATGACCTTTGGAACAGTTGCTATACACATAGGACATAAAGAATAATGTTCAATTTAATTGAAACAAAAAATGCCTTATTTCTCTATGAAGTTAACAATGTACATGTAATAAATGATATAAATGATATTTTGACATTAATAAGGTTTTTTATTATTTATTTAATTGCATTAAAAGTTTGTAGATTTCGGATTATAAATATGTTATATTTTACCGCCAGACTGAACGTGATACTTGGCGATATAAAATATAACGGCATTGGACTAACCAGTACCCAGTTCGCCTGCACCGTCACTGTTCAACAGTCAATACTCTCATAATATGCACTATAATCCACCCAAATCCCAATGCCCAATAGCTCAATGCCAATTAAATAGGTGGGCTATCATATATATATATATATACACACGTGTGTATAGGTCTGTTTCAACTTGAACGCTGCCGGTGTGCGTGTGCCGGTGCTGCCGTCAATGTTAAACTAGAAGTTTCGCGCGCAAACTAAAACTACAATTGCAAAACATAACTGAAGATATATAAAGAAGAAGTGTATATAAATTAACATTTATGCAAATATACTTATAATTTCACTTAATTTTCATAAAATTACTTTGTTTCAATTCAATAATATACATAGTAAAATTAGAAAAGGTAATATGAATGTAGGTTAGATTAAGAAATAGGAAAATATTGATAAACGTTGCATTTTCTAAATATGTATATCTAACATTGTTGTAGAATTTATTTATGCATCAGAATGCAGAAGTTGCAAAGACTGAATAGAGAAATAAAAAGATTGATTGATCATCCGCCAGAAGGAATAATTTGTTACGCTTCTAATAAGACCAATCTCTTCGCAGTTAATGTTATTGGGCCACACGATAGTCCATACGAAGGCGCACTTTTTCAATTGGAGTTGCAAATTCCCGATCGTTATCCATTTGTTCCTCCACATCTTAAATTTGTTACACCAGTGTATCATCCTAATATTGATACTCAGGGTCGGATATGTATGGACTTGTTGAAAATGCCCCCGAATGGTGGTTGGAAACCAATAATCAGTTTAGAGAACTTAATAGTGGCAGTACAGTCCTTACTGGGGAATCCGAATCCCGATGATCCTTTAATGATTGACATTGCTGAAGAATATCGTTTCAACAAAAAAGAATTTGAAAGGAAAGCAAGAAAGTATGCCCAAGAGCACGGGAGAAAAATGTGATTTATAGTGTTTTAGTGACATTTGTTGAAAATTGTGTGTTAAAATTCATTATTTCAGCAAATTTTTTCTAATAATGTATATTGTCGATTTTTAAGTTGTATCAAATGTCAATTTCTTGAAATAAAGTATTTTTGGTCATTTAGTCTATTTCTATGATTTATTAGGAAAGATATTGTAAAGCTATGAAAAATAAATATTAGGAAAAGTTCTGGCCATTAAAGTATTTTATTAAATTCCATGTATAGGAAACAACAAGAAGAGTTAACATTACATGCTAACGCATTATTCAAGCGAGTTACATAGAATCTTAGTAAATATATTTTAGTTAACTGGGCTCTATACCAGTCTTAATTAAAAATGATATTTCTTTTATCACAATTTTCTTTTAGTACACCCAGCAAGAATGTTGTTAAGCTATTATTGAAAGCTTTACCAAACTTTACAGCTAAAATTTCTTATACACTAATGAAATCAAGCACAGAATTATTAAGTATTGTAAAAATCTTACAATTATAATACTAGAAATGCCCGAATCATTTATATTGCGGAAATAATAATGAATTTTTTCGTACGGACGCATGCACATTTATACAGACAGAAATAGAGGAAAAATTGATATGTATTAGCTTTGTTAATAGCGATATCATTTAAATTTTGAAACGGATCCAATCAATATGATTTTGTTTCAAATACTTAGACAAATTATAGAATACAAATCTAACAGAACAGTAACCACCGAAATTTTAACAAGCTTGATCATAACAACCTTTTTCTATTTTTGTAATAAACAGAGATTTTGAGGCACACAGCAAAAGGCAGTGAACAGTTTTTTAAGTGTTTCCAATGTCTGCATTTTTCGAAATTTCATCTAAATATACAAATAGAGATAATGCATTTTTATCACAATAGTTTGTACATACTTTGTTCAAAGATAGGAGGTAAAAAATTTATCTATAGAATATATTCTGTTATAAGTGGCATGGATTCTACAGTTGATATGACATTGTCATCCAGAAAGAACAAATGCACTATGATATGACATTGGCTGCACGACGCAGACACAAATACCTTTCACTACTTTGCTTATAAAGCAACGCTTTTTTTATCTTTATCGTTCGCGCAATTTCTCTGGCTTATATTTATGTTATAGAAACGTGTATTACATTGACTCGTATTTCTCAAAACAAATCACTAGTCTTAAATTAAAAAATACGTGTACAGTACATACATGCTCGAGAAATAGTAATAATGCATACTAATACTGAGCATTCCTAGCCACGAGACCACAGAATTTGAGCTTCGCAAAGCTCCTTGTGAGCGTGAATTCGTAATACTTTGTATAAATTTTCTAAAATTTGTATACAATATTTAAATAGAGTTAACTACAAACTCTCTGGCAGTTTAAGAATTTAACACCCGCCTTTATGTACTTCGATGTACAAGTACATATTTTATAAATACGATTCTACATGCAAATTTTCGTTAAAGCAAGCAATTGCATTATTTTTCCTTTTATTAAAAAAAAAATATATATATATATATATATATATATATATGAATTAAACCTATGCATTCTTCACATGACTCAATTCACATGTCATTTCAAACGTAAATTATATTTTTCAACGTTTTCCTATAATAATTCATTTGACATATTAATCATTATTGATATTTTATTACTCTTAAAAATGCATTTGGCATAAGACGCGTCATTATCTCGGATTTCACGTTTTTGCGTATCTTATATTCTCGGGAAGACAAAAATAAATAATTTACTAGACCGAATACGCGGGCGCGCGCAATTGCTCAAAGCTCACAAACTGCGATTTTGCGTCTAACTGTATGTATAATAAATAATAATTATAATAATGAATAATAATGAATAATAATGAATAATAATGAATAGTAATGATGATAATAATAATAATATACGTAATGTAATACCAATAGAAAGACATCTTCGCCGCTCGGCTGCACGAAATTGTATGTTCTGTGTGTATATAATCGATGAAAGCGATACGAAGTTAACAAAGTCGTTATTGAGAATGAACGATAACTATCGCATGACCATGTACATGTTCTCTTGTTGCGTTTGTTGTTGAAACTCGTGGAGGGCAATGTCTTGAAGTCTTGGCAGCATCGGTACATAATCGGAAGTATCGACTTGGACGATACGGTTCATCGACAAAGGAGTCTTGTCCTCCGGGGTAGGTGTCGCGTCATCCTGGGTACTCGGTGTTGCCGAACGCGTTCCCCCTTCCGAGTCTAATCCATCGTCGCTGAAACTGCGAGAAAAACCATAAGCCCGATAAGTTTGTTTGATTCGAAATAGTTCATCGGCATAGGTATCAAATATATTTGTATCGCTAGACCTTTCATTTCTAGTCGATCCGGAACCACATCTCTGCCTGGGCGGAAGCGGAGGTGGTTCTAACTTCGTTTCGGAACTCAGTATCAGTTCGCCAGGATCTTCGTAGAGATTCGAAGGCACGCGACGCGTTCTCGCGGGGACGAAGTCGTCTAAAATTTCCTCGTAGATGCCCGAAGCAACGGAGATGTTAGAAATGCGTCTGAGCGATGGCTCTTCCAGCTCTTCGAGACTGGACATGACGTTGGCCATAGGTGCAGGTTCTGGCTGGTAAACGTTATCCACAGCTCTCTTGTGCAAGAGACTCGCCGTCATTTTCGAAGAGATCTTCTCGAAGCTCCCATTACTAGCAACTATATCGTTCAGGAGTTTGGCTTCGCTACCGGACCTGGCGGATAACAACAAACCCAGTCCTGCATTGACGATATTCGCTGCGATTTTATGCTTCAGCGCTTGGAATCCGGGCTCTGGACAGGACTGTTCCTGCTGAGCGGCCAACCTCAGATCGCCTTCGCTGAGACTCAACGGTCGCTGATTGTGAGCGTGCACCTGTTTGTGCCGAGGTCCTCTACCCTGAGTCACCAGATCCTGCAGCAGTCTTGCGGCGTTCAGACAAAAGACGTGAAGTTCACCGACTCCACCTCGGAACTCTTTCGTCGTGTGAATAACACAGATACGCTTTACGTCCTCTGGTCGACCCGAGCTCGACAAGTGAAACTGGCTGGTCTCTTTCCAGTCGAAGGTCTCGACGATCTCGCCCGTGTGTACGTCCTTCAGGAAGATGCCTGAGCGGCTAGCCACTAGATCGCCGTACAAGCCTGTTATATTACATAATACGAGTTATTCGTCAAGCATAGTCAAGTAGTCAAGTACACTGACTGGGTAGTGCCTCGAGCGACCAGCTTCGATCGAACGGTCGAGTTCACATTGCCAGTGATTGCCATTATCGAGTTTCGAAAAGCAGCGACGAGCTACTTGGAGAATCGAGAGACACGCAGTTATTCGCAACAGAGTGTATATACGTGCTGTTAATCGCGGCAACGTTCAACGAACGAACAACCGCGCCTCTCGGCTATAGCGACGCGACGCGAGAAAGAAATGAAAAGAACAACGCCTTACCGGTTAATCCAGCTGATCTCGAGTGTGCATTATCGACCATAGAGACGTTGAACGTGCCATCCATAAATCTATGCCTCCTTGGTCTGAGAAGTTGTCTGAGACTGGACATCCACCTCTGGCTCTCGCTTTCGGAACTCGCAGCTAAATACAACAGCGGTTTCCTCTCCTTGGCCGGAAATATTCCGAAGGCAAACTGTTTCGAGCGCGACTCCGTACGACATATGAGCGCGTTCGACGGTATCCTGATGCAGCTGTCCTTGTCGCTGCTCGCAGATGCCGTCACGGTATTATTGGACGAGGGAACGCCGTGGTCCAGTAAAATCTCGAGACCCAATCCTGGACCGAGTTTTCGAACGGAACACCAGTGTCTTCGCCAGACTTTCCACGGCGCCAAGCTGCGCTTTTTCACGCGTTGACCCATACACCTTCCGCCGGGCAATTTCGCGTCCATAAAACCGCAAAGTTCCGTGTCTTCGCCTGCCATGATTCTCCCGGATTCTGAAAAAAATTCAACACGATGCCCAACCTGTATCCTATGTCAAATCCAGCCAAGTCAATCACATTTTACACACATGTACGCTTCCAACAGAAGTGTGCGCGAGCCTGTGCGCGAGCGTGTGCGCGAGCGTGCGTACAAAAACAAGTCTGCATAATAGCGATTCTAAAAAATCCGTTGGCAGTCTGTGCAAACTTGGCATTTCTATTAATACTCGTCAATACGCGACATTCCTTGTCAGTCGTCAATTCGACTCGCCGCCGTTTCGATGAAAAAAATCTCAAATAATGGTGAAAAAGTCGATAGTAGTTGATAGTACGGTGATGATGGTACGGTGATGACAGTAGTGAAGCGGAAGTGGCTTCCGCTGTTTGGGGTGTGCGGAGCAGAGGTGAAAAAGCACGTAAGAGGATTAAGGGCGAGGTCCTCCTCCTCGCGCGTGTGTGTGTGTGTGTGTGTGTGTGTGTGTGTGTGTGTGTGTGTCTGTGTGTGGGGGGGGGGGAGGCAGAGTTTGTCTTTTCAGTCCCAAGAACGCGCATCGGGCACGCTCAGCTGTTTATTACAATGAATAGATGATGGATGTTTTTGAAGCGAGGAGAAACCGACTCCGGTCCGGGGCTGTATATGCGGCGGAACGGCGAAAAAACGTCCACGTGCATTTTACGTATGTACATCCGTGGCTGAAAAAATCCAACGACTACTAATGTAAACGACGGCAATTACCTCGAGTTTGTTCTCTCGACAAAAAACCTCGCCGTTGCCAACCAACGGTCTTGTCTTTCTTTAGCCTCCTTTTTCAGAGGAGAACTCGACACTGGCTGGACGTCAAATAAAGCACTTGTGCGCACCTTTTCGTCAGAATAATTCGAGAGCCTCCATTTCTCCGAGAAGAGTCGTCCTCGCGCACATCTCACGCGGAAGTTAGATTAGAATTAAAAACTGAATGAAAAGCAGAGCGTATAAAACGTTGGAAAGAACTGTCCGTACCGAGGCCTCGCCGATGACTAAAGTACCCGAAGCAGAATAGCGGCTGCGCTGCGCTGCTCTACTCGGCTCTCTCTCTCTCTCTCTCTCTCTCTCTCTTACACACGTTCGCTCTTCCCCCCTAACGCTCTATCCTGTCCCCTGTCCCTATAGCGTATACTTGTATATACGCTTGTACATAGGTATACCTATATATGTATATACAAACGAAATATTACGGCTGGCGCAGGAAAGAGTAGAGAGAGAAAGAGAAAGAGAGAGAGAGAGAGAGAGGAAACTGGATAACCCCCACCTGCTGGATCGATCCGCACACACAGGCCCCACCCTGCAGTTCACTGCTCTTTCTCTCGCTCTCTATCAGCGCGAACCGTTGGGATATTAGGCTGCGTTTTTGCGCTGTGTACACGTATACGTGTATACTTACGAAGCGTTTGCGAATACGATTACTGATTCCTGCAGCTCTTTTTTCAGAGAGGGCGTGTATGGCGAGGGCGGGGGGGGGGGGGTGAGGACGGAGATATATGAGTGTATATACGCGCGCGCGCTCGAGATAATGATGTTTTATGCCAAAGGTAAATATAATATTGGCTTCATTCGAGAGAAACGCTTAATCTCGAATACACACGAAACGTCAAATTCGAGCGACTTTATTTTCATTGCCGAAAAAAGTTGATTCTCGACGCGCGAATACGTATTGCAAAGTAATCGATAAGCCTATCGGTGTACAAGAAGATATAGAAAATGTTCATTCCTGCTTTTCCCAATGGATGAATACGCGTGTGAAAAAATGACAAGTACGCAGAAAAAATAAACGCGACGTCAAGAATGTTTACTTAGCCTGACTAAGTTGTATAGTTGTAAAAATGAAAAAAAAAAGTGTTTTTCTCGTTAAGTAAGTTTAGTAGGACTAGGACAAGAAGGATTGTATCGCTGGATCGAATTAAGCTGCGAGTGCGACAGCGGCTGTCTAGCTGTGTGAATATACGCTGGTCGATGCACTTCCTTTACCGATGTTGCCAATGCCAAGGACGCTTTTACTGCGCGAGTTCGCATCTACATGTACGTGAATACCTATATGGGGATGTTCATCGCATCACTTTTCCTCTGGACTAGCGCTCGTTAACTGTTTTGAAAACATTCGAGTAAATCGGCCTCTAAGCCAATGTGGCCAATGTGGCCAATGTGGCCAATGTGGCCAATGTGGCCAATGTGGCCAATGTGGCCAACGTGAACAATTGGCATACCCCCTGCGTCTATCCCTACGAGATAATATTAAGAGAAGGAGAAAAAGTACAATAGAACTGAAGTAGCGACGAGGGTGTATATAACGAGGAATCCGCTTACCTGAAACAAGCTTGATCCTGCGGTACAGCATCTTCAAGTGTCAACGACGAGTGTCAACGACGAGTGTCAACGACGAGTGTCAACGACGAGTGTCAACGACGAGTGTCTCGTTGCCCTACGGGGACAGGACAAGATTGCAAGCGCCGGGGTCCACGGACCACTGTAAAAAAAGACAAGGTCTATGGACAGTTGCTCGTAAGCACCGGAGTGTCCCGATTCCCGATACGGAATACTCGTGGCATTGGGTCTTTACGATGGTCCTCCTCGACGAAATGCGTCACCCGTCACCGCAGAGCCAGCGAGAATAAGAGACTGCACGCGCGAGCGCGCGCACGCCTTGTGTACAAATCAGCAGAGGCAACGTTGAATTCAGCAGGTCGTTCAATTCGATGCATTCGATGAAAAATATGCAATTACACATTATATTGATAAATGACATACGTGCAATATAAAAAGTGCAACGGTTGTATATAAACATACTGTCGAAATATCGTGGATTCGTTGCTCGTTAGAGTTGCGAAAGAGAAATGAGGCAAGAACATTGAATGTTAGTCCAAGGCCTTTATACGTCTTTGTATTATAATAATAGTACAATGAGGTGCGTACGTTCTTACGCGACGTCTATTGGCTACCTATATCTGCGTATTTCTATATATCTATTCATATATCTAGCCAGGGGTTATATCAGGACAAGGGTTAACGCCCCTATTGTCTTCCCAACGAAGTTGTATAATTATTATAATAAGGTGCAGTCGGGCTCCACAGGGATAGAGTTCGAGGAAGCGTTGTTTTGCCTATCGGCGCGTGCACTTGCATGTGACGATAGGCCACTGCATAATAATAATATCTCTAATCCTATCTTTAAGTGGCCTCTGGAGTACGGGAGAACTAGGTATACCTCCGTCAGCTAGGTATACGTACCGAACCGACCTACGACACAAACAAGCTCATAAAAGCTCAGAAACGGCCATAAAGTACAGGAGTGCGAATGTGATAGAGACGGAGGGGGCAGGAGCGGCAGGAAGGGCCGGAGGGGCAGGAAGGGGGCAGCGGGAGAGGAGAGACCCAGAAAATTTTAATCCGCAATATGATGCACAAAGGATCCTATTTGCTAATTGATTTCGTTTCGCGAGAAACATCATATAACTTTTGTGCAGCAAACATTTATTCGTCACTGATGAGCGTCGAACGCGCTCTCGCGCGATCTTGAACTAGTGCGATAGAAGGATCATTCTTGTCTCCGAGAGAGAGAGAGAGAGAGAGAGAGAGAGAGAGAAGAAACAATGAAACAGAAACGTGCGAAATTCATTTAGGCCTTGGCCCAGAATCTCAATGAGACCCTGGAAATACGAGTTCTCTCAAAGTTGCTATACTTTCTTAACGGTGACGTATTCTTTAATCTGACTCTGGAGATCTTTTTTTTTATTTTTAGGTTGCTCTACAGTGATTCGTTACCTCGTATGAAAGGCAGATTTCATATATCCATATATTGCGCCTTCTTCATCATCAGCGGAATACGCTCCTAGGGTCTGAACAAATTCAACCTGATAAGTATTTTTTATTTTTTAACTTTGTTTTATTCATTCTTAATTCAAGGTATGCCGTTCATTTAATAAATATCCTTTAATCGAAATATCCTTTTTTAATCGAAATTTATGAATCAAGGCCGCTCTTTTTACTCGGTAATAGTAATATTATTAAGAATATTTAATTAATGCTTCTTTATGTTTGACATTCAGAGCTCAAATGGTTCATTGGTATTTTATTGGAAATTTCCGAGTCAACTCCGTATTTCCCGGCGATTTATCATTTTATTCTTCGATCAGTACACCGCGTAAAGATGGAAAAAGCTTGAGATTTCCCCGAACGCTATCGTAATTCAAAGTAAAAAATATGGCTTATACAAAGAAATGGCCAGGAAAACAGAGCAATAAAAATGGTCCCAAAGTCATTAAGAGAAATTGGTACTTGGCACTCGGCACTCGGCACTAGGACCACTCGGGCGTAAAAGTATTTTTCATTCTCGCTTCTGTCTGCTAATCTCTTTTAAAATTTAAATTCGAAAGACAAAGCGTATATAGCCATATGTATAATTTAAGTATAGATAGTGTACCGCTTTGACAAATGACGACCGTTATAGTGCGTGGAGAGCGAGAAAGATAGAGATAGAGGAGAAAGGTATAGAGAAAACAGGCGTCAACGTACGGTAAGAGTCTCCCGCTGTAAAATCCGATATATTAAGTCTTCTTTTGGTATTATACCGGTCGAGAGTGGCTTCGCCAAAGCCAGATGCAAATGCCGTCAACACGTGCGCTTAGTCTAAGTCTTTGGTTTTGCCCACTTATTTTTCCCAAAATATAATTAAGCATGATGTGCTGAGTACTGTGACTGAATACTCGATAAATAAAAAATTGAAATATATAACAATAGAAATGATGATCGTGCGTTAAGGTTGCACTAGATACAATGTAATGTGTTGTAATGTGTTGTAATGTGTTCAAATCCACGTAGAAGTCAGTTCATTCATCATACATTCACCAGTAAGATCGATCGGTAAGATCCATCAGTATAAGATGAACGCGCGACAACATTTGTATGCACCAGAGTAGAGCTAGAGCTAGTCGTAGACTGAGTCCTATATATCCTGTATATCCTGTATATCCTGTATATCCTGTATATCCTGTTTATCCTGTATATCCTATATATCCTATACCATCCTATAAGTATATACACGAGCATAATCAATAATTGTTTCACGATTATTTGACAGATGAGCTGCTCGTCTGGAATAATTAACGGTGCGACGATGACGTAAGCCAATAACCCGAGAGAAGCATAAATTTCGCTCTACTATATTGCAATTCGCAAAATCAAATGAAGAATTTGACATAGGCTATAAATGAATTTACGAGCCGAGGGCGTGAAAGGGCTCTGGTTCAGGTGCAAGGTTTGCGCGCTCTCACAGATAAGAATCGTGTCATCTGTATCGTTGGTCCTACTAGAACTACTACTAGTGGAGTTACGTTGCAGGTTGTTCTGCTCAGGGCGTCACGGCGTCACGGCGTCACGGCGTCACGGCGTCGTTGCGTCACGCCGTCACGCATTGCACCGCAGGGCAAGCATTTAGATCTCGACCGAGGCAGGTGTGCGGTGCAAATGCAAAGCCGAGCTACATCCTCGGAAAAGCGTCGCGACACTTTGGTCCTCCTACTGTCTGGAGCCGGCTCGGGCCGGCTGGAGCGCAATTCTCGCCCCGATACGCCTTTCTTCTTCTCGCGCGCATAAATAAAACTTGTTTGTACTATTCCGGAGTGGCGCACTAGTGGGGGACGTATACCGATATACCTACATTAGAGGCACTTCATAGGTACAGGGGCTCTCAGCTTTAAAGCTCGCAACGCCCCTTCCTTTGCCTGCGTATTCAGTGATACAGATACACTAATCAGATACAGATCTTCGGCAGTACGCGTGTGCAGAACGTACTTTCGAATCGAAGATCGCAAATCGAACGTCGTATTTCGTATATCGTAACTCGTAAGTCGCATTCGTTCGCGCGCTTTACGACTTGTTTACTCGTGTTACTCGTGTACTCGTGTACTCGTGTTACTCGTGTACTCGCTTACTTGTTTACTTATTCGCCTGCTTGTCTCGGAAAGGTACAGACGGGCCCTGGGTTTTACCCGGCCCCGGCGGGCCCAATTTATTGACGGGATATACATTGTCGACAGGGGGTCCTCACAGTCGAATTAGAGCGACTGACGATTCTAACGCTCTCTACTCATCGATATGTATCACATACATAAGGCGCATTTCTTTTACACTTATTTCGAGTGAGCTCTACAGTTATATATATATGTGTGTGTGTGTGTTGTGTGTGTGTGTGTGTGTGTGTGTCAATATATATATTAAAATGTACTAAAAGGCCTTGCCTACTTTCTACCAGCGTTTGAGCCCTTTCCTCCATTTCGTTCTTTCTAAAATTATTCCACTTACGATTTTAGCACCATCTTTGGTCACGATATAAATGCACGTGGCTCACGGCAACGAAGATAGATACACATAGAAGTGGAAAGCCCTATCTTAAAGTGAGGCGACCAAACCTCAGTACGCACCCCGACCAGGGGAGTCGCTACGATCTGATTCTTTGACGCGATGGTACAAGTAGCAAGCGGTCGATAAACTACCTATTCAGATGATAATCTTTAGCGAAATCACGAGCGTTGAAATTTTTTCAATTTTGTAGATGATGGTTCAAATCCCACCAAATTTTCCATTTTTTTTTCTTTTTTAAACAACAGATACTGATTTATTTTTACGATTTAATGCGTAAAAATAAAAATGTTACATATTTTAGCTTATAAAAAACAGAAATTATTAATTAATCTAACAGGTTTCCTCACTACTCAAGAGGTACTGACGTACTGTTATCAGCGCGTTGGACTTTTTTTATTTTAATTGAAAATATAAAAAATGTGGAGTCCATCGCCTTCCATCAGGGAAAACACGACAAAGATAATTGTAAAATTAAAATTGAAATTATACTATTATTGAACACACATTTTTCCCTGAAGGCAGCCCTACTAAAACCACAAAAATCTTTGACAAAAATCCTAAAACATATATATATTAAATGAATTAAATTATTTATTAAATTATAGCAATGATCATATGAAGCTAAAGGTCAAAAATACCCTGCAACTGCTCGGGAACATTCCCTGTATATACTGAAATATAATATTATTAATTATCGAACACTTAGACATCTAATTTAAGCAACTTCTTGTTAGGCCGATTTCCTGTTGCTATATTTTCACGCTTATTAACTTTTTTATCTCTGTCGGGTGTAAAAATAAACAATGTAGTTATGTGGTTTTGTTTTTATTATTTGGTTGAAAACAAAATAAAATTATGTAATAAAAAATTCGCATTATAAATAATATAAATACAATATTAGTTCTATGAACATTTCAATAATTAATAATAAAATAATATTATGTTTAGGTAATTACAACACCGAAAATTCCACTGGATTTGAACCCTGATCAACAGGATTACTACGTCTAAGTCTAACACGCTTAACAGTCTACTACTACTACGCTAGACCTCTTTATAATTTTTTTGCTGTAGTAGCTTATTAATTAAGCTCTCTTAGTTTTAAGGATAAGGATTTAGATATAAATGGTTGAACTATACATTTTGAGAATATTGTATTGATTTGAAAATGTTTTGATCAATTCTTATAATAATTAGCATGTAAATGATTAGCTAAAATAATGGTTATCATCTGAATAGGTAATTTATCGACCGCTTGCTACTTGTACCATCGCGTCAAAGAATCAGATCCTAGCGACTCCCCTGGTCGGGGTGCGTACTGAGGTCTGGCCGCCTCACTTTAAGATAGGGCTTTCTACTTCTATCCGTATCTATCTTCGTTGCTCACGGTCTTAATATCGTAAACTCTGCTCCTATCCACTACTTCGCACTAGCTCAATTCCAGTTCAAAGCTTAAATTAACCTTTCCTTTACAATTTACAGTATCAAAGTATCGTAGAGCAGACTATGCTTCTTACGAGTGACGTAAATTTATTCTATTAACTTTTTAACAAATAAAAAAGAATCTAGCTTTAATAGACCATCATGGTTGCCTGTACAGGAAATATTCTTAGAAGCAGTTTTAATTTGTTGAGCAAACGTGTCGTAGACAAACTAGCGATAAATCGTAAGTACAGCTACCCTGATTTTCGGAAGTTCTGTTTTCTTACTAAATCATTTCGTTTTTCTTTCAGTCACAAGACAACTTTACACTCCCAATTCAATGGGAATGAATGGCTATTTAAACGCCAGAGACTACGTTAAGTCTCAATTTACGGATGTTCACCAAATGTTTTTTAATAAAATGAGAGATTCGGTAAATACCGAGAATTCTATGGTTTTTACGGAGGATTTAAAAAGTATGGTACACATGGTCACAAAGAAATCAGAAGATTTGGAGCTATTGTATACGATGCTAAAAAAATATCATTCTCAAAATAATTTAAGGTTCGGAAGTTTCGTATTCGGTACTGTTGTTATGAGGACTTTTTACCATTTAGACGAACCAGATCTAGCTCTAAAAGCATTCAATGATCCAGAGTTAATAAATTTCTTCGATCAAATAATGTCTCAGCAATTGCTTTTGAATTTATTATATAATCATGGTAAATATAAGGAGATTAGAGAAGTTTACGATTTTATTAAAACTAAAAATATCAATGGTATTGTCCACCCCAAAAATCCATTTATCATCTTAATGGGTGCGTGCTACAAAGAGGTACATTTTTTCTTTTTGCATTATATGCATTATATTCTTTTTATTGTCCAACATTTTGTTTCTTATTCAAATATTTCTATTTTCACAGAACACGAAAGAAAGTTTTGACTATGCCATTGATTTGTCCAAGGAAGTTCAATCGAGAGGTTTTGAATTTCCTCGCAGAGCAACGACATTTTTGGCAGCATTAGCTTTAAATCAAAATGAACCTGGCATAGCATTGGAAGTTGCTTCCTTAGCCAAAAATGTTAGATACATTGATATTAGATGTATTAAAGTGGAAGCCTATGCTGCTCTTAAGCGTGCTGATGAAATTATGGTACACTTCCGTTCAACGTTACAAAATGATGGCTCCATAAGACGTAAATTGTCTTACTTTAAAAATACCGTAGGTATTTTTTATTTTTCAATATATTGCGTCTATTCGTTTTATTCAAACAATTTTATACATGTCATTATAGATTGAAAAAGTTGAAAAATATGTCGAGAGTGAAAAGTTTGATGATAATTCCGAAATCGTGAAAATGTTGAAACAAATAAAGTTGCACGACTATGTTCAGTCGGGTGTAAGTAGAAAACATTTTTTTTAACACGTTTTAACAGTCCACAATGAGCGAAACCTAACTTGGACTTCATTTTTTAGACTTTGGATGAACATATATCATTACCAATTGATCAAATCAAAAGTAATAACGATGCAAGATCATGGCAAACATCAGAAGCTGGAAATACACAAAATAGATATCCCTCGAATAGAAAATTCAACAAAAATACTGATGTTATATACAAGAAAGGATTAAGAGATATTAATTAAATAATGTTTATTAACGAAGAATAAAATCTATCAATAATCTATGAATAATGTGCGCTTGCATAAAAAAAATGTACTGGAGCCAATTTCAAACTTTGCATACATTTCAGTAATAAAATTTTTGTTACAAAAATTTTATATATATTTAAATAATTTGATCTTTACTTTTCTTTACATACAGCTACCTTTTTAATGATAAGCAATATCATTTGCATGTTTCTCGTTTTTCAAAAGCCATTGCTCCATACTCCTCGTGCATGGTAAATTGTTTCGAACCCTTGATGCCAAAACCATCAACCAATGAGCATTCTGTTGTGAAATCTTAGCCCATCTACAAATATCGTTAAATTTCTAATTATATTGTTATTTGTCATCCTTGTTATGCAAGATTGTTAAAATTTCAATTATTACCGAGGCATAAGTGCCGTTATAAGATTAGACCAACTATCTATGCTGCCTGGATATGAATGTACTGTATTTAATACTGAGCGAAGGCCTCCATTAGGATTTAATGTTATCAGTTTACTAAGGGATGACATGCAACTCATTTTGGCAATATGTTCACTCGATACGTCTTCGCTCAAAAGCAAAGCTTTATCGACACATTTATTGAACGAATAATCGCTTATAGTTAGTAAAATTTTGGCTAGATAAGTCCACAGCTCGGATGAATCTGAAAGAAAAAAGTAGAATTCAATTGTTCTTTAGCTATTGAATAATACTTTAATGTTTCAAGCTATTTGTTATTTGTTATTATTGTACCTGGATAACAGTGTATGTACTGTCGAAGTACTTTAGAGGCACCTTCTTTGTCGTTCTGGGTAAGGTACGAATAAGCTATGAGTTTGACAATATGATTTCTATATTCTGAATTACCATCGTGATTCTTCAGTTCTTTCAAAACCAGATTCGTAAGATTTTTATCCCCATCGAGCATTCCCAAAGCAGCTAATGTTAAATATCCAGATATAATAGGAGGCTGAATGGCAACAGCCTGGAAGAGAAGTGTTTTAGCATCGTTACTTTCTTGGAACATGTATGCCATCGATGCCATCGCACAAAGTACATGAGCCTTATCGGTGTCGCTATCGGCCAACCATTCTACTGCAGCATTATATGCCTCGTAAGATTCTTTGTAGTGCTCCGCTAAAATAATATTTTCATCGAGTGAACGGTAGGTTTAAAGATTTCAACGATACTATCGGATGTTCAATTTTTACCTTTGAATAGAGATATAGCTAACTGACAATGAGAAATAAAGCTTGGTTCATTGATCGATAAACAATGCTTTACAGCCTCTTCATAAAGTTCTTGTTGCACCAAGACACGGGCTAAATTTATGCTTAATAAATCTTTCTGTTTACTGTCTTTGGCATATTTTAAAGCAATTGAAAATTGTTTTGCTGCGGGCCTGTAAAGCTCTTGTCTTTCTAATAGTAGTCCATGAGCGTTCAATGCATACGGATCGTTAGGAAAATGAACTACAACAATAGAACTGTTTATTGTTTCAAGTAATATTAATCGATTATGAAAAGAAAAATTCATTTCCTACAATACCTGTGTACCACTGTACTCCATCTGTGGCAACTGTTATAGCATGCATATTTTCAATAACATACGTGTAAAGTGGATCTTTTTTTGATTCAGGATCCATTATAGTCTTAATTACCCAATGGGTATAACCAACGGCAGCTTGATGATGATAGCCTAGTTTAATGGCATGACGGAATAAATCCATTGCATCCTTTGGCGATACTTTCTCCGCAATCAAAGCTTGGCCAATCCAACAGTTGATATAAGCTGGATCAATCTTTTGAGCCCATGAGAAAGCTTCATTTGCACGATATACATCATCTGTCGAAATACGTGAAAACAACATGAAATTATCTTTAAATTTGAGCCATTGCGAAGATCATAGATAACTTATCATTACTCACCTAAGAACAAATACAATGAACCAAGGTTTGTCCAAGAAATTGCATTATTACATTCTATTTCAATAGCCATAGCAAAACTATGTTGAGCCAAAGCATAATGTTTTATTTCATTTGACATGCAAATAACACCTAACAAGTTCCAGTGGATCCAATTATTTGGATTAGTTTTTACAGCTTCCTTAGCTGCTGCTAAACTTTTTTGAGCGATTTCGTTTTTATCAATTGAGTCATTCAAATGTAATTGTGCCAAGTAGCAGCGGGACAGGTCGTGCCACAATAGTGGGGAATTTTTCGATAAACTCAACGCTCGGCAGTAGCATCTGTAAAATAACGATTGTGAAAGAATTCATGTTTATTTTTACAGTATAATTAATCTTTATTACATTACCTAGATGAGAGTAAAAATACATCTTCCTTTGCGATGGAAATATTGTCCTTAGAATCTGACTGAAGTAACTCTGGGTTAACACTTAAATAACGATATTTATCTGGCATAACTGCTACATTATAGCATATGTCTCCTAGTAGTTTCCAAATACACAGAAACTCACTCTTTTGTTTGATAGCTTTCACAGCATTATCCAAAGCAAATTGAAAATTTTCCCTAGCTCTTGCTAAAAGTTGAGCTTTTGCATAGTTCTTGCCTAGTTTGAAATAACATTCGGTTAAGCCTTTCAACGCTATTATGTTATTTTCATTATGCTCTACTATTTTCAAAAAATCTTCTTTAGCAACAGCAATTTCTCCTACCAACTAAAAATAAACCATTAATAGAAGCAACATTATTTTTACAATATTTCTAGCTATTGCAGAAACTAACGAGTTTGATATTTGCAAGCTGTGTCATAGAGTAGATGGATTCCGGATTTAATTCAGATGCTCGTTCGTAAGATTTAATGGCGGACAAATATGCACCTCTAGCTAAATATGCATCCGCAAGACATTCCCAACAATTGCTGAAAATGAAAATTTCATTATTTCGAGAGAATTTCTTTCGAGTTCTGTAATCTTACAATATAAATTTACTTATCAGTTGGATCAGTTTTTACAGCATTTTGGAGAACTGTAACAGCCTCACTAATATTGCCCTGATCCAGATGTTGCAAACCAAGTCGAAGTAATGCCCATTTAGGCCCTCTACCGTGATTAGTTAACTGAGTTAAAAATCTTAAATTTTCCTCCTAAATTTAGGCAAGATTTAAGGCAAGATTTAAAAAATCTAAAATAAATAATATTTCGTTTTTATTATGAATTGAATTTATTTATATACTAACATTGTTCTTCAAATGTCTGTGCGCCGAACTTAGGCCAATACCAGCTTCATCGGAATTGGGATTGATTTGCAAAGCTTTTTGATAGCACTTTCTGGATCGTTCATAGTCTTTTGTTTGCAGTTGATGGTATTTGCCTAAGTAAAGTAAACATTCCCAGTTATTTGGATCAGCACTTACACCTTTTAAAAATGCCATTAAACTATGTCCATAGTCAGCCATCTCCCAATGGATTTTTCCGAGTGTCAACCATGCTTCTGACGTTTCTAGAATAGATCCCAGAACATCAGCTGCCTCTTCTAAATGTCTCTCTTGTAATAAATACATAGCATGAAGCATTGTAGCGTCTACTTTCATATCATCATCATTTTTCATATCGTGTATCATCTCTTTTGCATGGGGATCTTGCAATAAAACACAAAGACGAGCACGTAATATTAAACTTTTTGCAGAACCATCGGATAACTGGAAAAATAAAAAATAAAAAATAATTATAATTGGCAATCGGTTTAAACGATGCATGACATTTAAGATTATTACTTCATCAATTTTACTTTCAGCTTTTTTCCACTTAAGCTTACTTGAACTCTTAATAAGAGCTTCAAGTTGCATTAAATTAATAACACGACGTAAGTTATGGGGATCTCCTTCAGGAATAAGTTTTTCAGCAAGTAATGCAGCTGTCTCAGCATCTTCCCAACAATATAGAGAAATGTCTATTTTTCCCAATAAAAGCCATGCATGAAACCATTTCGGTTTAATGTGAACTAAGTGACTCAAAATATTTCTTGCTTCTACTAAATTTCCAATTTCATACAACTGTACTGCCTTAGCGAAATACCCAAGAATAGATTCTGAATCGTGATCCAATAATATCCAACTGTACAAAAGGATATTAACATTTTTATAAGTTCCATGAGTAATTACGAATTCTGAATATGCTCGACAAACCCATTCTGAAAAAATTGTCAAATTAAATAACTAAAATTGATATTGTAATGTACAAGTCATTTTACCTAATGGGTAGATGTCTTGATTAAAAATTGAGTACATTTTTTCAGCCTCAGATATAAGCTTATCAATTTTTTCAGACTTATACAGCAATTTCAGATACTTTTTATAATAGTTCTTCCTGTTTGTTGAATTCTCATTTTGAATAAGAACTGATAAAACTTCTTCCAATATTTCATTAAATTCATTTGTAACTTTTGGATACTCTGTTAAAATTGAAATTATTTTTTCATTAATAGTTGAAACTAGGTTTACATCGGTATCTTCTCTTGATTTTCTTTCACATAGTATAGTCATGCATTCGGAGAGGGCATTATCATTGGGCATCGCAACTAAACATTTCTTCATATTGTCTAGATAAGTTATGAATTTCGTCGTATTGCTATAACATAGAGTGAAAATAATTTTCCTCACAATTGAAATTTAAATACTAGAATCATGAGATTTACCCTTCAAATTTTAATAATTTGTTATATATAGTTAACAAATCGGCAACTATTTCATCATTTTCCAATTGTGCTTCATAGAAGAAGGCCAATCCGTACCAAGCCACAGGATTGTCTGGCTGAATATTGGCTGCCTTCATTAATATATCCGGTACTTGGCTTTTCAAGTCTTCGACTTCTCTCATCGCAGCTCCCATCAGAACCAGAGCATTGTAATTTTGTTTGTCTTCCTTCAATACTTTCTTGCATAATTTTATCGTTATAGCAAAATTTTTTTCTATAAAGAGATTCTTAGCCTTTTTCAACAAGGCTTTCGAATTTGTCGACATCTTGATTGCTCTAGGTAGTATTTTATTTTATTAAAAAAACATGTTTGACTATAAGCAAAACATTGTTATTACTTACGTTTTAAACAAAAAACAACAATTGAAAAAGATAAGTTATTGCTTGAATTGCCAAGTTTAATGAATAAAAATCCTAAATACATCCAATTATAGATAGAAGCCTTATGACATGATTTTTATGTTTATTATATTTAAAAGTTAACATATAACCTTTTGTGAACGTCCATTGGATTTCTATTAGTCGTTTTGAACGTTGTATCATAGAATTTGAGAGATATTCGAATAAAAATGATTGCTTTTACATTTTATATTATTATAAAATATTCCAAAAAGGTTTAATTAAAAAAATACAGCTAATTGATGTTTGAGCTAAGTCTTAACTACTAATTTATTTTTCCTAAAAAAACTAAAAACGGGCAAATTAAAATTTTTACATAGTATGAAAGGGCAATTTAATATCTATAACCCGATATATTTACTTTTTTTAAATTGTTATACTTAATAATGTTAATAATGATAACACCAGGACGTAGAATCTAACGAGTATTTATTTGGACCACAGAAGTGTACCAGGTGGTGGTCGGGCCGTAAGTGACCTTCGACAGAGCTATTACATCCTTTATACCTGAGCCTCCCACGAAGCGGTACGTGGGAAGGGTAGATTACAGATAGATGGAGCGCGTGTCGGTTAGAACTCCGCACGTGGGCGGAGTGTTTGCTTACGCTTGTGACGGTCAGGCTGACGCGCCTGAGTCGCCACAAATGTACGATGCTACATTGTTTGTTATTACGAGTTCTTCGCGCTTTTGTAACAAAACAAGTATTTAAATGACAAAATAATTATTTTTTAAATAATTTTTAACTATTTATCGCAAGACTAAAAATGTATTTATTTGTTACTGAAGCGTTATTAAGATGTAATACTAAGACAAATTTTATACTCAAAACAATGTGGAAAACTGCAAATGAACTGCAAATGAACTGCAAATGAACTGCAAATGAACTGCAAATGAACTGCAAATGAACTGCAAATGAACTGCAAATGAACTGGAAATAAACTGGAAATAACGAGATGGCGACTAGAAGAGAGCGGTTAAAGGTGTTCTCTTGAAGCCGCCAAACGAGGAAGGATTCTCCGGTAGTCTCGAGGAAGGATTTCGGTCAGAAAAAGTCGGATTTGGCCCGTAGGAGTAGGAGGAGTGTCCCAGAGTCCCAGAGAAGGAAAAAAGAGAGAACTTGCTGAAGAGCCTACTACCAGCAGAGAGAGCTAGCAGCTACTACTGCTGCTATTACTGTACTAGAGGCTTGCATATCCCATATATATATATATATATATATGAAGAAGAGCTTGTGTATTTCTCTTTCTCTACATTATGTAGACTACATATGCAGCGTTGGGTCGAGAATTATGTCAACATGGCGCATCCCTAGATTTTGGTAACAAAATGCATAAAGTCATCGCACCGATACGCCGATTTGCCGAAATCATGTATCTAGAACTGTTCATATTTCGTGGTTGAGCAGAAACTGTACACTACTGGAATTCAAGTTTTGGGGACGTCTGCTACTGTGCTGGTGTACGGTAAGCCTCGAAAAGGAAAATAAAACGTAATTTTGAATCAATACTTTAAGATTAATTAACTCAAAATTACGTTTTATTTTCCTTTTCGAGGCTTACCGTACACCAGCACAGTAGCAGACGTCGCCAAAACTTGAATTCCAGTAGTGTACAGTTTCTGCTCAACCACGAAATATGAACAGTTCTAGATACATGATTTCGGCAAATCGGCGTATCGGTGCGATGACTTTATGCATTTTGTTACCAAAATCTAGGGATGCGCCATGTTGACATAATTCTCGACCCACACGCTGTACAACCCCCACCCAGACCGCGTTCCAAGCCTGCAAAGTATAGAGACAAGTTTAAAAACAAGTAAATATACTCGGGTTATAGATTATTAAATGTTGCGTGCACCTTGTCAAACATCAATTAGCTGTATTTTTTTAATTAAACCTTTTTGGGATATCCAATTAACGCGAAAAAATTGCCCTTCGGCTGATTTAATTTGCCCGCTATGAAAACACAACAAAAACTAATTAATAATACTTTAAATTAATAATTTTATTGCTATGAAAAATTAACCTGCAATTTGAACGATTCGTGCGCATATGCGGTGTTGCCAGTTCTCGAGTCTGCGCAGTAGCGCATTAGATTGTGGTGCACTCATTGACACTGTATAATCGCGCGCTATTTGAACAGTAGAGAAAAAAACATTGCATACCGTTTGTTATTTGCAGTTTTCACATTTCAAATAAATAATTATTTTATGATTTAAATACTTGTTTAGTTATCAAAGCATTATTAACGTGTAATACTAACATTTTATATCTAAAAACAGCGTGAAAAACTCGTAATAACAAAGAATGAAGCATCATCCGTTCGTGATACTATTGAAAAGCCGCGCGGTAGAAGAGCAACACGCTTAGAAATGGGATGCCACATTCTTAGAAATAAAATAACTCGCAAATAGTCTCAAATGTGTTTCTAATTTAATCTAGATTAGTATGAATTTTAAATTAATGTATTAAATTTCATGGAATACATAAAGTGTATGACTTAAAAAGTCAATGATTTAAAAAGTCTGTGTAACATGTTGCTTCTAATGTTAACATTCGAAGCAACATGTTACAACAGTATGCAAGTCTTCATAATCTTTACATCGAAAAATTTGCCTCTAATGAATTTAGAATCGTCATTTACTCGAATATAACGTAATTTTTCATCATTATTAAATTTTTATTATTAAAAAGATATTTTTATGTTAAATAATATAATTTAGTTTCATGTTTTTAAAACTGTTTATAGTATTATTCTATTGTATTCTGAAAAGCATCTAAATTTAATGAATTTATCTAATATCCTCTTTATAGATATTATTAATTAATCTAATTATTTTATTTTATTAAGGTTATAACTGAGGAGCAAGTTTGTCAAATTATTAACCAATGAGCGATTATCGATCGATAATCGAGCGCTCATTTGCTCTCCCTACCGCGCGGCTTTTCAATAGTATCACGAACGGATGATGCTTCATTCTTTGTTATTACGAGTTTTTCACGCTGTTTTTAGATATAAAATGTTAGTATTACACGTTAATAATGCTTTGATAACAAAACAAGTATTTAAATCATAAAATAATTATTTATTTGAAATGTGAAAACTGCAAATAACAAACGGTATGCAATGTTTTTTTCTCTACTGTTCAAATAGCGCGCGATTATACAGTGTCAATGAGTGCACCACAATCTAATGCGCTACTGCGCAGACTCGAGAACTGGCAACACCGCATATGCGCACGAATCGTTCAAATTGCAGGTTAATTTTTCGTAGCAATTAAATTATTAATTTAAAGAATAATTAATTAGTTTTTGTTGTGCTATCATAGCGGGCAAATTAAATCAGCCGAAGGGCAATTTTTTCGCGTTAATTGGATATTCCAAAAAGGTTTAATTAAAAAAATATAGTTAATTGATGTTTGAGCTAAATCTTAACTACTAATTTATTTTTCCTAAAAAAACTAAATGCGGGCAAATTAAAATTTTTACATAGTTTGAAAGGGCAATTTAATATCTATAACCCGATATATTTACTTTTTTTAAATTGTTAAACTTGCAGGCTGGAACGGGGGAGGTACGCTGTACATATGTGCCTACTCGCAATGATATTCCAAATTCTTTCCAAAGTTCGCGTGAGACGAGACGCGTAACGACGAGCACGACAGCGACAGCGTCGATAGGTCGATAGCATCCCAAAGAGGCCGCAAGGCGGCACTGCGATGATCAATGCGATGATCATTCAAATCATCTAATGATTAACATTATCATAAAGGAAGTTTAGATTACGGAAAACAAGGACGAAACATAAATAGGATAAATTAAATGGTGTAAAGAGAAATCCGACAAAAATAGAATGCAGCCAAGAAGACAATGGACATGGATAAGGAAACATGCATTGATCGGGACTGGATTTGAAAAGTAAAATATGAAAAGAATGTTCATTATTACGAGGATTAAATCCTAAACTATTTTAGAATTAATTTTCCGTATGTTATATTAATTTTCTTATTTTTAATATATTAATCATATCTACAATACATACTTTTTATTAGCACGATTTTTCAAGAATTATGCTTTAGTCATATTAATTTAATGTCTTTTTATTTTATGGGACGTAACGATACTGATATAACTGTATTTTGACTTAGAATATATGCTTTTAATCCAACCAAGCCCAACCAATGAACTAAGTAACCCACGAAAATTCTACTTGGATTTCTGTTTTTCTATTAAATATTTGTGAGAATTTAAAGAAAATAAGTTGTAGCAAACCTTGGAAAATATTATATTTATCATTGTAAAAACTGCTTGTCAAATGTTCTCTTGCGCCATACAACATATAAATGTAATTATGTAATATTCAAATGCTCATACATATTTGTATTTTGATAAATTTTAAGTGGGAGAGCTTAAGCGACTAATGTTGAATTTATTTAGAAATATTTGGTGTATACATTGACAATTGAGTCATTTGACATGTATATATCTGTATATATCTGTATATATCTGAAATTACAAAAACTCAAAACTGTAGTTATAACGTAAATAAAAAATTAGAAAAATTATCTAAATATAAATAAAAAGACTGAAAATGTACATAAATACACAGTGACCTTTTTGATTTAATATGCATTTTAATTCAGGGAAATAATGGTAATACGATGTTGATGATAATGATAAAACTAATAATAATGATAATAATAATAATAATAATAATAATAATAATAATAATAATAATAATAGTAATAATAATAATCGCCATTATGAGTCTACAATCTAACAAAGTTATTAAATATTTCCTTTATACATGTACTACAGGTTTATTTTTTAATGTCATTAATTTATTTACTTATAATTTATTCATATGTATATTTTCATAATATTTGCTTGTGTATTTATCTCATTTCTATAGTTTTGTTCCAATGGTTGTGGAATATTGTGTTAATTATGTATAATTCAACACCTGCGTAATGATTTCGTGCTTTATTAAAGAGAGGCAATTGATTTGTTCTTTAGCTCAAATAAGATTTAATATATTTGTTCCGACAATCATAATAATGTAAAAAGTTAATAAAAATTACAACAAGCTTTGCAGATTACAATACTCGAGGTTGAAAAAGCAGCCACGTAATATGAATTGCAATATAAAGATCATTTATTGAAATCTTTTAAAAATGAAGCACTGAATATTTGTATAGCTTTTTTCTTGGTTTTTTAAATTCACGAAGTACGTTGATCAACATAAATACTGTTTATCCATGTCGATATTCTTAAGTCTTAATTTCCATTAATGCACTTATGAAAAAACTCTTAGCAAGTCTAAACTACTATATTTGTATATGTTTTACATCAAAAAATCTGATTGGCTTAAAGGTTTATAATTCATTCTAAAATTTCTATATGATTCGTCAAGGCTATATATATTACGCACTTTCTCAAAATTGAAAAACTACAAGTCTTAGTCACTCCGGAAAGAGCTGCAAGGCTTTTCTGGTAATTGTATAAATCTCACGAAATTTCATTTTTTCTTTTGAATGTGCTAGCTTAAGTATAAAAAGTATGTAGAAAAAAAGGCACTTTATACAACGCTGTTTTTGAAAATAGGAGAAGGTACATCCACGTCAAAAGTTGCAACCCCCCCCCCTCCTAATTTTCTTAATGCAATAATTAAAAATTATTTTTTACGGCAATGATGTCTTATCGGAAAATTACATGATTTCTTTCCATTTTGTTTTCTCATCTAGCACGAAATCATTAGCGAGTATGTTACATCACGCGTTAGTGTAAAGCCCCTTGACTCGGTAAATACATATCTAAAACTGTTATGCTACCCTGCCTTTTCTTATCGGAGCGAGTGTTTTATTTTCTTATACTTTTGTATTCTTCGCTCGTTTAATGCTCTGCGAACATTTTTGATACTGAGCGAAGAATCGCGGAAACACACTTGCAAATGCATCAGGTCTGCGATTCAAGGAGAAGGTTCGACCGCGTCAACCTGCGCTATCTCCCAGAACTTCAGTATCCGATGCCGTTTTGTCTTCCTCAACAGATTCTGTTGTCACTGCGGATACATCCACTTCGCTTTGAGCGTCGACGAAAATCTACAATAAGTTTTTTTTATAAGTAAATATACTGTTTTGATTGTATAATACAACAAGAATTCACCAAATTCAGCTCTTACTTCATTATTAGGTCCATCGTTACTTGTTGAATGATTTTTCTCATTATCTGTGGTTGCTGTGAGGGTTGCTACAATAGCAAACAATAAAGTTAATGAATTTCCGATTATGCAATGTATAAACAAGATGAGAAACGATTGCAATTATAACTTACATTGTTCGTTTTGTGCTTCAGTTTTAGTTGAAATAGTAGGTGCTTCTGGAGTTTCACGGCGTTGAGCCTCGGCGTCAACTGCATGAAGGCGTTCGCGGCTTCGCCGTAATTCTTTTCGTAATCGTTCTCTTTCTTCATCTCTCTCTTTTACGATTTTCTGCAACAAAATTCATATGAATTTGAAGATGAAGTGATAGATTTAAATATTTAATATTTATAAGGACAATAAGCAAGCGAACGTACGAGTAGCTGTGACAATTGTGTGGTTAACGAGTTGCAAAAGGGTTGTAGAGTTGACACTGGAATTGCGGGTTCGAGTGTTCGAGGATGTGTTCTTGGTGTTGGGCATCCTGTTGCCTTGCAGCTGTCGGAAGAACTGTCAGTCTGCGTGGCGAGAACCGTTTCCGTCTCGCTCACTGTTAGTGCTGAGTTCAGCATCTCAATTAGTTGATTCGCTATATAATCAGCATAATTAATATTCGGTCTTTTAAATGTTGAATATGCGCATGCACTTGACTACTTACCTTGGCCGATCGCTGCGTGTATAAGATCGGATGGTTCCTT
The DNA here is from genome assembly GCA_018906985.1 of Apocrypta bakeri. NCBI lineage: Eukaryota > Metazoa > Arthropoda > Insecta > Hymenoptera > Pteromalidae > Apocrypta > Apocrypta bakeri. The sequence goes on along the minus strand of JACCIA010000013.1, from coordinate 142,388 downwards.
TTCAATAGTTGGAAGGTCAGGATCAATTTCAGAGACATTTTCAAATTCCGTTTTTGGAATATTTAGTATGTTTTCGACTATGCTTTGTTTCTCAAGCAGAGCTTGCTTGATGACTTCGTCCTTTCTTCGTAGGGTTTCTGAAAGAACGATGAATAATCACAACATAAAACATGGCATGTGTTAAGAAACATTCGAATTAAATAATGTATATTGTAACATACCAATGGGTGTCAGAACTGGCTCCGCAACGTGTACTGGCCTCTCTTCAATGTGTACTTCGATGGGGTCAATAAGTGAGCATTGTGTACAGGTCAATAAACGAAGAGGCTCGCCTGTGCTTGTCGTTCCAGCAGCAATAGCTTACACTAGCAGCAAGATTGGCTCCACTCACCGTACTTTCCTCGGGCTCCGGAAGCTTCCTCTTGCTCTCAACAGCGGTTTCAGGCTTTATTAATTGAGCGGTCCCTTCTTCGTGTGTCGGTGTCGAATTTGCTGCAGTTGCTTCCTCTCCCTCAGCTGGTGCGGCTGACGCGTCCGTTGTTTCTGTAAATTGTGGCTGTGGTTGTGGTGAGGATTGAGTAGATGCTTTCGCTGTTATCGGTGAGTCGACAGTTGTAGCCGGTGCGTCTTTCCGCTTATCCTGTTCGGGTTTGTCTGCGACACGAACTTCGTTGCTGCTTTCCTGCTAATGAAATAAATAGATTTCTCAAGTTAGTTTATTGCAAGGTAAATTGCAAGGTAAAGAATTTTTCATTAAGACTAAAAAAACTAAGACCTACCGCCTGCACAGACGAAGGTTCCGGTAGCAGCTGTTCCTCAGACGACTCGACGAGATCAGTTGACGATGAACTTGGCGGCACGGGCCTTCTTCCTTCTCTGTCCCTGGATTTGTGAACCTCAGCTGCCTCAGATATGTGTTTGCACCAGAGTTTCCTTTCTTCAGACGAGGATGCGACGAGATCATAAATCTGCGCTCCGTTTTGTGAGGTGTTAACCAGATAAAGCGAATTTTTATCGACCGCATTGTGTCTGACCAGAACTGTGGATACCCTTACTATGGGACTGAGGACCGAATTCATCTGATTGATGAATTTAAGAGCGTACTTTTCATCCTGACGATGCAGAAGGAGAATCGTATCGTCAAGCAGAACGACATGCAGGTCTACGGGTTTGGCTTTCGCGACCACACGCCACTGAAGCGGTCCCTCATAGATGAGTCGACGCTTAGTTATATCAAGGTTCTTGAATTCCTGGACCGTTGGATGTTCAAACTTGTCGAAAGCCGAACGATCGATCGTGCGCTGTATTTCGGCCAATCGATGATAGTCCTCGGCCTCGCGCACAGCCTGGTTCACACGACTCAAAATCTCGCGACTTCGCTCCAGACTTCGCAGCACTGAAGCGCGTTCCTTTTCGTTCTGATCTGACGTGTACTTGGCCAGATTATCAAAGAGTAATGGATACTTGGTGAGGCGCAACATTCCCGTTAGAATGTGATCTTTCAGTTGTAGCCTGTTTGATAATGTGAATGATTCAATTAGTCAAAGACCTGTAATAAATAGAGAGAGAGAGAGAGAGAGAGAGAGAGAGAGAGAGAGAAGATAAATATATTGGTCCAAAAGTTACCTCCGGCAGAGCGGATTAGCCTCGACTTCGTTCAGGAATGAGTTTAGCTTGGGATCCTTGCGTCTCTGATCACGAAGAGAACGCAAAGCGACTTGTTGTTTAGCGCAATACTTGGATGCTGCACGTTCAAATACCTCACCCGCTTCACCTTCAAACATTTCGAGAAGCAGATCGCCAATGTCTCCAACGCATGGATTCTCCTTCCTCCTACGCTTCATTGCCTGATTGAACTGCGAGTGCAGCGTTACCATCTCGTCGAGATTCGAGAAGAGCAACTGAATCTGATCGGGATGGAGGACCTGTGTTTCCAATAGTGGCTTGTGGAAGACTTGTGAAAGAACTTTGAGAGCGCGAACATGCGAACGCTCTGTGTGGAATAGCTCTGAAATACAATCGATCCATTGCAATTGAGTAACTATCGAATTATGCTTATCGATTATTCTTTGGGACAGTTATTATAGACCAACCGTTAATGACTTCCTGTCTCTTCTTCTCAGCACTACTGAGTCTGGCAAGAACTTCATCGGCGACACCTTGACTCCAATCTGGTGGATCAGGTTCAACGTCGACATCGCTGTCCCACGAGGCAGAAGCATTGGCACCAGCTGACGTTGGATGAACCTGTTCCAAACTGGTACTTGGACTGTCCAGACTGCGAGTCGATAAGCTACTGTTGGATGAACTACCTGCCGAGTTGCCTGGGAATGCTCCACTCGCATCACAGTCGCTTTAGTGAAGAAAATAGCAAATAAATACAATGACATTATACATTACGATAAACCATAATAAATGCTATAATTTTCAATACTATGTAAAAACATTAGATTTTTCTAAAGAAACTGACGATAAAAGATTCATCGCGAAATTGCAACTCTACGTCCTAGGAAAAATGGAAAACACCTTTCCTCACCGGTATATTGAACGAATGAAAGCTGAAATCTAACGCAAGTTGACTTTTGGCACGAAATTCGATGATTTTTCAAGTTCTTGCAATGAATATGTTGTTTCAATGACTTTTCTCTCTCTCTCTCTCTCTCTCTCTCTCTCTCTATATATATATAATGCTATAAATAATTGGGACTTTGTGACGAATAAACGTGGGCGAAGAATAGTGAATAATACACCGTTACCGTGTATTTCTTGTGGGCGATAGTAGCAGAAAAAAGAAGAATACTTAGGCAGTGCGAAAATTAATTTTTTCACAATAATAAAAAGAAAGAATAGATGAATTGGACGACGATCGTATCAAGTGACACGAGAAGCTTTTAGAATAGTCTCGCCATTTTTAATCGACGACGGCACACCTCTGTTTCTCAAAGGTTGTGTTTATGAATGAATGGCGCATACTTTGAAATGACGCTTAAACCAGCTCGATTCGGTAGATAGCCAATCTATATATCAATCGGTATAGGTTATCTATACCGATATTATCTGGATTTTTCGATAAAATGTATCTAGACTTTTTGTGTTTATTTAATTTGAAATTCGCGATAATATTATTCGCTGTAATATTATTATCCTGCCTATAAGAGGTCTTTCAGTAGCTTCTGATGAAGCTTAGTCTACCTTTCAGATCTAGTCCTTCTTGGAGGTAAAAGAAGCCCCGAGGATTCCTGTTCGATGAGCTCGTGAACGCTAACGCTGCTAGACTTGCCGATGACCGGCGCGGGCTTCATTGCCTTGCGCTGCTTCATCGGCTGCTGTCGCAGCGCCGCCAGCTTTCTATCCTATAGCCTGGTCCAGAGCCAGCAGCAGGTTCACGATTTCGAGAAAATCAAATTTTTCATTCGAAACGATCATTTGGACAATCCAACTTTGGAAGAGCACACACGACGCAGGGACTGACTCTTTTTTAATATATTGCATATAATATTGCAAATGTAATATTGCAAATGTAATACGCAAATCGTATACGATGAGAGAGATTGGAATTATTTTGATCGATATTATTTTGATTGATATTAACTGGCGGAAAAAGTGCAGCGTGAAAAGGGTATAAGCGCAGTTGAGCGATAGGATGGAGAGAACGAGAGGGGCGAGCCTTATCGCAGCCAGCCGCTCCTTCGGCCGTCACTTCAATCAAGCCTTCGACTTAGCTGTCGTTCCAGTTTTCCACTCGTATTTACTTTCATTCTCCCGACGCCCTTTTTTCAAACCTATAGGTAGCGTTGCTTCCAAAGTGAGAATATACCAATCCGAAGTATAAGAATCTAAGGCGTCGATTTTTCGCCTCATTCGTTTCCCAACACGAGTTTAATTGCACCGCATTGCATTTCAATGGAATTTCGAATTACTCGTCGAATGTACCTGTCTCACAGACAGCAGTGAATCAAGTACGGTATACCGTTAGCTGGCTGTCGTTACTTGCTACTTGTTAAATCCCTCACCCAATGCAACCTCATGCAATGGTGACGTATCTTTACGCGATTCGCGAAGACTATATATACGGTTGCGTCAATCTATAAACGACACGATGTCGCACCGAAATTAATAAAAAGGTAGAAAAAAGTCAAGATTCCCGACAGGCACTCGTATATGACTTAGTAGTCGTAAAACTCCTCACCGGGCGGATCGCATCGATCTGCCGATGTTCTCCTTCTCCAGCTATGCTACATAAACATAAAAATATATGCCACCCCTTTCTAATTTCTTCCCTGCCATCGAACTAGCTACGGAATATAATGCAAAGAAAGTATACTTTTTTCTATATGTCGACAAACTGTAAATATGAAAATATGTGAATATGAAAATAGCGAATTCAGAGTTTTGTCGAGGATACTTTTACAATTGATTGTGGTAGATTTCCAGCTGGTTTCAATTGTCTCGGTCTCGTTCTCGTTCTCGATCGTAACGACGAGTATACTGGCAAGCGTCGGCTGGGCCTATAACGGCTGGGTCTATAACGGCTGGGTCTATAACGGCTGGGTCTATAACGGCTGGGTATATACACTGTGTATAAAGGAAGAAGGTGGAGGCTCGACTTTGCGGGGGTGGGGTAAATAAACACGATTCATGGACACAAGGATATTTAGCACAGGAGAAAGAGGGAAAAAGGCATCAACAGCAGGTCCGGCTTCATTGCCGATCAATAAATTCCCCAAGGAAGAGGCATCATACATCACACATGTCTCAAAATGTATGCGCGATGATCGAACGTGTTGTTTTAAAAGATTATTTTAAAAGCGCACTCTCTCACGATGAATCAGATGACCGCAATTTGCAATAGTTAATATACAATTTTTTTACAATTTTTACACGAAGATCAATGCCGAAACTGCGTCGTGTGGAAACTCTTCGTCGTTAATATAATCATTAGTAATAAACTCGGCAACTTTATTACCGATAATACCTTCGAAAGATGAAGAAGAAAGTAGTAAAAAATAAAAATAACGAATTAAATAGTCGCGAGAGAGTGAACCGGCAAATACGTAGGTTGCCGGCAACTGACTGAGGAAATCCAGGCGCGCGGCTTATAATCCATTTTTGAGCCTGCGCGCTCTTTCTTGCCGAGATGCCGAGTCTGTTTGTCCAAGTATGAGGGTGGGGGTGCGCGTGGCTGCGCGTGGCTGCGCGTGCAGCTATAGAGCTTTGTTTTTCGACGAGTCATAAAGTGCACTTTATAGGCTTGCGATGTAGGAGTAACGAGCCAATGATAATATACCAAAATCGTAAATAAATGAAGGGTCAATTTTTCTATCTAAAAATGTGGCAACATTGATGTGCTATAAGTAATACGCTATAAGTGATCTGCAGTGTCTGGGGTTCGTTTTCGAATCATACTCGTTGCTCGTGTGACGTACTGCAATCTGCGGAGACTACAGAAAAGAGAATGCAGCTAAGAGAATACTGCTCACCGGCACGCGGATCGAGAGTAAGGTTTTAGTCTCAAGATTGGGGAAGGGCAAACAGGGGGGCAAACAATCCCAAACGGCGTCAAGAGAAATATAGTCGAAGATCAGAGCAAAGACGAGGCAAGGGTGCTCTCTTGCCAAAAGCCAAAAGCCAAAAGCCAAAAGCCAAAAGCCAAAAACCAAAAGCCAAAAGCCAAAAGCCTGAAACGTGGCGTTCGTCGTTTTCGAAGGTCGCTTTTGAGAGTCTGTGCGGCAACTTAATAAATAAGTTGGCCGAGTTTTCCGACCGTGAACGTGTTGCTTCATCTTGAAACATAGACGCGTCGCAAAAGCGGAGAATAAAGAGAAAAATGGCAGAGAGAATGAAAATTGTATTCAATACAAGAGAGCTGGAGGAACTTTGAAATTCGCGATGAATAAGGGAGGTAACTTTCAATTTCTTTCGACAAATAGTTCCTTCCAACAGTTCATTTTTACAGTTCGTCTTTATAGTTCACCTTTATAGTTCGTATGGATACCACAGATGACAAGGAAAACCAAACTTCTAACAAGCAAGCTCCAGACTAATAATATTTCGAGTATGGCACAAAAAGCCCTAATAACTTATCTCTAATAACTCGTGATATAAACGAGCGAGCGTTCAATTCGATCATATATCATTTTATGCCATTATATTGTCTTTTAATTTCGAAATAAAAGCGCTATCCGATATTTTATCCAAGGTAGGTTAGTTAGTAAACGCTTGTGACGCTATAAAAACCGATGTGCTTAGAACGAGGATTAAAAGTCTTGTGATTGGCGTGTCGTATAAGGCGACTACTTTGAGTCATTACTTTTTGAGCCCAAGATCACGACGGCGACTTTACGCTCTTACGTTGACGGGGATATTTGGTGAATTTATAGAATGAAGACATTGAAGAACCGTTAAAGTATAAAAATAGATAATCAAGCCAAGAAAACAACAACTTACTTCGTTTTTGAGAGGTTCGGGTCGCTAGTTTTTCGCTTTTCGCGCAGTTGTCGCTGAAAAGGAGAAATCCAATGGATTAACCATTGCTTCGTGGACGAGTGTACGTATATTTATATACACATGTAAAATGAAGATGCTCACCCTATTGTGTATCCGCTCCTTGTAACTCTCGGACCTGTTTATATTCGACGTCTTTGGCTTACTGGAAACGTTTTGCTGCACCCTAAATCGTAGACAGAGAGAAAACTAGTTAGTTTCCATTGGGATTTTCCAACGAACTCCAACGAACTCTCTACGTACATTTCGGAAATGTCCTCCCTCGAGGAGGGGTCGTCCATGCTATCGGCGTGATCGCCACTTCCGAAGCCGGAAATGCGGCCCCTGTCGCTGCCGCCCCGCGCACTTCCCGCTGGACCGCTTCCGCGATGCTCTCCTGCGGGAAAAATCCGAGTTCTTGAGAATAGAACTGAAAGCCGAATATTTCTCCTAATCGTACCGATATTTGATCGTAATGCAGAATGCGCTCATGCAGAGGGAAAAATAAATGTAACCTTGCACCGAAAGTAGACAAGGTCGAGAATCGCTCTCGGATCAGCAAGTGCCCGAGCAGCGCGCACTCGTCTAGTAGACATTTCGCAGAACCGAACTGCACAACGCGAAATGAGCGCTGATCCGAAGGCACTGATCCGAAGGCACTGATCCGAAGGCACTGATCCGAAGGCACTGATCCGAAGACACTGATCTCATTAGACCGATCCCATTACACCGATGATAACTTTTTCAATTTGATCTTTTTTCATTTCTTTTACTCTTTTGATCATCTCTCCGCAGCGCACTTGGGAGACTGTCGGGGAGGAACTGAGTAGCACTAGCAGCAGCACCAAGTGTGCGGCGCGCAAACCGGAGGAGAGAATATAGCGCAGCAGAGCCACTGCAGATGTGGGGTGGGAGCAATGATAGCGACGCTGCGGATTTTTCCACTGGAAAATCGATCTTTATTTTTAGGATAACTTCCTTTTCTTCTCCAAAAGGATGTTATCCGAAAAAGGGTAAATAAAAACAAGGCGGCTGCAGGCAGTACCGCGTTAAGAATGACGAATCCGAGTTGGCTGAGTGAAAAAAATTCTATATCCCAAGACGAGCATTGGAGAGAGGGGCGCATTGGTCTGTGGCTTCCGGAGCTAAAAATACACGCGGGCCTCTTGCAGCATTTTTGACGATCCCCGCATACGTGATCGTCGGCGTTCCGAAAGCTAAAGGAGAATTAGCCGATAGAGCACGTGCGGCTCGTGTCTGACGCCGGCGCGGGCGTGGGGCGCGGGCGTGGGGCGCGGGCGTGGGGCGCGGACGCGGAGCGAGGGCCAAGCGCGACTCGCTCTATGAGAGCTTAAACGAAAATAAATTTATAACTCAAAACGATACGTTCACGGAGTTTATCGATTAGCGATGTTTAGACGTAAAAAACTGCATCCCAAGATTCCTTCATCACAGTACATCAGCATTTCCGCACGGCGTTTTGAGCTGCTGCCAAAGGCGATTTAACGACTGCGGGTTAATTTAAGACTCTCGCGCCGGAGCGAAGCTAATCAGTTGGTTTGACGAATGCGAACCGTCGGATGCGCATTAGTTTGGCTTTCGATATTTTCATCGCTGCTGCTCCTCCTGCTCTCTATATACGTATTCGCGCTCGCATTGCAAAGGAATTTCTCTAATAGGCTGATTAAACTCTCTGTCGGATATAAGCTCCCTTAATGTGCATTCACGCTCGTGCTTTAACTGTTTTGGAAGACTGTCAAATTGAAATGTCGCAGCTGCCCACGCTCGGGAGCGCGTAACAGATTGCATACGATTCAAACAAAACGCGAACTAAGGTCTTTTTAGTGTCGTTAATAATTAGTCGATGCGTTTCCGCACTTATTTTCCATTTCAAAAGCCGGTCTTGCTTGCGAACACTCGAAATGCAATAGGGGCTGTTGCTTAATGTTTTGAAATATTTTTCAAAACTCAAAAGACCTTTTTTTTGTTCCAATCAACTCAAACGTACAGTACAGACATTAAGTTGAGTCCTCGGAGAATTGATCGATTTGCTTGACTCAACCACTGGTAGTATTCGGATTCAAGGTCATGTTATTCAGGTGTTCAATGACATCATCCATTGGAAAGTAAGTATACGCGATTGGCATTGCTAGTCATTATTACGTGATATGTAAGACTATGTAATAATTAATGAAAAGTAGAGCTTTTCGAAGAATCATATCAATGATCACTAATGAATGTGACGTACTTTATTACATCACATTATACGACTTGTCATATTTACTAGGAGAAATGATCTGCCGCGTGGTCGAAGTGCGTGTGGCCACGCAGAGATGAATCATAATTTAGTTGAATATTCAAGGGTACATGTTAGTTTAGTTTAGGTTAGGTTAGGTTAGGTTTGGTTATGTTAGATTAGGTTAGGTTAGGTTAGGCCAAATAAATAAATGAGTAAGAAAATATATAAAAAGAAAGTGAGGCTCGATTTGAGAATTGTATTTTCTGTCAGGTGTTCTTTCGCCTGGCTTGGAAGTCATCGACTAGCTCGCTTATATATTTAGGCATGAAAAACGCTGGAGTGTAACGCGAAGCGCGCGCGCGCGCGCGCAAAAAACGAGAGAGACTGTCCCACCAAGATCCGGTCATCTCGCGACATGCAAATGAGCGCTCTTACAAATTTTATTGCGATCCACGACTGATTGGAGAATTTCAAAGTCACGCGAAAGTGTGAGTGAATATTTATTTTTAGCCATTACAAATTGTTATGCCTTTTTCGAAATTCGGTTCATCTCTCGGTTGAGACGCAGTGTTGGAAGCTCGCTATGTCCGACGCGACCTTACCGATCGTCATTTTAATTGACGGAATAATTGAATTAAACGGTTACTCTCCGCCGTCTCCGCCGTCTCCGCGTGTCTCTCTGTTCTCACGCAGCTCACATATTCGGATACACATGCGTAACGCGATAACAAGTTAATCCTAAGATAAGTATAACAAAGCGATAAAAGTTAGCTTAGATTTGTTCGTTTTTCGGAGAATAAAAATGTCAGGTGCACGAACTAGTGAATGAAACTTCATAAACGCCTGTCAATTGACATTTATTGCTATCTATGCTTCGCCTATTTTAATATTAATATCACTTGAAAATCCAGGCTGCGCGACGATATTTCACTTTGGTTTATTACCGTGCTGCACGCGCTCATAATTTATTGCTGCTATTGCGTATATCGGAGGAAAATGTTCGTCGAAGAAAGTTCGAATTTAAAAGCGTTATTGAAACGACGTTTTCATGTCAATGTTAAACAAGTCAACGCCGATACAAACAGAACTTAATATTATAAGCCTATAAATGGCATATGTTCGAGGTAGCGGTTTATCTTTATATTTACACAACAGGGAGCGTAACTGAGAGCGTAACTCTCGCGAAGGCTCGATAAGCAGCAGATGCTCTTATCGCGTACGATTTGTTTTATACTAGGGCATTTCGCAAGAGACAGAGAGAAGGATGAAAAGAAAAGGAAAACTCTCCCGGAGTATTTGTAAGCGATGATAATTGAACAGAAGCAGAATTCAAGGAAGAACGTAGTTTCCAATGAAACTGCGTTCAAATCTGCTTGACAGTGGCAGTTGAAAAAATGACAATCCAAAGTGCACAATACCATTGGAAAGAACAAGAGCAGTAGTAGCAGTAGTAGTAGCATCGTTCCTAAATCCAGCCTCAGCAGCGTTTCTGAGTAGCTCGAGCCCAGCGAGTATCGCCTCCTTGTTTTGCACTGTCGTCGGCGTGCTCTTGACACTGTTTCCACCGCAATTCGACCACCTGACAGTAGCCAGAGTATCCCAAACCCTGGCGATCGCTGAACTACGATTCTGAGCTCGTTGGTGCAGGTTCGCCTTTGCTGCTGCGGCCTTGGCCTTGAACTTACGTTGTAACAGTCGTCCACGCAATCGTCTAGGCGTTACTTTGAGAGTCGACGTTTCTTCCTCCTCATCGAGTTCATCGTTGTTATTACTGTCATTCAGGAGGTCGGCATCGTTTAACGATCGATTACTCAAATTTTCCAACATTGGTGCTTGTAGTTCCAGCATTTTCGATTAACTTATTGCTGATAAAGGTTCAAAAAAGCCTCGCTAGCGATTTTCAAAACTCTTCTGTCTTCAAAACGACTGCGTTCCAAACGAATGAATTATAAAATAAGCCTTATGTAACGTTCATTCGAATCGATTACGCGTCAACTTGGATTAGGCATTTGCGGAATGGCCTCTAATTCGTAATAGCGTATCGTCTATTTTTTCCTAAAAAATACGTCACATAAGCTCTACATAAACAAGTATGTATGGAACTTTAAAAAAGGCTGGAAGGTTCTATGTCAGCCTTATAACAAATCACCAGACCAGACAACGCACAAACAAACAAAGTTACTTTCTTCTGTATCTGCCGATTATAAACGCATTTTGATATAACTATTTTTCAACTTTTTCACTGCATCATTCGCATTTATCACACGAATTTCACTTTAACGAGGCAAGTAAAATCCTGTGGCGTCGAAACCTTTTCGATATCCCAGAGGCGATATTTTCGCAACCGATTCGCGAGATCGGTAGCTTCGTTCTCTCTCCTTAAATGTTGCGCTCCAAAAGACACTCGCAGATTCTTACAGACACTTGTAGCATTCTGTCACTGAACTTCATTTAACAGTATAGACGTTTGTTCAACAATAGAAATGCGCAGAAACTATAGAAACAGCGTTCCGTAAATTCGAAAAACTCTTGGAAAATCCAAAGAATCGTGAATGCCAGGTGCTATAAACGAGGCTGATGGCGAGTGATGTTCTCTCTTCTCTCTCTCTCTCTCTCTCTCTCTCTCACTCGCACAAAGCGCGAGACTGGCTGCGTGCGCCATTCGTTCCTCACTGAGGATACAGAACTGCGCGTAAGTAGTCGAGTCCCGCTCGCTCTGTCGCTCGGCGAGCGACAGAGATGGAAAAAACAGAGCAGCGGGGCAGTAGCAGCTGTTGGCAGCACAACCGGAGAATCGTCTTTTCAAGAGGCCCGCGTTTAACAGACCAGTACCAGTCCTCGCCCGCTTACTCTCTCTCTCTCTCTCTCTCTCTCTCTCTCTCTCTCTCTCTCTCTCTCTCTCTCTCTCTCTCTCTCTCTCTCTCTCTCTCTCTCTTTCTTTCTCTTTCTCTCGCTTCCGGACGCCTATGCTGACTATGCTAGCCCTTCCGATGCTTTACTTCGAGTCGACGCTATACCAGTTGCTTCTATAGCGCGCATTGCTGCTTCTCCTCTTGTGCTCATGCTTTTTTTTTGCTAATCGGAGATCTGCTTCCTCTGTGCGAACGCAGTGATAACGGGAGGGAACGTAGTAGGGTTACGTGCTACTGAGATGTACAACTACGAGGGAGAATCAGTCGATATGCCAGTCTTTATCTTCTTGAGATTCTGTCAATTCGTTTTCAAAAACTTTCAACATTTTCGAATACATTCACGCATCATTTCCTTATCTAGAATAATTGATCGATATTTCGAAAATCATTCTTTATCCGATGACGCATTTACGCCAAAAGTTTGAATTCTACTCATTAGTTTTTTTTTACAGATCTTACAACTGCTTTAGGTGAGAAAACTTTGGCAAATGTATAGTGAATAATCAGTTGTAAGTACACCGAATCAACTTTCAACGAGAAATAGATGCTGTGAATTTTAGACGCCTATTGAAACAAAAACTCACCATTCTCACCGTCAGTCTGAGAGATATTTTCTTCTTCACCCCTCTTAATACGATCAACTGAAAAGGTGCAACGTTTTTCAACGGTTAACAGTTTTCTTTCCTTGCTTTACTATACACTTATATGATAATATAAATGTACTTACTGTGATGCATTTGATTTTGACTGTGATGCGGAGTTGGTGGTTTCTTCTCCGGACGAATGCGTTCCATTAATTTACTGATACCTTTTTCTTTTCTAACCATAGGTCCAGGGCAATTCTCCTCGACAACTCGAACGCATTGACGATGAACGTTCAAGGTGCAGTCTTAAAATGAAAATTTTTTTACAGTATTTTAAGTATTTTATAATGAGATCATAACTAAACGTGAAAATAAAAATACACTCACTACCACACTGATATCCCTGAGGACCAATTCCTCCAATAATAAACTGGCAGTGATTGCAGTACGTAACTGTAAAGTACTGATGAACAACAAAGTGATGGCCTCTTACTGCCATTTTTCTCGCCTTTGCAGCAATCAATTTAGCCTTAATGTGAGATTTATCTTTTGCAACAAACGTTGGAACACGATCCAAGGATATTGGCCGCACTTGGAATACTTTTGTTAACACTGTAGCTAGACTAGCTGCGGTCGCAAACTTTCGTTGATCAACGTTTTCTTTTTCAATATCCTCTCTACGATATAAATGCCATTTATTATTGCTATACTTGGCTCTGTAACTACTTGTTGCAAGATGCTGCAAGCTCAATACTTACAAATACGTTTCCATTTTTGGTAAAAGATATGTTTCAATAATTTTAGTTTCTTTACTTTTATCACTAGCGCTCTCATCAAGCTGGGCATCGCTTGGTCCAAAAAGCGTTCCCAAACCAGCAATTCTTTTCTGCTGAAAATCAGCTAATTGCTCGTTAAGCTCCTCTTTTGCTCGATATCTTGCTTTCCAAAATATCTAAATGAAAATTGTTTTATTTTATCGTTCTTCTATGAAATGAGCATTATTAAATAATTAATTATTTCATCTTTAAAATCGCATACTTTTCGCAGAATTTCTTCTTTGTCCGATTCGTTTAGTAAAACGTCGTCAATCTCGCGAGCAACATTTTCATCGACGTTATTTAGACGCAGAGGCTAAAAATACAAGACAAGACAAGAGTGTTTAAGGTATTATCTAATTTGTCGGTAGGACTTATCGGTGTAGTTGAAACAAAACTTACAGCTCCAGGTACAAGAAAACTTGAATGAATTTCATAAGCCCACTTTCTCATTTCCTTGGCATTTCCCTCCTTGTAGAGATCGGTTATGAGATAGAATAACTGAAATGAAATATTGTCAATGAATAATCGTACAATCATGAACCGACCATGATATTTTCAAACACAAAATAAGTTGATTGTACGTACTAAACTCGAGGGATCACTGTTGGAAAGCACATAGTTAATGAAAACCGCAAGATGAGCGTGATGCTGCCACAATCTGGAGAGCAATTTAAATGGTCCATGATCTTCCAATTGCCCCTGCAAAATAATCGATGAATAAATATTCTTACGAATAATCAAGTACCTGTCGATTCAGTTATATATTAGAAATTCACTTACAACTTCTTGATCGCTCATGTCGTCGTCTTCCATTGACATAATTGGTTGCTGAATCATTGGCATTCCAGGATTGCTTGCATCCAATACGTTTTGAGATCTCGGCGAGGATACTGCGTTGAAACTATCGAGAAGACTCTGCGAAAGAAGAAATGGCGATTCGCAAAAAGTAACCAGAGTTTCGAGTTTCGGAAATAAAGAATGTCGAACCTCATTTAGAGTCGAGCAAGAGACATCGCCAAGACTGGGTGCAGGATAAGGCGGCGGTGGTGTACCGGGTGGCGTCCGATGGCTAGCACCGATCGGATCGTCTAGGTCGATTCCACTATGACGTCCAGGTCGTAACCCCGGCGATAGTTCACTCATCGACTCCGAGGCAATAAGTCGACGACTGGCTTCTGCAGGCGAGACAATACCCAACTGTTCCGGACTCGACTTAGTTCGCTGGTGCTTGCTCGACGAGCTTAGATTAGCTCCCTGGGAGAACTGTGAAAAATCAATGTTCTCTATTAGATTAGTAATTGTTGACTTTTAAAACTATACAACTGGCACTGCTGTTAGCTACAAGGATCTTCATTGCAAAATTCATTGATATAGGAGTTGGCCATTTACCAAGGTGTTTAAGCAATTTTTCATATATCATAGCAGCGAGTACTGTGTATTACATACCTATAGATCTAGATCCCTATAGATCTAGAAAATACTCATGACTTAATGAAATAACATTGTAACAAAGATCTTTGTTAGTGCTTTAAGCTATGAAAAATAAAAGCAGCTGAACCTTGCAGTAACAAACAATGCCAATTCCCAGGCTTAGCAAATTAATATTAAAAAGTGATCGTATATTATATACTTAATTGTTGCTGAAGTGTTACCTCCAATTGACCAGTCCCGAGAATTTCATCTCAAACATACGGTACACTAACAGATATATATGTATAACAGAGATGTGCAACTCACAGCATGTGTCACAGCATGTGTCACAGCATATGAATATGTGAATTTATTGAACTAAAATAATGATATCGTGTCAGTAGTCTCGTATATCCGAAGAAATAAATTGACCGGAAAGAAATAAACGATGAAAGAACAGAAGAAAAAGGCGTAGGGTTTTCGTCTGTTGAGAACAAGCCTACTTACAGTGTTAGGTATACCACTGGCGATGGGAGGCGTTAAATGTCCCGCTGGCTCTGAATGTACTACGTTCTGTGAGTTAAGGGGTGGTCGTGGTGGCAAGGGCGGCGGAGACAGACTCCGCGTGGATAGGGACTTACGTGAGGGCAGCGGCGGCGGGGCATCACCACTGCCACCGCCGCCGCTACTGCTCAGGGCGAGTGCGTGCTGATTTACCAATGGGCAAAGCTGTAAGACACAACAACGAATGCCAATGAAGTTTTTATTTTTTTTCTCTTATCATTCATTTCAATGTCATTTTATTTTTCCAAATGAACGAATTCATGATCAACGCTCAAATTTATTCAATTACCAATGCAACTTTTAAAGTTTCGTTAATCATTGATAACTGTATAATAGTGATGATCAGTGTAATGGTGAGTGCATTAATAATAGTAGATTGTTACATTTTATAAAAATTGTGAACCCAGAACACAAAGAGGAACATAAAGATTGTAAATATAAGTAGTCCCAAGTTCATTAATATTATATATTAGTGTCGGTTATTTTCAATAGTTTTCATGCCAGTATTAAAATATGAAATTAGGACTATCTTGTGTTAGCTATTTTACACCAAACATGAGCAACGCACGATAACTGCTAATTAACTGTGAACCGACTATTTCGATTAAATGTACAACATTTTTAAAGAAATCAAAACCCATCTCGTTAATGTGCTAAGGGAATCAAATCGAATACATTATTCTGATATTGATCTAAATGAAAATAGTCACTGCAAACACTTATGCAATACAAACAGATATTTACATAAAACTTCAACACACTAAAGACAGGGTTGAAATAAATACAAATTCATTTTCATACTTGATCGAGTGGCTCTTGTAGAGATTTCAATCTTCGTTCTGCATTGGCCAGCTTGGTTTGTAAGTCAGCAATATTATTCGCACTACCACCACCGGCTGCAGCTTTTGCCAAATCGCTGCGTATTTTCTCCACGTAATTTTGTTCATCTTCCAGCATCAATCGCAAGGTTAGAACACGTTGCGTTTCCATCTGACGTCTCTTTTCAAGCTAAAATATGCAATTGAGTAATAATTTTCATGGAGCTGTTCTCTACACGTATATTACGTAATAATGTTTTTAATAAGTCAGAAGCAGTGTTTACATTAACTGGTTGTGGTCCAGTAATCCTCTCGGTACACGAAGCAGGAGCAGTTGAAGCACGATGCAGAGAAGCTGCTCCTACTGGCGAAACCAATACAGAGCTTGTAGAAAGACTTATTGGTCTATGATGTTGAGATGGAGATAATCCAGTAGACATTGTGGAAACAGATTTTTGTTGCACAGTTAAAACCACTTGTACCGAGGCTGTGAGTTAGAGAACCAAGTAATTGAAAATTATTCTAAATAAAATGTATTTAATTAGAATGACATAAAAATTACACCTAACCATTAGTTAACTAAAATGTTCACAACAAATATTTGAGTTTATTTTATGTAAATGCTTATAATGTACAAAAAAACACTTGTTAGATAGGTTTATACTGAATGCCTTAAGAAGGTTGGAAATTAATTACCTACTTTATACATGTAATTTACTAAAAGTATATTTAGATATTAAATTAAATAACAATGATTTGTTGTCTAAAGTTATGAGGCACATATGCAGCCTCTCTATAACTGCATCTATACAACAAATGAAAGCAAGACAAATTATGACAGAGCTGAAGGTGTCAGTGCTATAAACACTATGCTTACATCATCATGCCTCAAGCTCACTTCAGCATACTGACATACGAAGCATGTGTTTTAATATATGCATATGTATAGTGTAGATTCAGATCCAATTTATGACTTTATATCTATATATAAAGTCAACTATTGTTTAATTATAGTTTTAATAATAAACTTTAATAACTGAGGCATATATTTAGCACAAATCTAGATAACAATGGACCTAAGATATATTTCATGTACTTGACTGTTTGATTTACTTTCAAAAGTATTATTCTAGCTTAAGAAGTTTTTCTTGTAAGAAATTGAGCTGAGAAATTGAAAAAAACAGATATAAAGAATGGGTCAAAATTCATTAACTATGCTGAATAACCATGCAGATAGTCATAACAGAAAAAATAAAAGAGTAATTTAAATTTTGAAGACCTACTCACATCTAATTAGTTTAACAACTTCCGTATGCGTTGATTGTGTTACATTCACTCCGTTCACCTGTAACATAGAAAAAATATGTATACAAATTTGAAGCACAAAAGAGATCCTGCCAAATGGAATGTGATAATAATAATATGTATCGCTCAATATTGTTAATGAACAGTAAAATGGTAAAATGTTATACTTTCATTAATTTTGTCAAGGTCATGATGAAGCAAAAGAAAAAAGTTATTTTCATTATGGGAAATAGATGATCTGTTAAAGGTAATAAAAAGTAGTGCAATCTTTGCTTATTCAGCCATTGTAAAGAGAACCAGAGCAACCTCCATTAATCATTGTATGCCTCTAACAATCAGAATATACAGCATGTGCTTGAATCAAATTATTTGAGCGTACAATTTTATTACATTGCTAACATATTCTATAACTGTTGATAGTTATAAAGCTTTAAATGCAAGAGTATTGAAAGAATTTGTTTTTTTGGTTTAAATTATATGCTATGTATATATATTAATGAGAATATATATATGTAAGCTTCTAAATTTACTTGTAAGCTTGTAACTCAAGAAGAACAAGTTTGTTAAACATGAGTCATGTAACTGCATATCATTATAAGTAGCTCTTTCTTGTTTTTCCAATTAAAAATGAAGAGTTGTCTTTTCGATAGACCATATTCATGATATTTAATAATAATCCATTTATAGATCTATGATACTTTTAAATGAAATTCAATGTTATAGAAAAAAAGAAAGAAAGAATGTTCACAGTCAATTGATGAGCTTCATGTAATAGAGGTAGTCTCCATAATTGATTAGAAATCATATTCAACTGACCTTTTTGTATTATTTGTTATTTCATGAAAGTGTATTACTTAATTATTATTTAATTATTACTCAATTATTACGTTTATAATTTCAATAAAGACTGTATATGGATGACCAATTAATATCCCACATCTATTGACTGTAATAAACATGTCCATGCTTTTCAATATGCAACACATCGATAATAATTTATTATTTTAACATTCTTTAGATCTGCTATTATATAATATCGATTAAAATGTGCCAAATGAATGTGAAATATGAAACCTACCTTGATAATCTCATCTCCTGCGTGAAGGCCAGCTCTTTCAGCTGCACCACCTAGATAAAGGAAAATATGGAATTGATAAAAATTAAAAAAGTATAACAGTTTCTTTTTTATTTTTTTATACAACAAAAAATAAGAAACAAATTTATTCATTACGTTATAAATTAAAATGAAAATTGCTATTTACCTTCTTTTACAGACTGCACATAGACTGGCTTATCTCCAGAAACTTTCATCCCATATCCAGCATCATCTTTATAAACAACTAGTGTGGCAATTGGAAACGGCTCACCGATTCCACTGCCACTTACACTGTGACGCAGAGCTGTTGTTCCATTCATCCCTTCTAAAGGCTTTTGAAAGCCAAAAAAAAATTACAATGCTCCTAACGCTGTCTGCTTGGACAACCTGCTTGAAAGGAAGATGCAAAATTGAATGGTCCCAAATCTTTTGAAGTATGATACTTAAAATTTAAATGGCCATTGATAATGAGAAAATTCAAGCATTTAACTATTATTTAAACATTCTATTAATTTTTATCAAAATATTATTTAACGTATCATTAAGATAATAAAAATGATATTAAAGCCAAAAATACACCATTGAGGATTCATCCATTTTGTTTATTTTCAGTTTTTATCTCACACTGATATACATAAATACTGAAAAATAGAGTTTAAGAGAAGTCATGAAATTTAAAAATGAAACTGGTCATGTCGTCAAAGAATGCTATCGTATAAGAGTTCTGTGTGCACACACGCAGAGAGAGAGAGAGAGAGAGTGGAGAACATATCATTAATATATGAGCTAATCTTCAAAATCAGCCAGAATAAAGATTTTTGCAATATACTTAAGCAATAACAGATGCAATCTGTACTGTATGCCTGATATCCTACAATGGTATGAAAATGAAAATGAACGTGGACTTGGGAAAAAAAATCATCTAAATCGGTGTAGAGCATGCTGTCCATGAGAAGGAAAAAATATCTCTGGAACACGAAACAAAAGCAAACTCACCTGCAGAAAGTATCATCTCCATGTCTCGAGCGAAGATATCTTGCCATCCAGCATTGCAGGACGGATTTCTTCTAGTCAGAAAAACACTTAAGTGTAGATAAAGACGGAAAAACACAGTCAGTCACTTGGTTGGAGCACAGATAATAGAAGAGGAACACCCACTAAAGTCTAACCAGTCCAGGGTCCGAACGCAGCCCACATGACCAATCAATCATCGAAAACACAAGAAGAAGCGGGCAGTTACTCTTCTCCTCGAGAACGCGGTCCGTAGCTTGTCATAACAAAAGGGGTCAAAAGTCAGCCGCCGCCTCCTACTGTTTCGCGGCATCCGGAGGTGGCGTCGTCGCGAATCGACTCCTCATCGCGAGGACGACGACGACGACGATGACAACAACAACGATGAGGATCCAACTTGGAAAGACACGCAAGCAACAAAAAGACGCATCAAGAAGTGCTTTTCCTTGGATTATTGCGCTTTCACGAAGAGCAGCATCAGCGGCAACATCAGCGACAGCATCGACGGCAGCATCGACGGCAGCATCGGCGACAGCATCAGCGGCAGCGGTAAGTAACAGTAGTAGCAGTACTAGCAGCAGCCTCAGCTTTCTAAAGGAGTCTCCCCCAGCGTCGCGCACTCTCCGTCTCGCTCGCGTTCTTCTACCGCGTATATGTATGCTGCAGCACTCTTTCTTTCTTTCCTTCCTTCCTTATACACCACTCTCGCACAGCTCGCTGGTGTGGAGAGAAATGTGCGTATGCATTGGCGGAACGGAACGTACGTATGTATGTTGAACGTAGTTCGATGTATATGCGCGCACTGCGTATCGCCACGTTGATGACTCCTAGGAGTCCTGGGAGTCGTTCGACTCGCGAAGGCGGCAAGGGGCAAGGGGCAAGGCGGCTGCTATCCGCGGTGTCAGCAGCACGGCCGCTTCGCACTTAGCTTTACCAGTATCAGTACTCAACAGTGTTCTGCGTTCCGTGTATGCTGTGTGCTGTGAGCTGTGATATGCCGTGCTGTGCTGTGCTGTGCTGTTCTGTGCTGCGCTGCGCTGTGCTGTACTCTGTGCTCTGTGCTCTGTGCTCTGTGCTCTGTGCTCTGTGCTCTGTGCTCTGTGCTCTGTGCTCTGTGCTGTGCGCGGTGTACTGTGTATGCGCGTACACGCACGCGCTGCTCTGCTGCTTGCGGAGGGAAAGAGAGAAAGCCAGATAATACCTATATATATATATACACAACAAGGAGGAGGAGGATGACGGTTCGTCGTTCGGCTCGCGGGCGTCGACGGTGTTGATCTCTCCCCCCTCTTATCTCTCTCGTTTGCTTGTGTATATAGCACCTATATGCCCTGTTGCCTGTACTATACTGTAGACCATAGGAGTATAGCGAGCTGCAAGGGAGAGAGAGAGAGGGAATTCTTGTATCGTCGGTACACACATATACGATATTATATTGTATGGATATGCCGACGGGAGCGGTGCCGACTACTGCATTTTACGGTTTACGAGCTACGGGCCCTCGCGCAGCGCAGAGCCAGAGCCAGAGCGCATAATGTACACGCACTCGCATATGTGTGATGCGCACATACACATCGAAACTCCACCTCGCTCAGCTCGCTCTACGCTCTACGCTCTACAAGAGATGCAGACATGCATCAGAGATCTCTACTACACAGTCTATACTCTATACTCTATACTTCTATAGTCTATAGTCGGACAATCCTCGGACAGTCTCTTTATTTACACATATATATTTATTTCTATAAGCTCAGAGACGCATCTCTACCCTACACTAACCATTGCTCGCTCCGCTTTTCCTGATGCATGAAATCTTAAATTAATAATGCAATGAGACGCGAGACTGAAGCTGATTTGGCTGTGCAACAGCGTCTATACGTACGCAGGACAGAAAAGAAAAAAAAAAGCTAACTAGCTTACTAGCTAACGAGTCACAGAGTAACAAGTGGCAGCCATCTTTGCACGTAAGATGTCGCTAGCACGAGCATCGACCCGATCGCTGAAAGAATAAACGCGCGCAAGTTCGGTCTACCCAAACGACCCAAACGTCCCAAACGTCCCAAACGTCCCTAAGGCCCGAACCCCGAACCCCGAACCCAAGTGTTTCCACATTTTCCTACACTGCAGAATGTTTTCGAACTTTATCTTATAGTGCTTTCTTCACATTCAGATTCAAGTGATGATTATCGACTTTGGGTCCAAGCAATTTTCATCGTTGTCCGGCAATTGAGTATTTCATTGAAATAAACAATTATTATACATTTAGGTTGATTGATCGATCAACTCAACGTTTTCACGGCAATAGCTTTATGCGTCAACTTCCTTTCAAAAGTTCGAAAAATCAACGCACCTCAATTCTCATGACCACGCACATATTTTTATCTACAACACATTACTCACAATCGTAAAATTGGATTTCAGTATTTTGAAAAATAATAATTTATTGCATTTATTTACAATATGCGCATAATATCAATTAGAAATCAATAGTAACAATAAAATCTCCATCTAATAATAGAGAAATTCAAATACAAATTAATAGCAATATCAAATTACTCTAGATACGTATTTAATCTTTGCTTTTATTTTTTCTAATCATTCGATCCTAAACATCTTGTCTATTAAATAATTCAGGGTCAGGCAATAAATAGATCTATATGATATATCCTCAGTACTGCTAGGATATCGAATTATTTCCTTTGAAGGCTATTTTCTTCTCTAAAATAAAATGTATCATTTTAATTGAACTTTATACGGGAATGTGAAATTAAATCGCTAAATTAATTTTAAAGAGAGAGAACTTTACTTTTGGCGTTGCTTTCTTCGGAGAAGGTGTCATTACCACGTTCCGGTTACGAAGACTTAAAACTTTCGGTAAACTTGGTGATTTTGAGGGAGATATACGTAATATCTGAAAATATGTTATTATAGATTTTATATATTTTATATAATCAAGAAGTACTATTTACCGGAAGGTTGTGAAGTGGTGAAAAAATTTTTCTCTCCACTGTTCCCTGGAACGAAGTATTTCCTGTATACTCTTTCAAAAACTTTTCGAACTGCCTTGAATGATTGTTCTGTAATAAAATTAACATATGGTTAATTGTGAACTATAAATACAAAATTATAATTGAAAATGCACGTATACCTTATCATCGAATGGTAAATCTGAAGATTTCACTACCGGTATGCTGTGTACAGTTTGAAAATCTTGTAATACTTTATTGGCGATCGATTTCTGTCCTCTGGGTGTTAATTTCTTTGGCGAAGGAGTCATGACAACATTTCGATTTCGAAGACTTAAAACTTGTGGTAAGTCTGCAGGGGATTTCGATGGGGATATGCGCAATATCTGAAAATATATTCTTTTATATTTTAATATTCTAGTTCTTAAAGCATGTCTTTACTTATGTTTTATGCGATCAAAAAGTATTATCTACCGGAAGTTTTTGTATAGGTGAAAAAAGTTTTTTCTCCATTGAATCTGGAGACGAAGAATTTTCTGTGTATTTTTTCAATATTTTTTCCAAGTCTGTCAACTGATTATCCTGTAGTATAATAAAAACATAAAAATATAAAAAGAAGTGTCTATGAACTAAAAATGATGCCTACGATAAGAGGGTTGGAGGGAGTGCGAGAGAGAGAGAGAGAACCTCGCGGCGCGCACGATTTAGTTACGATTAGTGTTCGTTCTCGGCTTCGAAAGAATCGCACGCACGTGAACACTACTGCACGTCGCCATTGATGATTTGATGGACTTCACTGGGAATGATCTCCCTGTTATTATAAATAAAAACACAAGCTTACCTCATCATCTGACAATAAATCTATGGTTTCTACTATAAGCTTATTGCTTACAGTTAGAGTTTCCAATTCTTGCATTCGATTTATTATAGGTGAATTTGTTTTTAAATGTGATTCTGTTAAATCAACAAGCTGTACAGGTGAAATCGCATGTTGAATATTTCCTGTCTTTGATGTTATGTTCTTTGCTGAAGCAGTTAATTCAATTTCTCTTTTGTGATGGCTCATTATGCTCAATACACTTTTCTCTTTTTCTAACATAGTTTTATTTTTCGACTAAAAATATTATCTGATTTTAAAATTTGTATGCTCTGCATTAACATAATCAATCGAAATATATATATATATATATATATATTACCTTTGGTGTTCTTTTTGTTGGCGATGGCGTCATGCTAACTAATCGCTTATGCAAGCATGATATCTTAGGTGTTAATTGCTGAGCTAAACAATCATCTGGTAAATTTTTAAACAATGTGGGCACAGTATCAGGAGAAACAGAAATTTTCTGTAATATATATTTGTATAATTTTACATATTATTTATTTCATTTATTTGTGCATAAAACTTGATTACATTCAAGATTTTTTTAAATATTGCAATTACCTTATGATTTGACTGGATGAGCTCATTATTCAATGCATTCTCATGGTTTTCTATCAATACTGAGGGCGTTTGTGATAATGGATTCAGTTCAGTTTTGCTAACACCTTTTTTGCATATCAGACCAAATGATCTCGAGTTTGTTTCAATATCTGCACTAGGTTGAAAAATTTCATTCACAGATGAACGTGATGATTCACCCTTTAATATTGAAGAAAATTGTATAAAATGTTTGTTTGCAGTTTTAAATGAATATTTCTGAAATGATTTTCACTGTACCTCTTGACTTAATTCATTATTCGATAAAGGTTTTGCCAATATCGATGTTGTTGCTAAAATATTCTGTTTACTGCACTTTACTGGAGATGACAAAGAATCTTGTAATAATAAATTAATTTCCTTGATTGATGAACTCAAATCTGGTAGATTTTCAACAATCTCAACACTCTCTGTCAACGTTGAACCACTTTGCTAAAAAAGAAGAAACAATTGTCAATTATATCTATTATATTTAATGAAGTTATTTATTAGTTATTAGATGATTTGATAGTTCAAGCACTATTTTACATTAAGTCATTAATAATAAATTTGCAAATAAATTTGAATTATAGAAGAATTTGTTGAAATATTTTGGTAACTTTTTCATTGGATACATTATTTGATGTATTATCATATTTTTTTGAAGATGACATTGGTAAGTGTGATAGTGATTTTCAGAGTTTAGTAAAATAGCATTTATTGCAAAACTATTATCATCAACCTTTTACATTTAAAAAGATAAAAAAAATAATAAAAGGAGTTATTTTCAGTAATAAACGAATATTTTTTGTATATTTTTTACTATACCTTTTTACTTAATCCATCTTTGGATAATTTTTTCTGCAACAGTGGTGTAGTTTGTAGGATAGTCTGCTCACCATATTTTTCCGGAAATGCCAAAGAATTTTGTAATAGTAAATTCGTTTCTGTACAAGACAAATTGAGTTCTAATGGGATATTTTCAATATGGGCACTGTCAATCAACTTCATATCACATATTGAATCGCTTTCCTAAAAAAAAAAGAATCAATCTTTAAAATGTAATAAAATGATATTATATATTAGCTGACCATATGAATAATCATAATGTTAGCAGCTAATCCTCACTGTAAGTACTAGAAGCTTTACTCCTTAATACAAAGAGGGGATTTTACATTGGGGGTTGGAATACCCAAGACCTTGTAATTTTAGCAATCGATGAGTAAAAAATATTTGGCAAACCTCTGAATAAAAAAAATTAAAATTGTAATGTAATAGTACCTCATAATCGAATGATTTCTTAGATTGCTCATTATCTTTGGGCTCAGGTGAAATGTAAATATTGAATGTGAAATTTGTATTCTGAAAACAGTACATGTACTTTAATGAAGGAAAAAAAATGCAGTAACAAATAAAATAAACAGTGCATACCATTGGGCGGACATTTGGAAATGTTCTTGATTCATCAGTCTTAATGTTTTTCTCAATAACGGATTGGTTTGCAAGGTTTAATGGATCTGCATTTAATAAGATTGAATATAGATTGAATGAATTGATTAAAGCTAGTATTAGAAGGCATATTTTCAAACCTGTTGTCAACCTTTTGCTTGATTCATCTAAGTGTTTTTTCAAATTAGATCTTCCAAATATTGGTTTATCTGTATCATTAGAGTGTTTTCCACAAGAATCGTAACCATTTATCTTCTCTTCTATAATTAGTAGATTTTGAAAATAGATATTTATTGAATTTTCTCTTAAATTAGAAAAAAGAAAAAGTAGTACCTATTTGGTTAATGGAAGTTGTAGGGGAATACATTAAAACTCTCCTTGTCTTTAGTGGTGTTATTTTATTTTCAAAGTAATTCTTTTTATCCTTACTTTTAAGAATATTTTCGTTGAATTGGCTTTTAGGTGAGTGAAATATATTTTTCCGTCTATTTTTAGGAGTTGATATTGTCATTGTCGTTAAAGGGATTTTTGAAATGTAATTGAACTGAAATTCATAATTTTTTGGAGCAAATGACTGTAAAACGATAAAGAATAAAGAATTATAAATCTGTGTGTTCTGTAATTGAAAATACGATACATACATGTAAGAAATTGCGTTTTAGAAGTTTCTTTTTGGATTCAGTAGTAAATTTAGGTCCATGTAAAAAAGGTGGAGTATGAATTTTGTGTCTCACTTTCCCAACAACGAATGGAGGTAGTTTTTTATTATTATCAAGTACTTTCTTTTCTCGATGTTTGAGTATTGTATTTTGAACAAGTGGTTTAGATTTTTCTTGAGCCGGTATCATGGGTGCTGTATAAAAGTCATGTATAATAATAATAATAATAATAATAATAATAATAATAATAATTATATTAATAAGTCATAGGAAAAGTTTTACCTTGAATAACTAATCCTCTTCGAGTGTCAAAAGCTTGACTTCTCTTAGCTCTTCTATATTCAACATTTTGTTTACGATTGCAATTGACGTTTTGTTTACTTGAAAAAGGAAAATTGTTGGCTTTATAGAGATGTTGATATTGACTCATGATGCAGAGGGGATTTGATTAAAAAGGATATGGCGAAGCGCTCGGCGGCTTTCTGCTGCTCTGCGGCTCTGCCGGCTATTTATATATTATACGTTTTACGTTTCGTGTTTACGTTTCGACTAGTGCTCTAACGACTTTCGTGCCGAGTTCCGAGCAAGTTCAAACACGCAAAGTCGCGACCGTTGCGCTCAACCTATACCTATACCTATATATCTATAGGTTGAGCGCAACGGTCGCAAAGGTTCAGTTCCCCCCACTTTCTTGTTTCACTTGGCCACTTCCCCCAGAAAATAAATAATGGCTCTTAGAACGTAGTACATATTTTTTATTATTAACAAAACGATAGTAATCTATCTGTGTGGTACATTGTATCATTGAATCTTCGTTTCTGACGCTTCGGTAGTATTGCGTGATTTTCTATATACTACAGCTTATACTAGTAATATTTTCTCTTTAAAACTTGTACTCGTAAAACATCTCCGTGTGTGTGTGTGTGTTTATAAACGTGCATTTTCACTTTATTCATGTGGTATGTATTATATGTTAGAGACGTTGAAATCGATATATCTCTGCTCTCAGAGAAGGGGGTAAAAAAGTTAAAAAGTTAGTAAAAGCCTTTGAAACTTGAAGAATGAGAAGAAGATTTTCCATTATTATAAGCATCTCCTTTAACAAGTAATTGTACTTTACTTTATCATCAGGTATCTGAATGTATAGAACAAATTCGTCTACAAGAATATTTACTTTTGATTGCTCACTTTATGCAATATTACGTAATAAAAAATCTCACTATATATCAGATGAACCAAGAAGTCTAACTAGTCAAGTGCTTGGTGATTACGTGAAAATAAAGAAATAGTTGAAACGAAGGCAAGGCCGCATCTTTTTCTTTTGATTCTTTTCTTTTGATTCTTTTCTTTTGATTGTTTTGGTCGTGCGGTATATAATGCCTGTGCATATTGTGAGATATAGGTATAATTTCGGGGTCAATTGATAGTAGATAAAGAAATATATTTTTACAAACTGTAAAATTGAAAAGTTGAAAAATAGAATGAAAGAAAGAGGAACGTTTACGCAGCAGGGCCTTCGCCGTGCAGAAGCGTAAATATTTGATTTCGAAGGGTGACGTTAGGCGTGAGAGTCGTCGTCTTGAGCGGTTCGTTTGTCATTGGGCTTGTGAATTTTCCGCAAAGGAACCATTCATTTATTGCTGCTTTCTCGTAGGTAAATCCATCCGAACACTGAACTGGTTCCCTCATTACTTCGTGCGTAATTGGGCAGAGAAAATCATCGGGTATCGTAGCTTCTTCAAGGATGATTTGAGCATTGGAGTCTTCGCGTTTAAGCCAATACAACTGTCTGCGCAACATACGAAGAGTCTGAAAAAGTAATCGTCATAGTTCGTTGTATACTATCGTTGTATACTACAGATAACGTATGATGTACCATGTACGATGGACAATATAGGATAGTACAGATGACACGTACCTCTTGGTCATGATCAAAGTGGAGTTTTGCTATTATCGCTTCCTCCGGAATGCGTAGAAGCATTCGTCCGCTAATAGAAAGAGCTTGAAAACTCGTTGACAAATCGGCCAGTTGAACTTCTAGCAACCATTTGGAAACGTCATCTACAGCCCAATCGGCGACCTGTTCGAAACGCAACTTGCGTAAGTAAACAGCAAAAGCTTGAAATTATCGCTCTGTCAACCGACCTTTTTATTGTTATTTCGGAGACGATCGATGAGTATGCTTTGGGACACTAACTGTTCTGGTAATTTCCAAATTAAGACAGTTTTGTCTAAGGCACCTAGAAATCGGTCAATTCTCTCGTCGTTACAGTGCGTTGAAATTTCTTAGGATTATTGCGTGCGTACCTGTCGAAAAGAGCGACGTATCTTCGGAAAAGGCACAGGTGGTAACCAGGCTTTCGTGGCTTTCGAGAACGTGCAAACACATGCCGGTATGCTAAAAAAATGAGCTTTTGTAGAGTCCGCCTACGTCTGTAGTAATCTGTACTTGTAGATTCCGTATGGATTTAGCGAACTTACGACGCTCCAGAGCCGAGCGGTTCTATCGGTAGCCACGCTGCCGAGAATTTCCCCGTGTACCGGTGAGAACCTAACGCACATGACGTTGCCACCGTGACCGGCGAACTGTCTTTTTTCCCTAAACGACATGCCGGCGTTACTGCTGCCGGTACAGCTTTCCTCGAGATTCAAATCTTCCTCGACTATGATAATTTTCCAGAGTTTGATAAGCGAGTCGTTGCCGCAAGTCGCCAACATGTAGCATTCCTTAGCGCTTGCCGAGCTTGCATCTCGTGAGCCTGCAATTGGTCCAGTGAATGTGACCAGTCAATTCTAATCTAATTCTAATACTATCCATTGTTGTATCGAGGCGATAATCTACCTGTCATGGTAAACGGTCCAGTGGTCGGGCTGAAATCGGATCCCTGGACTCCCAAGTCGTGTCCAACGTCGCACACGAGCAGAGCCTCGCTGCTCTCCAGATTAGCCGTAGTGTCGAAGAGTCTCCAGGCACCCTCGCTACAGGCGGTCACGAGATAACGCGAATCCGGGCTAAAGGCGATGGCCGTTATGGCGTCCGCGTGGCCTTCGTACACACTGCAAGGTTCGCTAATGTTACGCGGTAATACAGTAGTCAGCGAATCCGCGTAACTCGCGAGGATCGACAATTTCTTTCGTCCCTTGCTGCACATCAGGTTGCGTTAATCGCACAAACTCGAGCTTCTCCATCTCGTTTGCCAATGGCTGCTGCTGCCAGTGCTGGTGCTGGTGCTGGTGCTGGTGCTGGTGCTGGTGCTGGTGCTGGTGCTGGTGCTGGTGCTGCTACTGCTACTGCTACTGCTGCTGCTACTGCTACTGCTGCCGGTTCTGTTATACTCTCTCATACGATGATTTAAGCTATGTATATATAATATTATATATAATAGTGTTCAAAAGCGGACTTTTCATCTCAAGTCGTGCTTTCAAAATAACCACGGCGAAGATGTGTGCAATTAGCAATGTACAAACAAAACTGTCAATCCTCACGCTTAAAACGCCATATCACGTGATACAATTATACATGTTAATTCATAGATTTAATTATAGAGTGTTCCGAACAAACCTCAGCTCCTCCATTGTTTCCAGATCCCAGAGAATAGTTTTCTCGTCGTCACCAGCCGTAGCTATTTTCGATCCATCGGGCGACCATCGACAGACCCTCACTGCACTACCAGAATTCACGAAGGATGTTCTAGCCTGGCTGCCGTTCTGATGCAAATGCATTGTGTATAATCGTTTGGTTACAAGCTCATTTCTCAATTGCTCAATTCCTCAATTTGTCATACCTCTACGTCCCAGATGACTGTCGTTCCGTCCATCGAGCAAGACGCTAGCTTCGTACCGCAAGGACTGAACTCGACGTAGTTGACACTGTACTTGTGACCGTCGAGTGGATTGTAAGACATTTCTTGGAAAATCGAGGTCGATTCACCATCCTCGTCGTATTTGACGCACCAAACTCGCGCGAGCTTGTCTCTGGGGATTATTCGATTGAAAAGTGTTAAAACATAGCGGCTAAGATATTTTACTGCAGAGACCATAGACTAACTATATATAATACTAACCCAGAGCCAGATGCGATCAAACGATTTCCGAACATAGAAACGGAATTCACGGCTCCATTGTGGTCGTCCAGTCTTTGGATGAGTTTGACCTCGTTACCACTAGTTTCAGCGTGTTTCACCACTTCGGTCTCCTGTATAAGCGTCTGCGAGATCGCGAATTATCATTTTGAATAATGACAATGCTTTTACCGTACGCCTACTACTAGGCGTACCTACTGTACTGTAGTCTGAGTAGTCTACATACCTTTTCGTTGTTCTGAAGCTTGACGCTGTTGTTTCGCACAAGCTCGGAATCGAGTCTTAAGTTTCCAGTGAGGTCCCACACAATGACGCGTTTATCGTTCGAACCTTTGAAAATTGAAAAAAAAGTTGCATTGTTATTTATGGAATTATTCGAAAAATCATTGCTTACCCGTGGCCAGGAGATTTCCAGATTTGGAAAAAGCGCAGCAAGCCACATATCGATTGTGCCCCGTAAGAATCGAAAGAATTCTGCCGGTGCTCTGTACGTGATAATTCGGAGTGATAATTCAGAGTGATAATTCAGAGTGATAATTCGGAGTGATAATTCGGAAAATCGGAGCGTTATAAATAGGAAAATTGGTAAAATGAAATGAAAGGAATGGCAAGTTTACTAACCGCCTCCCAAATGACGACAGTTTTGTCAAGGCCAGTGCTGGCCGTGTACCGTCCATTGGAACTGAATCGAACGCAAGTCAAAGCACTGCTGTGTTTCTCCATTAGCCTGCAGAGTTCGATACTCGCGGTGATCGGTTGGGTATCGCATTTGTCCTGCGTGACTTTGACCTCCCAGAGCTTGACGCGATTGTCGTTACCACAAGTGACCAATT
Source organism: Apocrypta bakeri (assembly GCA_018906985.1). Classification (NCBI taxonomy): domain Eukaryota; kingdom Metazoa; phylum Arthropoda; class Insecta; order Hymenoptera; family Pteromalidae; genus Apocrypta; species Apocrypta bakeri. The sequence continues at coordinate 111,700 of JACCIA010000013.1, read as the reverse complement.
GATAAAGCCTGGCGAATGGCTCGTTACTGGTGAGCTCTTGAATGGAGGAGAAATCGCAGCAGACAACGCCGAGATCGTGGGCATCGTCGACCTGAGCGAAAACTGTGGGATCTTGTTCGCGCGACGGACACGATTCTATGATTTCGTTGCAACAGAAGAGCTGGAGTACTCCGAGGGTACAGGTGGTGAGAAGCCAGTTGGAGTCGGGCGTGAAGCACAAGCCTTGTACAGCGCCCTCGTGCTTTTGGAAGGATCTTATCAAGGTTCGCCGAACCAAGTCCCAGAGACAGACTTGTCCGTTATCGCCAGCGGTAACCAACAGGGAGGAGTCCGGTGAGAACCTGCAGATTCTCACTGCCTCGCCGCCGGCTTGGACCAACGTGTGTATTTTCGCACCCGACTGCAATGAACTTGTCATTAGCACGAAATAACTGGAAATGAATGTAAAAATTCACGCGGCTAATTGTCTAGCGATCGATTGAATTGATCAATCGCTAATGAACTAACTCTGAGATTCCACAACTGCGTAGTGCCATCGATACTGGCCGAGGCGAGCATCGTCGACTGCGGACTAACTTTCACCGACGTAACGCCATATTTGTGCCCAAGAAGGGGTGAAAATGAGGCCTCCGTAAATCCTTCTCCAGGCTGCCACTCCCAGACCCTCACGCGTTTGTCCCTGCAGGGTTACTCACAGCGATTAGTATCTATTACTGGAATCATTGGATATTAGTAACTATTAGTGAGAATTTCATTGGCAACTGACCCCGATCCAGTCACTAAAATACTGTCACCGGCAAAGTCCACGGCATTTACGTCACTCGTATGAGTCTTCAAGATTTGTAGACTTTGTACATCACCGGCGAACATGCTAGTAGCGATCTGATGCGCTAGCCACTATACTAGCAACTATCTACTAGGAACCAGCTTCTAGGAACCAGCTTCTAGGAATCAGCTTCTAGGAACCAGCTTCTAGGAACCAGCTTCTAGGAACCAGCTTCTAGGAACCAGCTTCTAGGAACCAGCTACTAGCAACCAGCTACTGGCTATTAGTGCTCGAGCTCGTGCTAGTGCTGCCTGGAAAAATGACAAATTCTTCTTTAGTTATAAAGTAAATTACGTAAGTAAATCGACTTGTGCTTTACACGGCGTGCATTATGAACTTTCGCCACGTAAGTCTCTTGTGTGTTAGAACTGGCTAATCGACGAAACAATCAAATGACAAGTTCAAGGTTCTTGAACCTACAGCAGCGCTGACAATTCAAAACCCCTACTCATTACGTGCGTAATGTTTTTAAGCAATGTTTTTAACTCTCATTCCTGTGATTATTCGACTATGAAAATCAATAGGTCTTTTTACACAATCTTTTAATATTGTTTACCTTCGAACAATATGAATAGCATGTAGATATTTTTTTAAATATTTGACTTAGTTATTGCACATTGAAAGTAGCCAAGGTTTTTATTGCCTATATTGATTTTCCCTATTTGGCAATAATGACACATCGCGAACAATATTCGTATAGTTATATAGGAATCACGCCTTTCACGCTGACGTGTTGCTAGTTGCTAGCAATGTTGCTGGCTACGTTGCGAGTACGAGCCTATATCGATTCTTTTTTACTCGTTTACGTTCTTCCTCGCGATGTTCTCTCGACAAACTCTATTTAAGTATATCCACACGAATAAATGAGGGAATGATGAGGGAAAAATTGGCTTTACATGCGTTACGGAATACATCTTCAATCGATGCGACATTACTAACGACATTACTGATTGCATCTCGTTAAACAAGGGAATAGTAATAATAATCTTAAGAAATCTGCTACGATTGGTAATATTATTGTTTATGCAGTTATGTAGGCAAAAAAAGTACTCACGATTACTGAAGGCACATGTCTCGGGCAGTGTAACAGCAGTCCTTGCTGATAAACCTGAGCTCTTCCTAGTTCTAGCCGGTTCCTTTGATTTCGCTTCTATCGCGCTCTTTTCTTTCTTCACAGCCTTTTCTACAGGTAGCCTACCTTATTATTCGAATAATTTACAGAACCGCAGAATAGAATAATTTACAGCCCGCAGACTCTGTCGACCCTCGTCGACTGTAGTGTCGAACGAGTCAGAATACGTGCGGCGAACGAACGAATACGTGGGTGGTGCTGGGGATCGCGCTGGGGGTGGTGAATCGAACTTGCGCACAAATTCTGCTCGGCGCGCGCGCAACTTCTACCTTATTTCTATTTACTCCTTAATACCAATGCCAATTCAAACTACAAACATTTTAACACTTTTTTAAGGCTACAACTTTTATTGCAAAATTATAAACATAAATCGTTCAGCTGCATTGTTCAATGCTGTATTATAAATGTTTGGCTTAGCAGCCCGCTGCATTCTTAAAACGAGCACTAATATCCTTCCAGTTGGCAATGTCAAATATTGCCTTTACGTAATCTGGTCGAACATTTTTGTACTGTAAATAGTAGGCATGTTCCCAAACGTCGATACCGAACAATGGAACGAGGCCTGTGGTTGCCTGCAGAGGATCCTGATTGGCACAGGTAGCTACTTGCAATCTCTTTTCCTTTTGATTATAACCAAGCCAGCCCCAGCCTGAACCTTGAATCGCAACGGTACTTTCGGACAATCTTTTTTTTAATTCTTCTAGGTTTCCAAAATCCTTTTCGATCTGGGAAACAAGAGCAGCTGAAATAGATGTGAAGAATTTGAATTTGTTACTTTGACATAATATTTTCAGAATCTGCTTTTATCTATTTTCTGAAAAAAGAATTCCATCTTCATCTTACCATCAGGTTTACTGGCATTGGGTGAAAGATTCTGCCAGAAAATTGAATGGTTCAAATGACCACCACCATTGAATTTGATCGCTGGAGCCAATGCAATCTGAGAATTCACATCTCCTTTGGCTGTAGCTTCCTTCAGCTTGTCTTCGGCTACATTAAGATTATTTACGTAGGTAGCATGATGCTTAGAATGGTGAATCTGCATAATCTCTGCACAGATGATTGGCTCCAAAGCTCTGTAATCGTACGGCAAGTCTGGCAGCGTATGTTTTGCTCTGACAATGGCGTCTTTGGCTTGCCTAAGATAAAATCGAATAAATAACTGTAGTGCGCAAATATTTATGGAACCAGGTTAGGAATTATATAATTGATGTATTTTGAGGGAAAAAGAAAAGCAACGTTACTGATAATGACGTACAGAGCTACACTGACAATTATCCGTTTCGCCGCAAACATGTTGCTTGTTTCGATAGAAAAAAATTGAATAAATAACTGTAGAACTTTAGCGAAATTCAGCAATGTATTTGTCGTAAGGTAATGGAACGAGACTATCAGTGTCGAGACTGTGTATAAGACACAGTAGTATTAGTATATTGTCAGTCTACAGGCTGCAGCTTCGACTGTAGCTAGACTACAGTACAGTACTCTAGTACAGTGTAGTATAATGGGTACAAGTTCGGTACCGGTCACCGGATATGCGAATATCACTGGGCGCATATCACTGGGCGAATATCACTGGGCGAATATCACTGGGCGAATATCACACTGCGCGAATAGCGAATTTGCGGAGCAGCGGAAAGCAAGACACGCATCGGACTTCAGAGTGCACGGTGCACCGGCTACTGGCAGTCTGCTGGCAGCTACTTCTATAATGCTTGAGGCGTTGCGCGCTAAATTCAACGAAAATTAAATAGTTATTCTAGAAGGAAATTTCCTTAAGGTAAACAACATTTCAGAAACTTGTGTGAAAATTGTACGAGTACGCGAATGTGCATGAAATAATGTACGTTTCATTTTTCCATCATAAATATAAAGTTAAAGATGTGACGGCGGGTTATAGCATCTGAGCATCTAGCAGAGCAGAAGATCGGATTACCGCTAATCGCGTTCTTGCGTTATAGTCGGCGCATAGTCGCGACTACGCGTATTATTGCGGGTTATTACGCTATTACGGGTGAGGTGACGAGTCTCGTGCTCGAGCAAAAACATCTTTCGCGTATCGCGTTCGTGGTTCGTCGACACTTCGACAGTCCGGATCTGGACATGGTAGATGGTAGATGGTAGATGGTAGATGGTAGATGGTAGATGGTAGAGATGGTAGATGCTAGATGCTAGATGCTAGATGCTAGATGCTAGATAGTAGATGCTCCGAAATCCACTCCAAATCTACTTGGTACTACTAAGGCACTCCGATCGTAGATCGTAGTAAAGTCTGTCGGTGAATTGAGTGAATAAAGTAATCGAGCGTGGATGTGCGTCGCTCTACGGTCTAGCATCTACGGCTACGGGTTCACGCGTTAACGCGTTAACGGGCTCTCGGGTAGTCACTGTAGCAAGTTTAGTGGCGTATGTAGCGTGTGTGTAGCGTGTGTAGCGTGTGTAGCGTGTGTAGCGAGTGTAGAGTGCTGGCACTGCTGGCGATGTCAGCACCAGTAGTAGCTCAATCGAACGTAAGTCGCGCAGCTACGCTCCGCATTCGTCCTAAACCGGACATGTTGCCGCACTAATGCCCAGGCTTTTTGAGCGTTACTTCAGTAAACGACAAGGGTTCACCATATTGTATCTTTCTATCGTCGATGCAGTATATGTATGTACATCTCTTTCTGTGCGTAGAATTTTCCTTCATTTTCATATAATGTCTATGTGAATTGTGATTTGCCATTTGTCATTGTCATTGTGAGATTTGTGAGTCTGCGTACAGTACTGCGTATATATTTATACACGCAAGCACACAGAGACAGTTATATATATGTGTGTGTGTGTGTGTGTGTGTGTATATAGAGCTATTGGCTATTGTAGATAGTGTAAGCGAGTGCGCGCACTGTAGTCTGTATACGCGCACACCGCCACACCGACACCGCCGCCGCCATCCTCTCTGGCGGAGAGCGGAGAGTCTCCGCCAGTGCCAGGCCTGTTCTGTCTTCTGTCGCTCTTCTGAACGCGCGAAAAATTTAGAGTACTCCTAATGTAATAGTATTCGTGTAAGACGTATGTGCTGTTAGCAAAGAACGACAGCATTCGGTCGTCAAGTAAGCAAGCGAGTGAGCTGTAGGCTGTAAGGGAGAGAGAGACTGTGGAAAGCGGAATACAGAATACAGTCGACCATCTCAAATTTGCGCACACGCACGCGCGTATGTACACACACACGTTCACACATATAGACTTATACACGTAGTGGGGGAGAGAAAGTGCAAAGGTCTTGAATCCCCTGACTACTGACCATCGCCACCATCGCCGACGGTTCCTACATCGCCTCCCCTCGTATACAATCCTTACCTATTATATACCTTTCCTCATAACTCATCGGTTGACCATACCATACCAGTCGGCTGCTTGCGTCTTTGAAATTTCCTCTTTACTGGCAGAGTTCGAATAAGAGAGACAGAGAGAGAGCTCAGTCTCGCCGTCCACAGAGACCTTATACAGGGTATGCGACCGAAATTTACACGTATTTCGCCTCGTGAAATTCCGTTTCCACTGCAACATTCCAACTTTTATCTAACTTTCGGTCCTTCTAATCATATTCAATGGCTCTGCTAACCAATATACTTTAATTTGCAGGGTCATCCATGAGTACCAAAGTAAAGAATTGACAGCCCTAGGAGTGATAAAGAGGACATCGTTTGTGTAGAAACTAAAGCCACAATAATGGCAGAGGACAGCAGTGAAGTTAAGTCAACGGGACCGTCCTTGCCGCCAAGTCCCCACAGCAGTGTGACTTCCGCTCCTGTTTCTATTCCTGCTGCCAGCATTACAGCTGCTGCTACTGCTACTGCTGCTGCTGCTGCTGCTGCTGCTGCTGCTGCTGCTGCTACTGCTACTGCTACTACTACGACTACTACTACTATTACTTCTATTAAAGTCACCAGTCCACGATCACCCAGACAAGCACGTAGAACTAAATTATCCGATCAGCAGCTGGACAGCTTTAGCAAGGATGAGCTGGCAGCCAAATGGCGCGAGCAGGACTTGTATGTGGAGTGTCTCGAGACACAAACAGCAACCTTGGAAGGTACTGAGATCACTTGAGCGTGATATCGTCTCGCTACCTACATATTAAAGTTGACTGATTTCAATGAGAAAAGAAAGTTACCAGCAAGATCTGCTTATTACTACAGATGCTAAGTACATGCGTTGCCAAGACTCTGCTCTTTCTTATTCTTGAGTGCTTTGTCAATGCTACAAATTATTTGTCTAGTTAGGTACAAGGGTTAACAGTCATTTTCAATTCAATTATATTATACTATGTTTATTTTTATTAATTACACTTTCAAGGTGATGTGCTGTGCAAGTAATGGTTTGTGCGATAATTCAAAAGTGTTTGTAAAATTAAAAATGTACGTGTGAAATCTATGGTGATATTCAGTGTTGAGAGGTCAAATTCGACTTGCTAGAGTCCAAAGGTGCACTAAATGATTATTTTGTTAACTGATTGGTGCATACTTTCCCTTGTTTGCATTTGTGTCAGTGCTAAGATGTAGAATTCTTTAAAGTCTTATATTTTGCAATATGCTTGAGAAAGTGAAAATTAGTGTTGAAAAAAAGATATTATATTTGTGAAAAATTAAATAACTTCAACAGAAGCTCCTACTGCAAGGTGTCTGCAATTTTGCATTAATCGTCTGGATCACTGATTTGTTTGGTATAAACAAAACTTCTTTCTGTCGATGGCCACTTCTATAAACCCAATATTTTCACGAGGATACTTATATGCATCCTATGTTCATCAGTTTCCTTTAATCATGTTAACTTTAATCCTATCATAGAGCTTCATTTCCCACTCCTATGAAACTCTTGCTTCCTTATTGAGAAAGATGTGTCAATTGTACCAATATTCGAATGGAATGAATACTTGTAAAGCCATGGAAGAGTAGAGGCATCTTCTGGAACGATCGCCACTGACAGAATTCTCACAGCACCTCACCATGATGCTCTACCACTGTGCTGAAGTGTCACCAATACATACAATCAAAGTATGCGTCAATTAATGATGTCATTTGTTGGACAATTTCAAATCACTATTTGTATTCCTTTTTTATGTGTGCACATTGAATACATATAGCTCATTACTGAATTTATTTTATTCCACAATCTGAAATACTCATTAATACACTATTTTAATACAAGTCATCCAGTAAACTACACAAGAACAGCAATGTAACTTCTTATCTAACATATTCAATCTTTAGGAAATCATCTTTTTGCATAGTATTGAATTTATAAATTGTAACTTACAAAATTGGCAAAATAATGACTTATTTAACCCTTCTAGATGATGATATGCATTTACACTTAGCAACTCTAATGGATCCATATTTTCTATATAAAACCAGCACATGTTAAATTAACTATTAAAAGTCAACTGAATTTCAATGACTCCAATTCTTTTCATATTTCTTTTTATAAATTAATACAATAAAAAGCTCAAAACTTGCTGGTATGCAATTGTCTCCTGATATACAGTGCTAAGTATTATTTTACCGTTACAGGAGATGTTGCTTCGTTAAGAGAATCGGAAGAAAAATATAGACAGCAATACACTGAGGCATCGCACAGGGAGAAAATTTTAGTAAGAAGGCTTGCTTCCAAAGAACAGGAACTGCAGGAATACGTGGTTAGTAGAAGACTTTTTAGTAGATACCATTGTAATTTCCAACTGCGTTTACAATGTACAATGTGTATTTTAATCAATTATGCTTATTAAATTTTTAGAATCAAATAACTGAAATGAAAGCTACTCATGCGCCGACTGCCACAGCTCTTAGATCTACGCTTCTCGATCCAGCTGTAAATATACTTATACAAAAATTACGTCAAGAATTAGTGACCACAAAAGCCAAATTAGAAGACACTCAGAATGAATTAAGTGCCTGGAAATTCACTCCAGACAGGTAAATTAAACTTGAAAATTTAATTTTCTGCCCAACTATCGATAACATTGTCAATGGTTAAGTACTCGTTTAAAATTACTAATTTAAAACCAATTTTTAGCAATACCGGAAAACGATTAATGGCCAAGTGCAGATTGTTGTATCAAGAAAATGAAGAATTAGGAAGAATGATATCTAGCGGCAGAATTGCTAAATTAGAAGGAGAACTAGCTCTTCAAAAAAGCTACAGCGAAGAAGTTAAAAAATCTCAATCTGGTAAGTCTGAGTAGTCTTCTTATAAATACCTTTCTGTCTGTACGAATTGGCAACGATTATATAACATAAAATCGTATTTTATTTAGAACTCGACGAATTTCTTCAAGATCTTGATGAGGATGTAGAAGGTATGCAAAGTACAATATACTTTTTGCAGCAAGAATTGCGAAAAGCACGCGAATCTGTAACACTCTTACAACAAGAGAATGCCTCGTTAAAATCTACAACAGGTGAAAATAATCTGACAAATGGATTGTCACCTCACACTCCACCTATCAAAAAGGAAGAACCAGAGGAGATTGAAGTAGCTGAAGCTAAGCTACCAAAAGTCGAAGATAGTGATAGGTACAAGGGTGCAAGGACTCCTCCCTTACCACCTGAAAGTTCGCCTCCGAGTGAGCGAACGAGTGCCGAAAAGCTTGAACGGACAGAAAATAAAATACATCAAACAGAACACAATGATGAAAGCTCCAGTGATTCGGCGGCTTTAATTATTAAGGTAGAGAATGAGTTGTTAAGTGAGCGCGAGGAAGAGGACGAATCAAGGACAAGTAAAAGAACTTTAAGGACTAAAACTAATAACAGAAGCAGTGGCAAGACAAATGGGGAGGAAGTGATAACAAGGACAACAAGGGGAAGGGATAGGACAAAGAGGGATAAAAGTGTGCCAGGTAGTGACGATGAAAGAGTTCATAAAAAAAAGCGCAAAGGAAGCCTTCTATCTCTCGAGTACAATGAAGGAGAAGAGGAAGGTCTAATTTTAACTAACGGTGAAATATTACAAAGTGACCCAGAATGAATTCAATGTTTATAATAAATTATTACAAACAAATGTCAAAGCGAAAAAACAGCAACTATTAAATGAACTCATGGGTCAGTTAGATTTCAGGCAGTTTCTTTGCTTTCATGAAATATCAATAAGAGACAAGAAAATTCTTAATCAAGCATACATTTGATAATCCTAATAAGTTTTCATATCGTTTAATTCATTCGTTTCATAATTCTTATATTGGCATATTATTTCGTTTAACTGTCCGAATAGTCATTTATCGATACACTGTAAATAAATCGTTTTGATTTAATGCTGTCGCAGTCTCTTCCATTGTCCACAGTCAAATTTGACTTGCAGAACGTTCGTCAGAGAACTGTTTTCTGGCACTAATTACAATCGGTTCTATACTTTGTATAAATATACATAATTATTATTAAAATAATATTATTAAAAAATAAGTGTAAGAAACAACATTTGTATATGCTCCAATCGTTCAGTTAAAAATGTACTCAATATTTGTATAATATAAAATTGAGGTTTATAGTGACTATAAACAAGTATGGATTGAAAGAAAGGTATTTGATTTGAATATGGCTCATTATGCAAATGACGTATATTAAAGCTTGTCGCGTTATTAAAGCTTGTGACTTAATCGAAAAGCAATTTCACCCTTGTAATGATATTTTTTTCACATTAAAAAGAAAATTGTACAAAGTGTTTGAATTGTCGTTTCACATTGTAATGACATTATGCTATGATTTTTATACTGGTTCATCAAGTAAAATTTACTTTTTTTTTAATATTGTCATAAATTAATTTTACTTTGTTGTCTAAACTATTTTAAACAACCAAACAAATAAAGTTATAAATTAAAGTAAGTCTGTTACACGTTTATTAAATGATTGAAAACGCGTTGTTTCAATGGATTATTTTATGATAAGATTCGCCAAGTATTTTCTGCATAAGTTAGCAGCTCAATATCCCTTCCCGAGGTTATCAAAGCGTGATACGCATATCAATTGATGATATTATTACATAACATCGGTTATAAATCTGGAAATTCGACAGGTCTGAGCGCAGTAGTGAATTTGTCGTGAACTGATCGACTGTCGACGATCTCTCTTTTATTACGTCGTCTGAGGTTATTAAAATATGCTTATTCGTTTGCTTGCTCAAAATCGAGATGAATTGAGATTCTAGTCATTGTTATAATGATAGAAGCTTTTTCAGTTCGACTGGAACAGTAACGTATCAATATATTTATTGTTTGTTAAAAAAAAACTTTGAGTTTGCATTATTTACGATAAAATCGATGTCTCGAGAGAGCAATAGTATAGAAAATACCTTGAAATTGCAGTGCAAGAGCGAAATGTTGTGGGGAGGTCGGTTTATAGAAGGTATCGAGCCGACTTTGAAGAAAATAAATTCATCCATAAACGTAGACAAACGCGCATGTACGAAGAAGACATCGAGGTATAGTTTTGATTCGTCGAAGACGTGTTTAAGAGAAATATGAATTGGATTATTGTTTCTCCGCAGGCGAGCATTGCCTATGCAAAAGCTCTAAACGAAGCAAACTTGTTGACGGACGGGGAGAACGAACTGATTAAAAATGCCTTGTGCCAAGTAAGTCTACGAGTAAGACTAAGGTAAATAGAGAACATATATTTGTATACGGCGAACAGATTAAAAAGGAATGGGAGAAGAAGGAGTTCGATCCGCCAGCGGACGATGAAGATATTCATACCGCCGTTGAACGCCGGCTGAAAGTAAGGAAATAGCATTTTCACGCATAATGATAGTTCGGATAATCTCGAAACAGTATTGGATGAAATGCGACAGGAGATGATCGGGGATACCGGGAGCAAAGTTCACTTGGGAAGAAGTCGCAATGACCAATGCGTCACGGATACGAAGCTCTGGCTTCGAAAGTCTATCGACTCTCTCATCGCGAGGCTGTGCGACCAGTTCGATGGAGCCACTGGCTTCCCGGGCAAGTTCTCCGTCGATCCTTCCCGTCGATAAATAAATATTTATTTGTGCGCAATACTCTGAACCTGAAGCTACGCCTGGAGTTTGAGAAACGATGCGAGAAAATTGAAGCAAAAGCGAAAGAGCGTGAACGTAATGCCACTGGGGAACGGAGCTTTGGCCGGAAATCCGTTCAACATCGATCGCCAAGCTCTCGCGTCGACTTTGAAGTTCGACGGGATTGCGGAAAATAGCATGCACGCCGTGGGAGATCGCGACTTTATTGGTGAACGCGGCTCTTTTCGAAAATTCCAAACACTCGTCGAAATATAAATGTAAACGCCGCATGGAACTGATCAGGGGAAAATCTGGTGGCACCATTGGCCAGGTGCACGCGCGCGTACATTTTCACATTTACTTCGATTACTCATTAGCTCGTATTTTCAAAGTGCGTGGGATTTCTCGCTACCTTGAAGGCTACTCCTTCGACGTACAACAAGGATCTTCAACGGGATAAAGAGGCATTGTTTAAAGCATACGTTACTCTGACAGATTTGCTCGCCCTTCTGCGGGAAAGCCTTAAAAGTTTACAGGTCAATTCCCAGAATTGTCGAACAGCTCTGTCGACAAATTGGCTGACGACTCATACGGCTTACTATCTTGTGCGGAAAGGGGTATGATGCAAATACTTTTCAACTTCATTCGTGTGTAGAATAATGGCTTGTACTTCAGATTTATATATACAGTGGGTTTTTTTCCTTTTCACAAAATTACTCGTTACCTCCGAACGTAGAGTCAATATATGATGCAGACACCTGCTAGAATGTCGAAATCATTGAACGGATAGATCTATCTAATGGAATATAATAGAATCAAGACGTAGTAATTAAATATTAATTATTATGCTCATTTTAGTAAACTACTCTGCTATCTATAGTTAAATCATTAGATAAAAAAACGTTCTTATCAACAAAATATATAATAATAACATTTCTTTATACAGATTCAATTTCGAAATGCTCATCACATCGTCGGTAAGATTATTTGTGCAGCCGAGAGCGAAAATATTGCAATCGAAGAATATTCAATTTCCAAACTAAAACAATTCTCGTGAGTTTCAAATCTACGTCCAAATATATTATTATATATTAGTAAGTTGCACGCATTTCATTCGTTTTCATTGACACAGATCTGCTTTTGACGAAGACGTCATTAATATCTGGAATTTCGAAAACAGTGTAGAACAATACAAAGTTTCTGGAGGTACAAGTTTCTCAGCAATACAACAACAGATAGATACTCTCAATGTTTGGCTGTCACAATGTAAATCGAATTAATGTAATTGATTAAAATAAACGTATTAAATGATAATCAAAAATTGCGAAATAATTTTATCGAGCTTAAAGCTGGGTACAATTTTTTGCATATCACTTAAGTTTATTGTAAATTTCGTTACATCATTTATCATTTACTTCTTCAGTATACAAAATTAGTTTTATAATGATATTTCTCTTTCGGTTTAACTGAAAATACTATTATTTTCATGACTTGGTCTTTGTTCTGTCAATTAGGAAACGGATAAAGACATTATTATCGATAGATTTACAAGCTATATTTTTGAAGAAGGCCAATGATATGTAAAAATACATATATCTATATACAATACTCTAGAATATAAGCGCAGTAACCAAGATATACACATACTATACATATAATTACAAGTGAGATTTAGTCAAACAGTTAAAGATCTCTTAATGACTATTACGGGACAAAATGATGTCAGTTAGTCAAGGACTCGACATTGAACACTACATTTTATGCTGTTAATTAAAATCTTTTGACCATATTTCAATTTTTATTTCATCTCTTATAATTTTCCAACATTTCGACGTGAATTGATTTAGTATGTTTTATCTATTGCTACATCGAGACTAATATATATTTATATTTTTTTTTTTAATAAAAATAGTTAATATACATTGGGACACAATTTTTCCATATAATTATCGGTAACACTTAGACACAAATGCACCCAATGTATGACAAAGGAACTACAATTTCAATGTAAATAAAAAATTATTCAGAACCATTAGAAATTTAACCTACACCAAAAGATTGTTCGCAAGAACATATTCCTTGTTGCGTCTTTCATTAACAAGAATGTACAAGAATCATGCTGTTTATTTAATTGAAGTCTCTAAATAGGTCAGATTAAATTACCATAAAACGTTCATCTCTAAATTATTTAAAAATATCTTTTCCATACATTATTATTAAATAATACATACTAATGAATTCATATATATATATATATATATATATATATACATATACATATACATATACATATACATATACATATACATATATATATACATATACATATACATATACATATACATATACATATACATATACATATACATATATACATACACCATATTATGTTTATACTCTAATCTGCAAGGCACTCCAAATTTATATTACATCTGTATTTTACAAATGTGTGACATTCGGTTCAGAGCATATAATTGGTTTTTAACCGAGTAGTGCAACACAATAGATATTAGAGTGACAAGATCTTAGTAATGCTCATAATTATTATTTGTAACATTCTCTGTTGGAAACGGCATCCATACATATTTCCATATTCTTAATCAGATGGAACAATAAACTTTGTAAGAAGTTTTTGCCTTTTATCATTTAAACAATAAAAATAATCTATAATTGTATGCATATGGCAAAGAAACAAAATCCCTTGATTCACCTATTCAAGACACTTTGCACCACGCATTGTAAAGTAACATCTCACCTCATCTGAACAGTTCATTTTGTGTACAACTCTTGTTTATACATAAAAAGTAAAAGAAAAAAATAAGATGTTTTTCAACCATATATGACTGTTATCTGCATTGTGTGTAAACTTTGGCTTCTCGCTTTAGTAACAGCAAGTTTCACAAGCCTTTGTAGTCGTACATAAATACAATATGTTACAAGAAACACTTATCTATCTGAGTGCATGTACATCATCCTTTGCTTGCAGAACAACATCAACGACAATGTACAGGATCTGCACATTTGCAGATTCATTATCATCATTGAACAATGATTTAATGTTGATACAGTACCTCAACAACAGGTACCAACCTCAGTCAGCTTTTTGTTGGTATAACTCTTTCAAGGATTTAAGTTCATCGATAAGCGTTTGATTTCTATTTTCCAACACTGCAACACGGTTTTCTAAACACTTAATGTACTCTTTCTTTTTTCTTCTACATTCGCGTGCTGCTTCCCTGCACAGATTACAGAGCAAAAAACATTAGTATTCAACATTAGCAACTATTGAATTGTGAAATGTGTTGTTGAAATTACCTGTTTTTGAGAAGCCTCATTTCTCGTTTTCTCGCTGCATCTTCAACTACCACACCGTGACCTGTACTTGCTGGAAATTGTGAATACTGTACTTGATATAAATTTTCAAGACAGAAGTCTTTAAGAACAGCTACTTATAATTCTATCCTAAGGATTTGCTCTAACATTTTATATATATAAAAAATTACTCTGAAAATATACAGACCTGGTACAAAAAATTGTGCATCTTGTCCTTGAGCATATTGTACGATTGTACCACCGGTTGTTGCAGAGTTGCTCATACTTAATGTATGTAAGCCAGGTACACCCTCACCTTGAGTTGCTATTTGAATCGTTCCTGCAGGTATCACTGTAAAAGAGATATTGCTTTATCCTAACCGTTGCAGGCATAAAAACATTGATTAAGCCATATTTATTAGGTTTGATGTTTTGTGCAGAAGATTGAAGAAGAGAAAAGAAAAAAAAGTTGAGGAAAAGATTGGCAATACACTGTAGCCCGCAAGCAATGATGCCACACCAAGCATATATTTTCAAGTTCATCAACAGTTTAGAATAAATGAAATAGACAAGGAAGAATACCATTAACTTTGATAAACATTGAGCAATAATTTTTGGATATAACGATTAGGAGTGAAGTAAGATTGCAAAAGGATTAAAACTCAGAATGTCTTGGGTTCTCATAGCAAATAAAAATAACCAACCTGTTTGGTAATGGAGTGAATGGGAAGACACTTCACTGTCCACATTAGAGTCACATTCAGAAGAGGATTCAAGGGGGGGTATACGACCCTCTGCTGCAACACCGAATCAATTTCATTCCCGTTACACTACATTTATTTAATGTCACTTGCGTATCATTATTGTTTGAATCAGAAATATGCAAAAAAATAAGAAAATGCGAGTTTGGGTACATGAAGAAAAATTGGAAATTGAAAATTTAAAATCTGTAAGACATGGTTCAGTATCAGTATCAGTATTCTTTTATCTTAGCTATACCTTTGTAGAATATTTTGTACAGTCAGGTCATACACAAATTTGGTAAATTTGAAGTTGAAATGCATGATTAGACAGGAGAAGGGGTATCGAGGCAATAAGGATATTTGTAAATTGACCCTATCAAAATGTCTTATTAAGCTTGGTATGGCATCCTGTTCGTAGCAATTAATCCATTACCATGAACATGTTGATAAAAGAGCAAAACCTAAGATAATTAGTCGTATGAACTGACATGCACCGAAGAATCAATGCCAGATGACATACTTTAGATGAAGAAATTGCTCAAGACTCGTATTTTCCAAAATGTTAATGCATTGAAATTGAAAATAGCTGGTTAGAAGTGGCACAAAACTCACCCGCTATCTCACCTCCACCAAGATCATTTAATATTTTCCTATAGGATGGTCTTCTGGAAAGCATGTCCCTTCGTTTCTTTGGAGATTCATCGTCCTGTGTAGCTGTCGTCGCTGTTATCATCGACAACCTTATGGAGAAAATTTGATCATTCAAATAAACGTTAAAAAGGTGAATAAATGCTCTGGTTAATCAACACAATACACACCTGCAACGTCTGTAAGCTTCCTTGAGCTGTCTGAATAACAGAGTTGGGTTTGCTGACAAGAATGACATTTCCCTTGGAAATGGCTACGGGCTGGATATTGGTTGCAGTCTGTATAACTGACTGCTGATTAGGTTGTATGACAGACTGTACCTAGCAAGCGAAAATCATATTGAAATGAAACATAGAATGTAGAAATGAGCCGTGCATTTGGTAGACAAGGAAAGGAAATGAAAAAAAAGAAAAGAAAAGAAGGGAAAAAAAGGGATAAAAAGGGAAAAGGAGGGGAGAAGCAAATTAAACCAAACCAAACCAGCATTATGCAAATGGGGCTGTACAGGAATGTGTAATTTTGTAATATAAATGTATAAGAAAATGTTGTTGGACAGAAGAAGAAGAAGAAGAAGAAGAAGAAGAAGAAGAAGAAGAAGAAGAAGAAGAGTAGGAAGTTTAAAAGGACGCATGGATACACAGAATTGAATCGTGCATACATGTGCAGCAGCATCAGAAGGTAGAGTAAGTTGCACAATGCTGGTGGATTGTAAGAGTTGATGAGCTGTAGCAGCAGTAATAGTTTGCTGCTTAGTAGAAGTAGTATAGAATATTGAGTTTGTCGGTACCGATGTTACGATGGTGGGTGCAGTCTCGCCGCTCTGAGATCCCTGCGACAATGGGTCCACAGCTGATCCGTTTTCCTCAACCATGCTTTCCATAGCCCGGGGACCGCGAGCCCTGCGAAACAGTCCATCATCGGATGGGTCAGTCTTTTTTTTAATATCATGACCGAGAGAAAAAGAGCCTTGCACTCTCTAGCTCTCAGAACTTTTACATAAGATCAAGTGTGCGTGTGAACAGTCGTAAAGGGATACAGACATAGAGGCATACAGGCATACGGACAAACAGACATACGGACGTACAGATCATACAGATCATATAGATCATACAGACTAACAGCTAACAGCAGATAAGAGAAACAGTCGCGCTGGCCCGCCGCGCACAAAACACAGACGCACGTAGAAACACGGACACATGGACACGGGGGTAAAGGTAAGTAGTAGACTGTAGATGGGCTCCTAAAAATAGCGGCCTATAACTGTGGGTAAACACAACGATGACTGCTAGGAGTCAGCTACTGCGTCGTCGTCAGCCATGTTTCACCCCGTATGCTGGTGCTGGTGCTGGTGCTGCTGGTGCTGCTGCTGCTTTTCCCGCGTTGACTCTGGTCCAGATCTCTTACGCAGGGATTACAGCAACATAACAGCAGTGGCACACACACTGCTTCGTTCTCTCTCGCTCTTTCTCACTCTATCGTCTATCCATATATATGTATGTATATATATATATGTACACACACACACACACATATATGTATATATAAATATAACCATCTCGGTCTTGCGGCTAAGTGTGGCTCGAAGTAAGTATAGAAAGACTATTCTCCGGAGAAGCTGTCGAACGTTGAGCGGGCGGAGGCGGTGGCGGTGGCGGTGGCGTTGCTGAAGCAGTAGCAGCATCAGCAGCAGCAGCAGCAGCAGCAGCAGCAGCAACAGCAGCAGTTACGGTCTATCAGAGCCCGGCTGTTATTATTCTCTCCAGCTGGGTACTTACCAGTTACGTATTTCTCGTCAGCGACTTTGCTGCGCTCGGAGTGGGCAAACGGGCAGGTACGTAGCAGCCACGTCAAAACTCCAGTGGCTTCGTCACTGGTGGAGCCCACGACCTCCGAGCTGCGCGTCACCAACAAAATGGCCGACTCTCTCCCCACCTAATCTCCTCCCTATTCCCTATATAGCTATATTTACACACATACTATATAATCTACTATATATATGTCTATATGCTATATATATTTTTCTCGATCGTTCTCCCCCTCCATACGTACACGTGCACAGCAGCGAGCAGCGAGCAGCGAGCAGCCAGCAGCCAGCAGCCGCTCCTTTTTTCAGAGTCCGCGACGCACGCGTGGCTTTCTGCTTTTTATGTTTTTCATTCCCTTTTCGTATATCGTAGAGTCGAACCGGAGCATTATCGAAGATGGAAATTTGTGAAATTTATCGCGAAAAATGTAGAATAGGCGTAGGAGTTTTGCACGAATGAATCATAAGGGGCGCGCAAGTGCGTAGAGCGAGCAACAAGTTATAGAGAGGGACGAGGCCGTGAGAGTGAAAAAGGAGAGGGAGTGAAAAAGGGGGGTGGCCCGGTGGGGTCTGCAGTAGACCGTCTACTTCTCGTTAGCTGGTGAGCTGGTGAGCTGGTGAGCTGGTGAGCTGGTGAGCTGGTGAGCTGGTGAGCTAACCAGAACCAGCTTGCTCGTAACTGGTAATTGCTAATAGCAAATTGCTAATTGCAAATTCACTGCTCAAAACTGAAAGATCATTTGATGATTATCACATGTATTGACACAGCCCACTTGTACATGACACATACATTTTGTAGTATACTTGGCGCTTGTCGTTGCTCACTCCGTTGACACGCGCGACGGCGCGAGAGCTACGGAAAAAGCCGCTGACGTCATCGGCTGATGACGCGAGTCGCTCCAGACAAGAAACACGTCTAACTATACGCAAAAGCAAATAAATACATATATGAAATAGTTTGATGTAGAAAAAGTGCGCTTTATTTGTTAAATAAATGCATTCGGATGATCGAATAATTGAATAAAATTGAATGGTAAATTAAATAGTAGATAAGAAGTCGTCCCGAAGTAAAAGTTGCCCAAGAGGTTCGCTACTACTGAATTGTCCATCCTTGAAAACAATATTGCCTCGGAGTACGGTAGCGAATACTTTTCCGTCGAGTTTTTCCCCCAAGTACGGAGTGAGCTAGAGAGGCAAAGAATTATAGCACATACGAGGATAGTTGAATTATTAGTTATAAATATTATAAATGAACCTTGTTCCTGTGAAGAATAGTAGATTCCTCGATCTAAAATTGAAAAAGTTTGAATTACGATGAATCGATTAGTGAAAAATAAGAGAAAAAAATAGAGCGAGCGAATGGAATCACCGTAATTCTCTCATCGGGGTCCCACACGACGAAGTCGGCATCCATTCCGAGTGCGAGGGCTCCTTTTGTTCGAGCCAAAGCACAAAGCTCCGCCGGAGCTGAACTAAGGAGCTTCACGATCTCCTGGTAGTCCCATCCACGTTTCCTCGCCTCGGTCCAAAAAATCGACAGTCCAAACTGTACCGAGGATATTCCACCCCAGGCCGAGAAAAAGTCGCCGGTTTGCTTGAGGTCGGCGGTACAGGGCGAGTGGTCCGACACTACCATATCGAGTGTACCGTCCCTCAAGGCTGCCCACAGCTTTTCTCTGTTAGCTTCAGCTCTGATTGGCGGGCAGCACTTGAACTCCGGAGCATTTCGCGGAACTCGTTCCGCACTGAGGTACAGATAATGATAACAGCTTTCCGCGCTTATCGACAATTTCTTTTCTTTCGCTTCCCTAATGAGGCCCAAGGCTTCGGCTGCCGATAAGTGTACTACGTGGCAACGAACGCTGCAAAATCATCGAATAACATTCGCATCAATCTGAATCGCACGGGCCTTTGACATTTTAGCCATTCTTTCATATGGGACGAGCTCCTCTACCTGAAAGATTGGCAAAGCTTGATGACCAGTCTTATCGCATCGACTTCCATGCTCTGAGGCCGCGTTTGCAGATACGTTTGGTAAACCGTCGGGTCTCCTGTAAAAATCTTCCTACTACCAATACTGCAAATCTACTGGCGCTGCTCGACCTCGAGGCTCGCCGCTCGCGGCTCGAGCTCATTTATTACGCACACACACACACACACACACACACACACACACACATATGATTATTCGTGAATTACCTTTGCTCGTCGCAGCATCGCTATCTTTCAACTCGCATTCCGCGTGGAACTGGAAATTCCAAATTTACGCGAACGTTGCATTCGGTTGGTTATCGCCAATATCATATATTATATGCCAGTCTTATAATCTATAAAATGAAATATGAAGTATATTCACGGCTAAAGTGCTCTTCAGATTCCGTAACTCTGCCAAGGCCTTTTCCAGCTCCTCCTCGTTCACGTGGGGAAACTCGCGAACCCCGCTCGGATGAAGAAAACACTTGAAACCGACAACCCCGGCTTCCACCAGGGGCTTCAAATCTTTCTAAAAACGTCGAAATAACCTAGAATATTAGCAGAGAATACTTAGCTGTGTTGTGCGTTTAGCGCGTAGCTTCTTATACTTGGTTTCCTGGTACGACTCCGCCCCAGAATCCCACATCGACGAAAGCTTTTGTTCGAGCCACCCGAGCCTTTTTCTTCAGATTGTCCAAATTAGTCGTCGGTGGTATGGAATTGCTTGTTTGTGCGAGTTAACGATCTATTAAAGCTCTTGGGAAGATCGCGCAGAACATGCATGCATACATGTATATACGTACAGTGGCATATCGACAATGGTAGTGACTCCGCCCGCGGCGGCAGCCCTCGTAGCCGTCGAGAAACCTTCCCACTCGCTGCGACCAGGTTCATTAACGTGCACGTGGCAATCGATTATTCCGGGCATCAAGACTAAATTTCCGAAATCTTCGCACTCGACGTTTCGATGTTGCTGTCCATTTTTTTATCCAATTAATGGCGTACTTTTGTAGAACCGCCCGTACTCTCTATACTCTATACATATATACTTACGTCGATCCTTTCGATGATTTCTTCCTCGCTAGCGCAAACGTAAATAGCTTGGATCTTTCCATTTTTCACCAAGAGAACAGCGGCTTTCACACCCTCCTCCGGTAGCACGCTCCGTCTCGAGACGAATAACTTTTCTCGACGTACACTCATTCTAGCGAGAGTTATTCAATACTGTACTGGATCGCGAGAACCGACCTCGAGCCTCCGAACTCTAATCGCGGCTTCGCATTTGCCTTATCATTTTCAACGCCTGGATTCATTATTGCCATTCCAAACCCTAAAGAGAACTGCAAAGAGAGAGCATTATCGAGTGCATGGAATACCAGCCGAGAGCTAATAAATATAGGCAATCTATAGGCAATCTATAGGCAATCTATAGGCAATCTATAGGCAAAAAAATACACCAATTATATGTATTATATGAAATTGTTACAATTTTACATCCTCTTTATTCAATTCTTTTTCAAAGTAAATCAATTTCTTTCACAAGCTGTAACCTGGAAATTTCGCCTCGTTTACTCTTTGAAGATCTACGAGGTAGTAAATAGTTCCGGCCAAACCTGAAATTCATTTTTAACTTTCAAAACAACTCCATACTGGCCTATTTCACTCTTTAACTGGTTATTACCTTCAAACAGAGAAAATGGTCTATCGGCTGGTCTAGTCTGATGAGCATCGTAATTCAAGCACCATTCTGCAAACTTACAAGCTCTGTATAGGTGCTTTCGATCCTAAAAGTCAACCGTTACCGTTCAATCCATACCATCGAAATATTCCAAGAATTTGAGAAATTAGCCAAAGTACCTTGGTTAGCTGATACAAACTAATAAATGAGTAAGCGTTTCCAGCTACACCGTGACAAAGTCCACAGCCCTTTTTAACCAGTCCCCTTTGCCAAATAGCTTCTCCGCATTGTAACGCTGTGTCTAGATACTCGTCTTTCTTAAAAATCTAAATTTCAATGCAAATTTACCTCAGGATTCTTCCTCTGAATTTCAAAATAATTCCAACATCCGTGTTAAATGCCTCTCTACCTGGTAAGCTAAACCGAATAACATTGTCATGGATGGTGCTCCATGGCACCACTGAACGAGCTTATCGCTAGTACTGCTTACGGACGATGGAAAATTTCCAGAGGGATATTGCAGCTGTTTTAACCATTGCAACGATGGCTCCACTTTGCTTTTTAATTCTTCTTCTGTTAAAAATTCTCTACCCTAAAGACGTTGTCGATCGTTTCAATAAAATACTATAATATTTTTCCGCATATATTTCAATGAGTGATCTACCTGCATCAGCAAGTAAAGGATGCCAGCTAAACCATGAGCGCCGCCAAGGTATTCAGAATCGTGCCAGATGAACATAAGAGGAGATTTTATGCCATGAGCTTTAGCGTAATTTGTTCCAGAATCCAACATACGTGTGATTACCTATAAATTTTGACGTTGTAAAATCATTTACAATGACAAAAATAGAAAGACTTAAGGATACAATAGTCCAATATCTTACGCGTCTAATTAGGTATTCCTCGATCGGGGCTGGTGTTATATTTTTATTAACAAATAAAAGTGCAAACAAATACCCAGCTCTGCCATAAAGGATTTCATCCGGTATGTCACTGAAATCATCAATGGCGCAAGAAGATAACGATTTCAACCTGTCAAAATGCAGATGTAGAGATTAATTTTTTGCTACAAAGTAATACACATGTTTCAGGTTTACAATAATTCAAATTACTTTGAAATCAAGTTTATAGATTTTTTTTTATCGCCGTGCACATGATGTATCACAGCTCCTAATGCCAATGGTCCAGCATTTCCGATCAAAAACGTTATGAATGATGTACCTATCGGCCCATTAATAAGCCTTCCAATTAGTTCTGTGGCTCTCTTAAGTCAATACATTTGAAAAAAAAAGACAATTGTAAATTTTTCTAATCTAAAAACTCTACTAAATAAGCTAAGCAATTCACACGACTTACAGATATATAACTTTGATCTTGAAAATATTTTCCAAACTGATAAAAAGTATAAGCAATTCCTGTCAACCCAGTATATAACGAATTATCCTCAAAGCTGTACCACAGTCTCTGATTATTCTCCAATCTTCTTAACAAGACTTTTGTTCCAAAAGTCAGTTTTTCTCGAAACTCATGAGATATCTGCATTCACGAAGTGGAAAGAAATATATAAAACTAAACGATAAACTAAAAAAAGATTTAATGAAAGAATCGTTATTTACATCGTTGTCAGTGATGTAACTGAGAGCAGATTGTTGTCCTTCTGAATAATCTACGTAGACGTTTGAATTATACCTGTCACTCATTTTCAGATGAATAAATTTTGAATAAAGATTATTTGTTTGACTGATTCGATGCAGTTGTTTACGAAATGAATCGTGTTTATATGCGCGCATATATATATATATATATATATATGTAGTCGCCAGTACCCCCCCACCCCGTTCCAGCCAGCAAATATAAAAATTTAAAAAAAGTAAATATATCGAGATATAGATATTAATTTGCCCGCTTTTAGTTTTTTTAGGATAAATAAATTAGTAGTTCAGACTTAGATCAAACATTAATTAGCTGTATTTTTTTAATTTCAACTTTTTGGAATATCTAATTAACGCGAAAAAAATGCCCTTAGGTCGATAGATCTAGAATCGTCATTTACTTTAATATAACTACGTTATTTTTCATCTTTCTTAAAGTTTTTTTGTTGAAAAGCTATTTTTATGTTAAACAATATAATTTAGTTTCATATTTTTACAACTGTTTTTATAGTCTTATTCTATTAAATATTGTATTCTATATTGTGTGTTCTGAAAAGCATCTGAATTTGATGAATTTATCTAATATCCTCTGTATAGATATTATTAATTAATCTAGATAATTATTTTATTTTATTAGGGTTATAACTGAGGAGCAAGTTTGTCAAAGCTTTATCAACGAAGGCATTATTAACCAATGAGCGATTATCGGTCGATAATCGAGCGCTCATTGGCTCTCCCTGCACCATTGGCGCGCCCTTTCAATAGGATCATCAACGGATGATGCTACATCATATCCCCAATAGCAGACCGTGCCGAGCACGCTGTGCCGTCACGCCGATCCGTCACAGTGCCGTTTCTGTGCAGTTACGGCGTGCTCTGTACTAGACGCCACGGCGGGCCGTCCCTGTGCCGTTTCAGTGAAATTACGGCGTGCCTTGCGCGAGAAAGCACGACGTAATTTCACTGTGCTGTTACTGTGACAGTGCAGGGTGCCGCGTGCCTTACTCCTACTAGAAGGCACATCGAAAGTACGCCGTGTCTTCGCTGAGCTTTTCTAATGACGCGCGGTAAGTTCAGTACGATCAGTGACTGTTGGGATTTTGGGAAATTAGACAAGCCGGCTGAAGCGTAGTCTAAGTTACAATTTGAAATACTTTACGTGCATTCAACAAAACCAAGCGAAGGAAAATTCAATCAACTGCATATAACTGCATATAACAACGTATATGATGTAAGATATCTTTTCAATATCTGTTGTTTATAATATTTATTCATTTTTCAATCATTACTAATATTTACCGTACATTTTTTCATTCTAACCTCTTCAACGACGGCATTAACTGCATCATCGCGGCACGAAGGAACATTAAATTAACTATAAAAAATTCAAGTATGTATAATTATCTGCTATATATTGAGCTTATAAAAATGATTATTATTAAATAAATAATACATTTTTTTTTCAGCTTCTGTCGCTGTCATAATGTCATAGGAGATAGGACTTGGAATTGGCCCGGATAACGATTTTATATATTTTTATTTGTTTTGTGCTATTAATAAAATCAATTTAACATCAAATTTCTGTTTTTTATTTAAAATAAAAACTAATTTAGGATTAATTAGTGAAGGTACACGAAAGGCACGGCGGGCCGTGGTCGGGCCCGATATAAGGCACACGGACGGACCTACGGGCGGACCGTCTCATATAAACGCGCGTAAAGCGGGCGGCCCGCCGTGACGGATCAGAGACGGTACACCGGTCCTTGCGGGGAGCACGGCGGTCCGTCGCTGTGATGTCTCTGGGCCTAGGTACATATTCGTCACTGTGCCGCCCGACGGTCCGCCCGCCGTGCGGCGCAGTGACGGCACAGCGCTGCACGAATGTTATTGGGGATGTTATTACGAGTTTTTCACGCTGTTTTAGATATAAAATGGTAGTATTACACGTTGATGATGCTGTGGTAACAAAACAAGTATTTAAATCATAAAATAATTATTTATTTATAATTTTTAACTATTTATCGGAAGACTAAAACTGTATTTATTTGTTACTCAAGCATTATTAACATGTAATACTAACATTTTCTGCTAAAAACAATGTGAAAAACTGCAAATAACAAACAATATGCATTGTTTTATTCTGTACTGTTCAAATGGCGCGCGATTATACAGAGCCAATGAGGGCATCACAATCTAATGCGCTATTGCGCAGACTCGAGAACCCGGTACGATATAGATATTATAGAGTGTAGACTCACTGGTTGCAAGTACTGCAGTCGCGTATATACCGGAGATCCGGCAGCACTGCACATGCGCATGAATCATTCAAATTGCAGGCTCATTTTTCGTAGCAATAAATTATTAATTTAAATAATAATTCATTAGTTTTTGTTACGTTTTCATAGCGGGCAAATGAAATCGACCTAAGGGCAATTTTTTCGCGTTAATTGGATATTCCAAAAAGGTTTAATTAAAAAAATACAGCTAATTAATGTTTGAGCTAAGTCTGAACGACTAATTTATTTTTCCTAAAAGAACTAAAAGCGGGCAAATTAAAATTTTTACATAGTTTGAAAGGGCAATTTAATATCTATAACCCGATAAATTTACTTTTTTAAAATTTTTATACTTGCAGGCTGGAACGGGGGAGGTCCTCTACTGCTCTATACGTCAACCACTAACCTGCACGCAGCACACAGCACACAGCGCCACTGCGCACAGTACGAATGCGAATATTCGAGGACTGCGAGATTGCGACTGCGACTGCGACTGGAACTGCGAATTACGAATACGAATACGATAATACAATAGAAAATACATAATAGACCTGACTCATCATCACCTTACTTAATTCTCAATGTCAATAGTCAATCTGACCTGTTCACCCGTTCACCTATATTCCTGCGGCGCTGTGCAGTTATATTGCGGATATTCTCCACTACTACTATCCGCCTGTAGGCTCTAGACCACTCAAATAATATATTCTGAGTCCATATATTCACAAACAGTTACACGCATAACCTAAGGAAAAGACACTGTAGAGTGAATTCTGCAATTCTGTTTCTATTCAATACTAATATGCGTAAAAGATTGATAAATTATTACGTGCCTTTTTCTAATTCTTGATAATTATGGATGAAACATTAGAAGCAGCATTAGATGCTGCTAGAAGAGCGGTCGATTTCGACAAGAATGAACAACATAAGCAGGCCATTTATTATTATGGCATTGCTGTTAAACTTTTGAAAGATTTGTCAACTGTTCCTGCATTAGCTGAAAAATATACCGAATATCAAGATCGAATAGGCGAATTGCAAAAAATTAGTAAGTTATCAGCAGCCCGCATTTTACTTATCTGCTTGGACAACATACCCTTCATACTTACCATAGCATGATTTTTAGTTTTAGAAGATGAAAAGAAAAAGAACGAATCCCAAACCTCTACTGAAAGTGAATTGCAAAGATGCAAATTTGTACTCAACCAAGCTCTTGATGCAGACGAGGCTGGCTTCAAGGAAGAAGCAATCAAATTGTACACAAATGCTGCAGAACTTGGATTGAAAGCCGTATGTTTATGCACCGAAAGATTATTAATTTAACGGCATTTCTTAAACACGATCATGCCTTTTTCAGAAAGCTTCCAGTAATGAAAAACAAAAAATAACAAATCTTGTACGGCATGCTTTGGACAGAGCAGAGTCCTTAAAAGGTATTAATAAAAATGAAGTGGAAACTGTTCTTTCCAATTTGCCCTCTGTTCCTGAGACAGATCTTCCATTAGATAATGTATCTTCTGTAACTTCGTTGCCTACTAGCCCAGGTAATGTATTCTTAGTAATGAATACATTATCAATATTTCTATATTTTACTTCATCATTGGTTCATTTCATCATTCTAGTTCAGTCTAGTTATTCAAGATCAGTCAAACCAGCTTTGCACAGAGGTAGTAGTGTACATTTAAAAGTTACAGGAGGAAGCGCTAACTATACGGAAGAAGAAAAACGAGTTCTCTTGCATAGCTCTCATATCAATGATCACGAATTTGTGCCTTTTATGAGTGTTGATTTAACCGAGAGATTTCAATATGCAATTCCATTCACCGATAAAGATGGTTTCTTAGAATTGTCACCAAAACAAAAGCCAGATTTCAGTAAGTGGTCTCGTCCAGAAGAATTATTTTCAGAACCAAAATTGGTGATTGGTCACGCAGTCGACTATTATAGCATAAAACAAACAGTGAGTTTACTCAATACTGATTATGATGCATTCAAGGCTATTAACTAAAATTTGACATCCGCATTTATGCAGGTAGTTTCTGATTGCTCACTTGTTGCTTCTTTAGCTGTAAGTGCTCAGTATGAAAAGAAATTTGGACGAAGACTTATTACCTCTATTATTTATCCGAGAAATAAAAATAAAGAGCCAATTTATAATCCTTTTGGTAAGATGAACAGTAAACGAAGCATATTATTTAATAAGAATAACAAATTTCTATATTTCATAATTAGGAAAGTATATGATAAAACTGCACATTAACGGTGTACCAAGAAAGGTTGTGATAGATGATTTCTTACCCATAAGCCGTCACAATCAATTACTTTGTTCGTACTCGAATAATCGTGGTGAATTATGGATATCATTGATAGAAAAAGCTTATATGAAAGTGATGGGAGGATATGATTTTCCTGGATCCAATAGTGTGAGTTATATCGCAATAGCACCAAATTCGAAGAGAGAAAGTCAAGGAATATAAATGAAAAATATTTCTATTTTAGAATATCGATTTGCATGCCCTTACTGGATGGATACCAGAGAGATGGGCAATAAGGCCCAACGAACCGGATTTTAACAAAGATAATTTATTCGATACTTTACTTTTAAGATTGCACAAAGGAGATGTGCTGGTGACTGTAGCCACTGGTGATCTTTCTGATGCTGATGCAGATCGTACTGGTCTTGTTCCTACACATGCTTACGCTGTGTTAGATGTTAGAAAAATCGACGTCGGTAGAAAATTGATAATTTTCATAAAACTGTTATCGATCAGACATTCATTGATATTATACTTGATTTAGGGTGAGAGATTATTACTATTAAAGAATCCATGGTCTCATTTGAGATGGCGTGGGAATTATTCTGAGCTCGACACCAAACATTGGACTGCCTCTTTGAGAGAAGTTTTAAATTACGATCCAGATTCTGCCTCTCAGTTTGACAATGGTATATTTTGGATTGACTTTGAAAGCATATGTCACTTCTTTGATGTTTTCTACTTCAATTGGAATCCTGGATTATTTAACTACACTTACTGCATTCATCAGTAATATTTTTTTCTTTAAAATAATCGTTAAATTTCTCTAGGGCTAATAAAGGAAGCTAATGAAATTTCACTCTTCTAGGATGTGGAAAGCTGGAACTGGACCAGTGAAAGATGGATATAATATTGGTGATAATCCACAATTTTCGTTGGAAGTACAGGCAGATGTAACTGGTGCAGTTTGGATATTGTTAACCAGACACATAACCGATATAGCTGATTTCAGACAAAATCAAGAATATATAACGGTGCTTGTCTACAAAAATGATGGGAAACGCGTCTATTATCCACGTATGTACATTTATACGTAGATTTGTTATTCTTCAATGCTGACAAGTTAGTACGTAAGAGTAGCGCCACATGAGTTTTTCGTAAATAATTGTAGACGAATATTGTAGACGATCCACCGCCTTACATCGATGGTGTTCGAATAAATAGTCCACATTACTTGTGCAAAATCAAACTTGGTCCACATAGCAGCGATCGGCGCTATACTCTCGTAATATCTCAATACGAGAAAACGACTACTATTTATTATACTCTTCGAGCCTACGGAACTTCCCCGTTCACGCTTCGAAAGATAGCAGAGCCTTACAAAGTCGAGAAAGAGGTAATAAAAAAAGAGTAAATAAAATAAAAATTTCACACTTTTTGGAATGAAATTTCGGAATTACGTTTTTTTAGATAACAGATGGACAATGGAAGGGGATTAGTGCAGGTGGATGTGGAAATCACCCTGCAACTTATGTCAACAATCCGAGATACCAGTTGATCGTCGAAAGCTCAAACAATAATAACTGGCTGCTCGTCGTGTTGAAAGGTCCGAAACAATATCAAATAGGTTTCGAGATTCTGACGGTTATTCTCAATGATCCGGAAACTCCAAATGCCTTCAAAAGTAAAAGTTCTGGACCCTTCAGGTATATATCCGGGAAATCAGCATTGATGATAGTTTTCATTTGTTCACGTTGCTTAGCCAATTGTCTTTTCAGGTCGGGATTCGTCTATCTCGAATTAGAGGACGTACCTGCTGGTACTTACAACATCATTCCCTCTACTTATTTGCCAGGACAAGAGGGTCCGTTCTTTTTGACTTTCAAATCGTCGTGCAATATACAGCTTAGCCGTTTACAGTAACGAGGCGAAAGTCTAAAGAAATCTTTCCAGCACTCTCTCTCTCTATCTCTGTCTCTCAATTGTAATTAACGATGTAAATAGAGTTGCAGTACTTTTTATAAAAAAAAGCCTTTGATGTGTCGCATTACATTGTATTTCCACCTCCAAATTGTACACAAATGCTGCAGAACTTGGGGTAGCGTGTAAATGTAAAATAGTGATAAATAATGGATACCGAGTACTCGCAGGTACCTATAACCGGGCAGGCAGAAAGTAAATTGGACAAGTTTCGAGAGGTCGGCATATCGCATTTATAACGGACGAATTTCAAAAAGTGGACAATCCAACTGGCGAGTTTGTCGCAACGAATCAGTTTTTACTTCCGGTTAGTCGGCGGTACTTTTCCGCAGAGGGAGACGCCGCACACCGCACGCCACAGTCCCGGCAGTCCCGGCAGTCGGCACGTACTACACGCAGACAGACGCTTCTCACTAGCTCCGCAGTGCAGAGTCTCGCGGATATACGAAGCCGCCGTCAGTAGTAGCGCACGCCGCGCACCACCTACCGTAGATACACAAGTGTTAGAGAGAGAGAAAGAGCTAGGACGATTTCTCATCCGGCGCGGCGCAGCTTTATGAAATTGACAAAAGCATAGCGCCATATTGCCTGCCTGCTGTGTTTGGTTGCCGTTGTGGCGCGTGCTCGACCGATTTTCTCAACTTAGTTCGCAACAATGGGTGATAACCAGGTGAGTTCCATCGTCATTGAGTTTCACTGGCATTGAAAT
Source organism: Apocrypta bakeri (assembly GCA_018906985.1). Taxonomy (NCBI): domain Eukaryota; kingdom Metazoa; phylum Arthropoda; class Insecta; order Hymenoptera; family Pteromalidae; genus Apocrypta; species Apocrypta bakeri. The sequence continues at coordinate 81,705 of JACCIA010000013.1, read as the reverse complement.
TTACTCGAGACAAGCTCTACTCATCAACGTCCGGCGTATTAGCAACCCGGCGAGAGTCATCCCGGTGTATTATAACCTTTGCGCGTGTTCGATCTGATTCTTCTACCCGTGTTTTCTCTCTCTCTCTCTATCTGCCTGCCGCCTGCCTGTCTCTCTGTCTTTCTCGCACACTCGCTCTACTCTCGCTTTCCCCCTGTCTCTCTCTCTCTCTCTCTCTCTCTCACACACACACACACACACACACACACACACACACACACACTCATCTCCACACGCACTCCTGTATACAACATATATTTATATTCTTTGTCTTTACACAGGAACAGAAGCCCGACTCCGGACCCGGTGATGCGAATTCCGAGTATATCAAGCTCAAAGTCGTCGGAAATGTGAGTACCTCTACACGTGAATTTAAAATATACCGACTACTTTGCCTTATTCTCTGAATTATGAAATATAGGACAGCAACGAAATCCACTTCAGGGTGAAAATGACCACTCAGATGGGCAAGCTCAAAAAGTCCTACAGTGATCGTGTGGTGAGTACATTTATGCCCCACGTGCGTCATGTGTCCACGATATTCTCGACCTGACGAGACCAACGACTCCATCGGATATAACTTTTTCGAAATCTTTGGCGAATTCAGCAGAGATCCGTGTTTCCGAGATCGTTGCTTCGAAAAGGCGGGAAATTGCAAAAAACGCCATTTTTCATTATTTGCTTTTACTTCTCTCTACAGGGTGTACCTATGACATCGCTCAGGTTTCTCTTCGACGGCAAGAGAATCAACGACGACGAAACACCAAAGCAGGTCAATTTGAAAATTCCATCCCATTACAATTTCACGTTCTTTCGGATCATTCTTAATGAAAACTTTATCATTATTCAATTCTAAATCATTATTCTTGGCCTTTTCAGCTTGAAATGGAAAATGACGACGTTATTGAAGTATATCAAGAACAAACGGGTGGTTACTACTGGGAACAACAGCCCTACTCCTGGTTATCACAGTAAAAAGAAATGAAGATGGGAAGCCATGTATTCTGGGTTTATTATTTTCTGAAAGTGAAAGTGGCTAATGTCGAGATAACATGAAAAAGATAACTTTTCATTGAAGACATTGTATTTAGAAATCTTAATGTAATTTGATTTTCATATAAGTAATTTGGATGTGGTGTTTTACATTCCCATTGTATACAAAAGGATCATCATAACCACAGATTTCATAAAACATATATTCATTCACCATTTTAAAAAATAGTGAAAAATCAAGTTTCATTTAGAAAATTTTAAACTTCTTTCCAACAATGTACTTGAAATTTTCTTCGAGTTCTTCCCTTGGCACTTATACTTTGGTATTATCGTAACAACGGGCGTAACTCTAATAAGTGCACCATTTATTAACATTACCATTGTATAGATATTAACGGAAGACTATTACTTAAATTAAATAATTTTGCGCATTTGTAGATTTAAGTTTAACAAACTACTGTTCAAGAGATTTGCTTTAAGTAATTAATTATTCGTTATGTTACAATAAAGCAGCGAATATTTAATAATGTGAACTAGTTTCAATTCAAATGTTTCATTCAGATTATAAACGCAATAAATAAAACTAAACTTACCTTTTCATATTTTTGACAATTTTTTCATTCTCAATATAAATCGGCTATATTGTATATGTTAATATTAAATGATTAGAATCATCTGGTATCCGACGTTTTGTGATAAAAGTTATTTGCGTAATTATCGAAAATGTTACATTACAATTTTGTATAATGTAACGATTATTTGCATTTTTGTCCAGACTGCACGTACAATCGAACTTTTAATGTCCTCACATCAAATTTTTACTTTCCAATCAAATATCAAAAGCAATCTTATTAGAAAAATGCGTATCATGGAACTAGAATCATTTATTAATATATTAAAAATGAGCAATGACTTATTTGTTTTCATTGTCGGTAATTCTACAACAGTGTCTGTACCAAAGTTTTAACGATCATTTATTTAGGTTTATACACCGACATTAAAGTCTCGTTAAAAGCAGGATTATGTATACGTCAGATAGATTAAGCTAACAGTGTATTCATATTCAAAAATGGAAAAAAATAAATGCTGGACAAGACATTTTCAAATTATTACTAAATATATTCGAATTCTTTTTCAATGGATCCTAATTGCAAATAAAAAAACAATATTTTTGGTACAATAGCATTTTATTTTTTTTACGATTTTAAAACAATATTAATTACAAGGTATAATTCAATCGTTTAGCAGATGTTTTATAATCTTTTTATTGATAAAATTATATAATTAGACAAAAACATTTCTAAATAAAAAATTTCCAGAATAACTTTCAGTAAGTTCTGTACAAATTGTTTAATTCGCAATTAACCGAGCTTATAATCTGTGCGGCGGCCTCTGCGCCTATACATATTTACAATCTGGAATTATAAGTCGTAAACGTCCTTAACGAACTTCTATTACGTAAAAATAAAGAGTGTATATATTTTTCTGTTCAATTATTTTTTAAATTTATACGTTGACAGTTGTGTACAGTAAATTTTTCTTTTACATCACATAAAGGTATTAGATGTGTTGTAGTCCGCTTAAAAGTTATACAGCAGTAGTGGTCCTTCCTTTTTTTTATCTCTCTCGCTCTATGTATTTTAAATCATACAATCGAGACTAATTCACCTATTGATTTTACATAAATAATGCTAAAAAATAGTGGTTTAGTGAGCTGAATCATTTTTATCGGAAACGGAGAAAGTTAAAACTCAAGATCAAGCCAATAACCTTTTTATCATTTTTGATCAAAGTATTTTACCGTAGCTTTGAATATACTTCTTAACAAATAATATGTTCAAAAGACGTCAGTCTGTTCTTTTCAGTATTATAGCAGCATCATATCTTTACAAAATATCGTATTGTCTGTAAGACTCACGTTACTTTACATATTAGCCAGAAATAAAAAAAAAGCAAATACAAATTCATTGCTAATTTGCAAGACATAAAACAAAAAATCAACATGCATAGCAAATGAACTTTCTTATATGTAAGTCGTCCTGTATTTGATATAAAATATAAAGTTCAAGCACTATTACTATTTAAGTATTTTTATTAGGTTTCAATAATTATAAAGAGTCTTCAATAAAGGAGTGTGTAATAAAAAACACTAATTCTTCGCTAGACATTAGTTCGAAAGACGCCACTATAAAAATTTCGTCGCGGTTAATACTTTCAAATATCATAAAAAACCTACATTTATTATTTTATCTATTGTTTTCTCAGAATAAATATAATAATATCTATATGCCGTCAGAGGAGATTTATTCATTTTTAAAGCATTGTGAACATTGGCGAGGCATTGGCCCATAGGGATAGCTCTAAAGTTCAGTATAAGTCGGATGGATTAACTTTTATCATTGTAAAAGGTGTCACAACGCATCACGATGCCATACCCAGGCTTTCTTCGTATGATCAAATCTATGAGCCAGCCATTGTTGTTCCAGTAGTTGATATCTATCCTGACTTAGATAAAGAGGTTTTCCGCGCCTGTTTCCAGATATTTGTAAATTAATATAACATTTTGCAAATGTACTAACTACATGAATGCGCATAATCGATACGTACTTTAAATCCTTGTCTTCTTCTTCAAAATCATCCAGATACAGAGAACCCCACAAACAAGCTCTTCTTCCTCGGATCACAATAACGTACGTTGACGTTACCACTAAAAATATACCCGTTCCACCGCCGCAGTCTATAGAGTGCTGTAAATCATAAACGATTGGCACAGTGAGTTCTGAGCGTTTTATATAAAAATTAAAAAGAAAAATACGTAGGCATATACATGTATTTTTATATACGCACCTGAACAAGCTCACAAACATTTGATTTTTTGCAACATATTTCTTTCAGACAAACAATAGTACCGCATAATAAGCACACACTTAATTCTTTAGGTATCAACTGACACTGACGGCACTGTTGTTCGTGATAGTACTGGAATGTGAGAAGTACGTTTCATTGAGTGAATAATGTTTATAATATCGCCATGATTAAGAGACAATTTATCCAATTTATCCAATACTGCATATTCATACCGTAAATATTTTTTCGTATTCTCTTGGAAGACTAAGTAATTTTGGCATTTGCCACGATATATGCTGATCAACAATTAAATTTCTAGCAGCAATCTCACTCTGGCTGACGAAGGCACCAAATTGTTCACACCAAAACCGTGGTACTGAAACGGCAACTTCCTCATTTTGCCAACTCAAAGCTACAGCTGCATTGAAACAGTTCCAGTCCATACCCTCGGTCACTAATTCCAAATAATAAACGAGTCTTACAAATTCGGTTTCGGGAGAGCGAATTAAAGGTATCGGCTGTTCATAAAGATGATGACGAAGAAGTGCCGCCACTCGCAAGAAAGGCAAACATAACGTTTGAATCTACAACAAATATTGATAACCTCAATAAATATTTATTTAATAATAAATATTCAATAAATAATTATTTAACCAATAGCAATACTGTCTTATTAGATTATGAGTTTTTTTACCTGCTGTTCTATTACATGACTCCTTATCCTAGCATGATTTGTAGATGAAGTAGATGTTGCATCGTCATTTCGATAAAGTTCACTATCGCGGAAGTAAGAAATCACAGTCCTTATAATAGTCTCCGACGTGGTCGGACTTGATCGATCGTTTAACATTCCTCGACCAATTATAGCATTCCTTTCGGCCTGCGTTAATCCGCAACTTAATTGCACCACCACTTGGTAGTACAGCAAATTATACAGTACCTTTACTACAGCAGAAAAATACGCTGAAAGAAATGTTTGAATGTGTTATATAAAAATCGTCAAACACTATGTATATTAAAACGATTTAAATATTGTGCGATTAATAAACTTACTCTGATCTATGTGCAATGGAAGCAAAAGTATAAACTGTATGAGTAAAGCTGTTGGATCTCTTAGCAGCAGAGGAACTTCTCCTTCGTGTGGAGTTAGTGCTAGTTGTGGAGCAGGCTCCGTAAAGTCAGGCAAGCCCGACAACTGTTGCCATGTGTAATGTACCGGCCACATGGTTAATACTCTAGCATGTACCGCTAGCACGTGTAGAAGTGCAACTAATTGAAATATATTGATATTTAGTCATTTTAACTAACGATTAACATGAGCGAACAAATTGCATGTGATATATTACCGATACAATCACGTTTTGGCGTAAGAGGAATTGTCGATGGAGGCGAAACGCAGAGCGAGCCGCCACGCTGAACTAGTTCCACTTCGAAATTGGTACGCGCAACTGACGTAACGAAGAGAAACAAGCTTTGATGACTAGGACTCCAATTTTTTTGTTTATATTTCAAATACGTAGAACTTGTCATGTCTTCCATTGCCTTGCCCATTGCCACTGCCAAATTCGATGTAACCTTCGGAATAGAGAATGGAGTACGTTAAAAATCATATACGAAGATAAAAAAGGCTCACTATGAGAGAAAAGAAGTAATGAAAACTTACAGGACTTCGTTGAATTTCTTTTAGGAAATTATTCAATTCTAAAATTATTGTTTCAGGTGACAAATGACGCGACCGTACTACTGCTGAACATTCGCCTAATTGCGGCGATAATGGGAGAACGGAATTCGCCAGCTGTCGACATAGAGGACAATTATATTCACCTCTGTCGACTGCTAAATTCTGTTGTCGCTGCTGACCACGCAGAGATTGTAAGTACGATTTGAGACAATCTAAGTGAATGTGATGTCCACAAGTTTGTACGTGCACGCCTCCTTCCCAGCCTAAATTTAACGTTAATAACCAAGAACGCTATAGAACAAAAATCAAGTATATCAAGAAATAATTCGGCAACAATAGTATTTCGAAGTAAATCTACACAGACTAGTAAATCACTAGTGTATATGTACCGTGTCAAATGATCGATTCAATTCGTCTATCCTATAATCAAAATGAGCTTTACGATTATCATCTTTAGTTCGAGGAATTGGTGGATCCGAGCTGGATGTAGGCAGTACCAAACGTTCCGGTTGCTGGCGCTCGTGTCCTATCACGCTAGTTGCTTGAACTAAAACTACAAGACCCATCGGCTTGTCCTCACTACTTGGAGTAGTTTGATTGCATATAACACAATCGTACTCTTTCTTGCTCGCCATCTTCGTCTGTTCTTCTTCCGAAGTCCAATCCATTCCTGATACACCAGCTTCATCTTTAAACCAGTATACATGTCATTTCTATAATCTCAGATTAAGAGTTCATTCAGACCATTATTATGAAATTCAACACTTACCGGATTCCATGGCTTTTTCCATAAATTGTTTTTGCTTATTAGCGAATTCAGCCATGAGTTTCTGCTGCCGTTCTCTAGCTCGTCTACGCCTTTCCTCCTTCTCGCGATTTTCTCTTTCCTTCTGCTCGTTTTCGAAGTCCTGCATCCTTGGCCATAATCTATTTCTTGTCTCGACTATGCTCTCTTTGCACATCGGATCAAGGCTGGCTATCTTTTTAAGTAGCTGCGATATAAAATAGGGACCGTCTCCAATTCGCGATTCTGATGCAGAGGCCGAAGTATCCATACTGCTGCTAGCTTCACCAGATTCTACGGTTTGCTCAGGATTATAACTATCCGGTACTCCCGACAAATGAGAGTGCAATTTCAAAAGCAAAGAAATTATGCTTTCGCCGACTCTAACCATCTGAGGTTGTGTCGCCCCAGTCTTGTTGAAGAGAAAACAATGATAAATGTTAATCTAAGTTTCCCTTTTAGCTATCAACGTACATATAAGTAACTTAGACTTACTTGTGGATCCCTTCGCCTGAAGCGTTTATGGGAATTTGACGTCGACGGAACTATTTCAGTTGAAGTTGAACTGGTATTGTTGAGCCTAGAGATTATGGAGTTAGCGAAAACCATTTCATTGCCAGCCATGACTGCTGGACGTACTTCTGCCGGTGGAAGAGCTGGCTGACTTTGCGTAACATCCGCTATTGTGGAAAAAAAGCACATTACATAAAAGAGCTGAAATTAACAGATTAACGAAGGGTTGTATAGTTTCGATAACGATATAGTTTTTCACTATATTTTCAATATTCTAAACGTACGGTTTGGCGTTTCATGTGATTCGAGGGCAAACAACGTGGATTCTTCGGTAGATGGTGGCAACGCTCTTGTCATAGGTAATGTTTCGTCTTCACTATTGCCATGTGGTATGGCGACTACTCCGTCTCCAGGTGCGTAATTCATAGTGAAATTGACTGTAACAGAGAAATAAATAGGTAATCCATTTTTTGAGGGCCAGGACTTTTGGCCAATTAAAAAAAAATGGCAGTTCGAAAAAGAATTGTTGCATTGACGTAAGCGAAAGTCAAGATTACGAAAATATTTAAGGAAATTCAATGAAATGCACGTTGGTCTAGCACACATAGCAATGTGCGCTTACATTTTATGCCAATTGTTCTCTATATTCTCATACATACCCCTGCTCATTGGCAGTACAGGAACATATAGCGCATTCATATTGTCCGCTGATGAAGGAAGAGCCAATATTCCACTTGAACTATCATCAGCACTATCGTTTACCATAGCAACTTCAGTCATTTCTCCCTGAATTTCCCATTCAAACTCACCTACATAGGATTTATTTGAAATTCATAAATAAAGAAGAATTTTATAAATATGAGAAAATAAACATAAGCCTACTGTCCGAGCTGCTTTGTTCCGGCTCTTGAACTAATACGACTCTTGGTACAAGAGTTCTCAAATTCTCGGAAAGGTTATTGCTGCTGAACCAGCTAGACAGATCCATGTCTTTAATTACACGTGGAGTTCCTCCACTATTGTATTGGCATACAGGGTGTGTCTAAAAAATTCAACGTTATATGCATTCGGGCATTATTTTAAAGAAATTTCCTAGAGTGTAGATAAATATAATATTTATAATTTACAGATTTATCAGGAACTTCAGCAGTAACCACTGCCATTTCTAAAAGGTATACAACCAGTGCCATAATATGCTCGGATATATTCTTTGCATTAACTGCTTTGTGTAGTACAACGAAAATCAGAGCGTGAAAAACTTTGGATCGAAGAACAACACGCGGATCGTCGTATTCTGCTGAGACGGGTGCTGGGTGACGAAACGGAGGCCACGGTGTGGCATTAGCCCTCAATTTTCCAGATTGCTTTGCGCTAAAATAATTAAATATTCCCATTTATTAATAAAAAAAACGTACAATCAGCATTTGAATATAGTATTAAGAATGCTATGTATGTAGTAAATGTGTGTGATGTCTTACTATGTAGTAAATCTGTCCATTGATACTTGAAAGTCTTTTCTCTGCATAGCTCGAAGTAGAACATGCAAAGGGTCAAACAATTCCTCCCAAACGTGTGGCTTGGGACCATACATTCCTTGCTGCATATTTCCACTGGCTTCTAGATTTTGCGCTCTATAATGAGCCACTTCTGCTAAGACAGACTCAATATCTCGATTTTCAGTATTACCGCAGCGTTCTGGCATGTATTCCATTAGCTGACTATGAGTTTTGTCGCCCATGCACAACAATGTTACCATTTCTAAGCACGAAACTTCTGATTCCGATAGTCCTATATACGACGGACAATATTAATGGTAATAAAAATGAGATTGCACGAAATATGTAAAAGCAATACCTTTACAGAAATTTAATTGAATTCTTACCTAAATTAGTTCGTACATTGAGTAATGTAGCCAAAAAGGTTAAGCAACCATCCAACATCGAAGTTTCGAGCTCTTCGAGAAATTCATTCTGAGGAGTTTGATAGCGACTAAAACTCATCCAATCTTTAATGTGGAACCTAAAAGTTAAAATTCACGTCAGTGTAGTAAGTATAAAGAATTTGCACGTAAATAGAAAAAAGTACGGCTCATTCGATATTACTTCTCAATGATAGTCGAGAGAAAAACATCCGGTTGCAGTTTCGTTGCACATATTTGCAACAAATATAAGTCAGCATCGATCATTGAATTACAAAAATTGCATTGAATGTAGGTCATCGCTTGACCTCTGATTTGCAATCCATTGCGCACCCATAAGTTACTGAGTATTTCATAAAAGGACACCTGTAATATAAATACGGATATAAGTGCGGATCTTTTTGCGATTTAAGTCGGTGTCGAGTTGCTTTGGATTATTTGGGGATTTCAAAAAATTCATCATACGAATAAAAAATGACATTGGCATTGAGAACGATATGAACTTGAGCTTCATATCGTTTTACGCTTGTCTAGCGCGTAACTTGGTCGTCCGAGTGGACTTTGACTGGCAAGTTTCGAAGTTCTTTACTCGTAGATATAGTATAAAATTTGGTATTTACCACGGCAGACGGGTAAATATTTTCCTTTTCTTTCTCGTCAATCGAGTCGACATTCTTTCTACAGAAGAATGGAGTAGAGAATTCGTTGCGTAACGAGCGTGTGTTGACGCGCACTCGGTCAGTCAGTCAGTCAGTCAGTCAGTCAGTCAGTCAGTTCGTCAGTCCGTCACAGCGTTGGCTCGAGAATTATGTCAACATGGCGTATTTTGACTTACTCCTAGATTTTGGTAACTAGATGCATCTATAGATGTTGAAATATATGTTGAAAGCCATCGCACCGATACGCCGATTTGCCGAAATCATGTATCTAGAACTGTTCATATTTCGTGGTTGAGCAGAAACTCTACACTACTGGAATACAAGTTTTGGCGACGTCTGCTACTATAAAACGTAATTTTTAATCAATACTTTAAGATTAATTAACTCAAAATTACGTTTTATTCTCCTTTTCGAGGCTTACCGTACACCAACACAGTAGCAGACGTCGCCAAAACTTGTATTCCAGAGTAGTGTAGAGTTTCTGCTCAACCACGAAATATGAACAGTTCTAGATACATGATTTCGGCAAATCGGCGTATCAACGCCGGCTTGCCGAATGGCTTTCAACATATATTTCAACATATATACATGCATCTAGTTACCAAAATCTAGGAGTAAGCCAAAATACGCCATGTTGACATAATTCTCGAGCCAACGCTGACTGTCCGTCAGTCCTTCGGTCCGTCAGTCCGGCTGCTACTATACTGCTAGGCTAGTGGTGAGCAGTGGCTCGCACTCGTAATAAAATAATAGGCTTTGCAGAAGGATTGTAACGAAAGCACGACGATAAGGAGGTCCGATGATTGATTGACTGATCGAATCGACCAATCGGCTACGCAGTCTCTCCCTCTACATCCTGCTCGCATTTAGTCAAAGCAGCGAGAAGACCAAACTAACTGTATTCTCTGGCCTCTGACGCCTGTGGAGAGTGGACAAAGAGGAAGGAAGGGAGCGAGAAGTAAACAGCCTGCCGTCTGCTGCCGCCCGACTCTCTTTCTCTCTTTCTCTCTCGTTTGCAACAGTCGCAGCATAACTGCCGAGACGCGTAGTCAGAGACGCCTCGTTCGAGCTAGAGAGACAACAGGCAGAGAGAGAGAGAGAGAGAGAGAGAGAGAGAGAGAGAGAGAGAGCTCAGCGAGACGGAGAAAACTATCTCTCGCGGTAAATATATCCCCTATTAGCAAAAGCATTTATTATTTATTTGTCTGGTCAGTTAATATAGATACGTATGACTTTACAGCCTGCACGAGGCAGTGACGAAGGGAAACATGGTAAAGAGAAAGCTGCTCTTCTTTGTAGTGTGCAGCCTTGCGCTCGTCGCAGGGGTCTCGTCGTTAGATTTGAACTTTGGCGATGTCACCGAAGTGCTCAAGTTCAGTCGCGAGATTGTCACCGATTTGCTCGAGTCCTATCACATGATCAAACCCAAAGAAAGCAACAACAACAAGAATGTTGACTTCCCCTTCATCAGGATGATGGAGAAGAGACTGATGTCTCACATAACTCAAGTTTCCGAGAAGATCGATTATTACGAAGGCAAACTCGAGCACAAAACCGAGGTCGTACTCGATACTATCCTAACCAAGCTGCCTGAACGCGAAATGCTCGAATCGTTGATGCACGACCTTTGGAAGTATCTCGGACAAGTCGACAACGTCTATCAGAACTTTTTACGCTATGCAAGATCGCCTCAAAAGTTCGAGCAGTTCACGATGGAAGATTTTTCGAAAAACGCCGTTAGCTCGAGTTTGAACGCGCTGCCAGATGTGTTGAAGATGATTCACCGGACCATCGTACCACCGAGCAGGGACGCCGACTTCTTCCACAGGAGCATTCTCGCGCTTTTGGCTAAGAATATGCAGGTACAGTCTACCTTCGAATGAAACGATAGCAAAGGCCTTATAATTCATGACGCTCTTCGCTTGCGTAAAACACGTGGGGTGGTTTATGGTCATTGAGCTGCCTTTTATTACCCACTATCATCTTGCACACGTGCTGCTAATAACGGTAACGTTAGCCATTTTCTAATATTTCATTGCCTCGCCGATTCTTAGGAACGCGTTAGCAGTCGGAGTAAACGAGTCTCTTTGTTCCGCGAAAAATCGTATCAGTCACGCCCGCTATATCTTTTTTCTTTTTATTTTTCATATATTCGCTCGCATAGCCGCAATATCTCGGAGATATATTTAAAGCGGACGCGTATGATAAAGACATTTACAATGATGTTGCAACGTATTGAGATTTCTAAGAAAAAGGACTGTTGAGCAAGTTACCCCTCAAAAAAGCAGCATAACAGAACTGCGAAACATTGAGGGAACATCGAAGAGAAGCAAATACGGATGTGCGTACGTGCGTGTGTGTGTGTGTGTGTGTGTGTGTGTGTGTGTGTGTGTGTGTGTGTGTGTGTGTGTGTGTGTGTGTGTGTGTGTGTGTGCATGTAAATTACGTCGGAAAGAAGAGAAGGGGAGGTAACGAGAGATAATATATATATATGCAAGAGGGATTAGGGAAGGAGAAAGAGAGCCGGAGTGTTTTGTGCACAGCATAAAGAGGCATGCGCGCGCGCACGCAAGAGAGCGCGCCTGTGCGGTGACGGAGCTCGTTCGCTACCGCAACAGTACCTCGACCGACGTCTTTTTCACGACATCTTGTCAATAAAGCCTCTAGGACGAGAATGGTCATTGGCCCGATTACATATTTACAGTAAAATTTTGTAATTCTACAGTGACTGTTGTTTGTCAACGAGTGATTGACATAACATATCTGTTGTCAGGTTCGTTCATTTGTTTTCTATTTTGCAAACCTGTGCACAAGTATAATGAATGTATAGTTGAAGAAAATATGCGGATATGTGCGTTAACTTGCAGCGCGAAGGAAGAGTCGACTTTACACACAACTGACTGTTTTTGTCAATCTAACATTAAACCTTTCATCGATTTTATAAATTCTACATTCTTTTCGTAAGCCAAAGCTTGAAAAACTACGACTAACTGAGATGGTTAGTTTCGTCGATTAAGCGCGAGTCTACTGAATTGGACTTAATAGTCGTTTTAATTAACGGACTCTTTTTGCTATGGTGCTGACATGAATTTTTGCGAGTTTCTCGAAAGATTCGACAGAGAAAATAAAATAAGTTTACGGAATAATTAGGTCGGTAAGCGAGCGATTCGCGTGGTAGTAATCCTTACGCGGTTCTAGAGTTCTCATAATACACTGTCTACTCATTCAATGCCGAACAGATTAATTTGCGCTGACGCAAAGGATTTTACAACAATTCGTTATTATGACATAGTTTAGTATTGACTCTGATGACATTTTTTTCTCCGTTATTCTTTGTTTCTTTGAAAAAGACAAAGCGACAATACTGCTTTTATAGAGACGTTTATAAATAGAACAAATTCATTGCAGAAAAAGGAAAAGAGGAGAAGTGGAATAGTGGAAAAGAGAATAAGCAAAATAAGCAAAAAGCTATTTGATCGAGCAACATGGGTCTGAAGATACTCGTACTCCTGTCGCTGAGCGTAATGGCAGCTCAAGCGACTCGAGCTCGCCCGAAAGAGTTCACGCAGGTGGACAAGCTACGACAAAGCATCATGCACGTGGAGGAACATAACGAAGAGTCACGTCCGAATTCTTCGAACAAAGATTTAACTTACTACGAACTTATAAAGAAGTACAAAGACATTAGCGAGGACATCGATCGTCAGTTTCCCGACGATTTCGAGCCTCATCTCGAGGTCCTTAACAGCCTCTGGCTCTGGGCTAGGACTCAGTCCGAGATGAGAAGCATCGACGGAATCTACATGACGTTCAGAAAGATGCAGCAAGATTTAGTGGACAAAGAGCAGGACGCGCTGAAGAATATCGGCCAGTGGACAAATTTCGCCAAAACTGTGTTGAGCGATGCAAATGCCTCGATTCCACCGGCACTCGAAAGAATAGCAGATTTTATCGTCAATCAAATGCTCTTCGTTTCCGCCTATAAGGTACATACGCGGGGCGGGCGGGCGGGAGGGGGGGGGGGTGGCGGCTACTGCGTAAGCGTTAATAATAAGGTCTTTGCAAATAAATGTACAAGTGCAAAAAATACTCGAGTGTGAAAAAGCTATGTATTGAGATCGACCAAGCTAGCTCCATGTCTATCCATGTCTATCCATGTCTAATTGGTATTTATGTTGAATTTAAATAGGAAGCGTCGACGCAGATATGCAACACACTTCAGTCACCGCAGCAGCTACTTTACAATCTCTACAACCAGATTGCTCTGACCGAGATCAAGGGTTACACGATGATGCAATTCTCCTGGACCCTTCTCAAGCTTTATAATCTAGGTATCGATCGATTAATTCAAGTCATGTGAACCATTCAAATTTTTCGATTTTACATTCGAGTGATTACTCCTACTTTAGGTAATTTCACCGAGGAAATGGAGCAGCTGAAGCAGCAGTATGCAATCAGAACGTCCGAGACGTTGAGGGCCGTAAAAACGGCTATGGCACTCGCTCCGAGAGAAATTTGGACATGCGACCCCAGTAAACACAAGCCTGGTTAGTAATAAGACAAATCCCTTATTTTTTAGCCTATTAGCTACTAGCACCAAATGCTATTTGGGCGCACTATTCTCTCACTCTCATTTCAACTCGTATCGTATGTATCACAGAGGTTACCTACACCGAGCTGAATCAGCTCTTTCAAGGCTACATCGTTAACGAGGTGGATATGAACTCTCAGGGTACATGCAAGGAGAATTGCGCCTACTACAGTTATTCCAAAGTTTACGGATGCTACCAGAATCAATTCTGTTCTAGCCAGCGTCGTTGCAATGGCAAGCTTATAAACTGCAAGTACGTTGATTCGGACATGTGGGTCTGCCCATCGGTGAGTTTCGCGATATTTCAATATTAAACTCTTTCCACATTATGGGAAGACATTACAGGCTATTCGATATCTATTTCTTTTCAGAATAAGAACAGTATGCGACGGTACGAGTACATCGAATACGAAGACGGCAGTGTTTACGGACAGAAAAATACCTGTTCAAAAGCAACCACCAAAGTCGACAGCTGGTGGCGTTGGCTTTTCTGGCACTGCAGCTACTGCATGTGTACCTGCGATGACCACAACTCTAGCTCTGACCGTTACTTCAATTTGCGAGACGTCACCTCGAATGTCGACAATAACATGTGAGTCATCTCGCCAATACCTTATTTCATTTTTATTGGTCCTCGTTCAATCGACTCAAATGAAATTATACATTTACATGCGTACATACCTTGAGTCAATACCTCCTTTGTCGACAGGGTCGTTACGGGAGTGCGGATGAAAAAGGTAAATCAAGTCATACACATACAGATCCAGGAGGGCAAATTACTGCCGCGTGGCAACATCGATGGAAACAGCATAACATGGAAGAAAATCGACAACTATACGATAATTGACGCCAATGTCAAAGCTGGTGTGGACTATCATACGATTATGTGGGAGAAGAGGGCCGTCGACCTCGATGATCTCGACTCGCCGGCCGATCACCTTTTGACTGGATTGAGATTCCGACTAGTTGGCACGCATTTGAACCTTGAAATTCAGATGACCCCGTTCAACTTCACCACAGGTCAACTGATCAAAGAGAAGAGCCTCTGGCACTCGCACGACACTACCGAGGCCAGCGAAGTCTATGATCTCAATGGCGAAACTCAACAAGCCAAGAAAAGGTGAGTTTTCCCAATTCGTGCGAATTCTCTTCGACTATTATTAATTTGCGCGTAGCATCAGTAAGGAAAGAATTGAAATATTTTTCCAGGACTGAGTTGGTACTTGACAATCCGGATATTCCGACGCGATCGACGGCTCAGTCGATACCAGACTCGCATACCAACCAGTATTTAATGTTCGTTCCAACGGACTTGACGAAAGATGCTGCGCAGAGCACGGTGCCGTTTATCGATGTACAGTCAGTGGAGCCTAATCCACCAGTTCCAATATCTGGTGCTGGCATATTCCATAAGGGCCGCGATGGTTACGGCGGATTTCTAGCGCTCAAGTTGCTCACGTACAATTTCGTGCCACAATTGCGGGCCGAGCTGCCACCCGCACCACCGGCCATTGGCCTTAGCAACGATATCAATGCGATGTAATGTAATGCAAAGAACAATGATCGGTGTCGAAGGAGAGATCCAAAGAATTCGCTTCGATAAAAGGGAATGGTGCTTGCAATCCAGTGTTTGCAGTACAGATCACACTCAGATGTGTACTCGTCGCTCAGCATGCGAAAAGGAATTCGTCGACTCGCCTTCAGAGGCACAAAGCAATCGCGAATTATATCTCTATATTTGTATTTCTTTTCTAATTACCTAATATAATCAACTCTAGCCTAACTTCGTAATTATGTTGATATTTTCTTTCTACCAATAACTTTCGAATTTGCTGTGATTTCACTGTATTGCTCACGGAATAATATTCGTACGTACAGTTCCACGCTGTTTGGCAAAAATATCGAATATGCATTACCTTTGTACAAGGGAATAAATCTTTTGTAATAGAAAATATTTATGTCTTTTAATATCCTACCCTATTTTTCTTCTAATTCGATAAAAACAATAACTGTAGCTCAAGTGCTAATACACTTGATAAACGTAATACTACTGATAGATTTAAAAAAACGAATATATTTGAAGATTGCGAAGGAATTGAGCTATTGGTTTCGTCATGAAAATATTGAAAGACACTTGACATCTGACTTACCTGAATACGAAGCGGATGCATCATCAACAAATGGAGCATATCGGTAGGGGGCAATAGTTCGTTGAGCGTTTCGCCCTGTTGTCGAACTGCTTGGCATAAAAAGACCGCAAAGTGTCGATGAAGTGGTAGATGAAACGATACTTGAGCACTATCATTCTGTAAATAAAACATATATATGTACAATTCCATAAGTTTCAGTAACATTGCTCCTGCACGTCGAAGAGAGACATTTTTTATGCGAATACAGCAGCAGAAAGAAGAAAGGATTGATCGATCTACATGCTACTGAATAAAAGTGGCAATTTATCCGTTAAATCGGTGCGATTTTCCTTGTAAAGTGATCGGAAATATTTATTAGGAACGGAAGTGTAGAAAACTAGTACTTACAACATTCGTATGAGTATAATTAATAGCATCCAACCAATCTTGTAAAGCGCTTAGGCAGAAGTTAAGAACCCGTCGACTTAGTAAAGCACTATCAGATCCTTGGAGATGTGATACTAAAGCCCACATTGGATAAGCACTTGCTTCAAGTTCAGCACTGAATGCAGCGTAATATGTATTAGGTTCAAATTCAACGTGCTGGCTCGACAATCTATGATTAACATTAAATCCTGGAATGTGAACAAAAAAAATGTATGTTGTTTTTGAATTTAGTATAATTTTTTGTTGAAATTGTATATTTTAGACTGTGCAAACCTTGAAACATGGATAGAAAGTCGAACCACATTTCCAACAAAGTGTCATCGCTCATAAACCTTTGTGCTACAGGTTCATGGGAAAGAACATTGTTTAAGTCAGAAACAAGAGGCCAGTAACAATGTTCTTTCATTACTTGTCTTCCGCAGTCTACTACGTAATGAAAATTTTTATCCGGATCTAAAGACCAGAATAGTAATAAATATTTGTCGGCTAGAATAGTGGAATAATAGAATAATAATAATGCTTACCATGCAAAGTGTTTTGAATCAAAATTTTGCTCATCATATATTTTAAACTAATCACCATAACGTGAAGCAATTTAAGCTGGTCTACCATTCTGACTGCTAAACTTTCGTTACTGAATAGCTATAAAATATAAACGAGATTATCATCATAATGAGTAACGATTGAGAGGAGCTGTTAACTACAAATAATGGAGAGAATTGGAAAAATCCCTACCTGCACGCTAACATGAACAACACGGTTACTTAACGTATCGGGGTCGGTAGAACGTTCAAGCATCGTTGATATTCTACTGTAATGTAAAACAAAAGCCCGAGTAAACGCTTCTTTATATTCAAGATCGGGTAACATGTTTAGCAGTAAACAAACAAGTTTTTGAGGAAATTCGTAAGCCACTGTCCAAAATACTAATTCTTCCAAAAATGTTGTGTGTTCCAAATGTTCTTGAAGAGATGTGCATTCTGTTAAAAAACAGAAGAAAGGATAAGTATAACATTATCATTATCTTCTCAGTTCTATCTCTTTGGTTCTATATAATCGATTCTATCTAACCTTTATACTGATCTGGAGGTTCAGGATTTGGTAAAGCTTTAATTGCATTTTGATAAATTTCGTTGCTGTCTTGACAATACATGTCATATTCGGATTGTCCAGTGAAAGTTGAGGGGTCCATAAGACTGCGATACTTTTGAGGACTGGTAAGTGCCGTTGTCATTACGGTCCTCATCGGTGCTCCCATACTGTTAAGGTCAAGCAACATTTTTATGTAGGCATCAGCTTCCTGGATCGGTTCTTTGTAGTCGGACATGCCAAGTTTGCTTTAAAAGATGAAAAAAGAAAGCGATAAGTCTGCAGAATTGAGCCGCTGAATGTTCTAGACTTATAAATAGATACGAGCACATTGATATAAATATCAATTCTACGTTACATAGTGGTGTAACAGTGTTATTAACAATTGGTCTCTTATGGTAGAAAGCAAAATTGATAGAAATACCCGATTGGGAAAATAATATGAAAACCTACGAGTTTTCCCTTAGGTGTTGTATAAGCCTCAGTATGATCCTGGGCATAATAGCTTCAGCATCACACATAAGATGAGACGGCGCAAGAGGTTTCTTCACAGCAGTTTTTGGACCATGCCGATTGCAGAATCTAGGTACATCCGAGGGAAAAGAAGAGATTAGTACTGAATAACGATAGCGGTAGGAACAGGAGGCTTGATTATACATTGCTTACCCTGTTTCTTTCATAACAGAAGTATCTCCGCAGTCACAGGCTCCGCCAGCCTGACTTAGGAACATGTTAAAGTCATGCCTGTGATGGTTTCCATTCTTGAAACATTCGGTACAAAGAGACATACACGGTGAGATACCACAAGTTCGGCACCTGTATGCCACAAAATTGGGTGTCCAGACCAAACCACAGGTAGTGGCATTGTCATAGGCCCTCACTAAAAGCAAAAGAACAACTGTACTAGGTGAAAAAGATGTTGTAAGCTGGTGCGTTGCACCGGAGAACAAGACTATTTTGACAGACAGACGATAGCCAATAGAGTTTGGAGCTTATCCAATAAAAAAAGTTTTACCTGCATTGGCAAAGTCTTCTGGGCTCTGGCCACCAGCCATGAGCCATTTGCACCAGTCGATGTTATCCCAGTTGTCGATGGGCTTGCTGGGATTGAGCACAATGTCAAGCAACTCGTTGAGCAGATGAGGCGAGCTGGAGTTGGAGGAAGAGCCTAGTTGCTCAGAGCCGGCCAAGTGACTGCATTCGGCATGGATGTAGGCCGCGGCGTCACGTTTGCCCTTGTTCATGAGCACCTGGGCCGAGTTGCAGGAGCTCGAGGCCATCCTCTCGCGACTCGTTGAAGCGTTGGAGGTATAGGCTTGGAGCACGAGATCGAGCCCGTTGCGCGATCGAAGAAGGTGAATGAACCTTTTTTGCTAATGGATGATGATGCAGCGAGAGAAGAGAGGCTAGTGGCTGAAGCAGCAAAAGAGCGAAGACGAGGACGACAGGAGGTATGCCAGTCGCCCGCGGCGAAGAAGAGGGACTTCCATGTCAGCGCGTAAGAGCGGGACCGCCGTTCGGCCGTTCCTCTGGGCTGAGCGCTATCACCTTAAGTCACTAGCTTCTGCTCACCTAGCTGGCATGACACACAAAACGAGCGCTCTAAACTCTCAACTTTGGGGAGAAAACTGATGACGACGTAGCTTTCTGGCTCTCTCGTCGTGTGTCTGCACACGCGCGGCCCGCGGGGGAGTCGCTCACGCAATTGTACTTCCGAGAGCTCGTGTGCAGTCCTATTGTAGGAGCGCTAGGTACGTACAAGTACAACACACATGTACAGAGTACAGACGGAGGACGGTGGACCGTGGACGGGAGGAAGACACGGACGTACACACGGACGCACACACGGAGAAACACACGCAGAGCCACCGTCGACCGTCGCGACGTCGCGAGTCACCACTTCGGCCAGTTCGGCCACTGAGTCCCACTGTCCCACACACTCGCGCACGCAGGCGCGCGCGTGCGCGCACACACACTCGTAGACGCGGGGACACACGCGCGCACACGCAGAGAAGGGAAAAAATCGCGCACGAGGAGTCGCTGCGCTCAACGTCGAGAGCAATGAGACTAATGGGGGAAGGCGCCGCCGACTTGAATGACGAAGGTGGCAACCTCGACTACAACAGCGAAGCAGGACGACCGACGACTCGAGCACGACGGCAGGGACGTTGCGCGCGGTGGCGGCGCTGATGCTCGGTTCGTTCCTCTCTCCGTCTGGCAGTCTGGCAGTCTGGCAGTCTGGCAGTCTGGCAGTCTCGCGGGGTCTGGCTACTCTTTCCCTTTTCGCCTTTTCCGTGTATAACGTCGAGTCGAGCTGTCGAGCTGTCGAGCGGTGCCGCAATCGCGCAACCTCTATGTACTCACTGCTCACTACTCTCAGCAGTCTCAGCTCGCACGGCTCGCAGTCACAGTCACAGTCACAGTCACAGTCACACGCATAGCAGCTGGTTTTCTGCCTTACCGAGTGAGAGCCGATCTCTCAGAGTGCCATCTTAATAATCATGCCTTCTAGACTGCGCGCTTCGCAGGTAGTCTCTCTCGATCATTCGATGATTCGTAATGCGTCGAGCAGCTTGCCAACGACGATAGTCGCGGCTCTTGCGAAACTGTCGAAATCACGAACGACGGTTCCACGTATCAAGCGACTCAAGGTCACGGTCCTCGCCCCTAGCGTTGCGGATTGGTCCGTACATAGCTACGTATAGCTACGTATAGCTATATAGGAGTCGTCCCCTCTCTCGCTCGCTCGCGGGATAGCAACTCGGTCCGAAGCGGAGCCGAAAGCCGAAGCGAGTGAAGAGAGTGAGAGAGACAGATGAGAAAGAAGGAAGAATGTGCGCCTCTGCAAAATCCCTTTTGTGCGTCACGCTGTCTGATGCGTTCCTCGCGTCTCTCCGCAATCTGCGTTCTGCGTTCTACATCATTCGATTGAATATTATGCGAAATGCGCAGGAAAATGAGTGGAAAGTGGTCTTTATTTTTACTTCTATTTATAATTGAATCGGAATATGAAATTAAAAGTTTGACTCCTACTCCTCCCTCGACAGGGGGTCGAACTCGTCGTCGTCGTCTTGCGAGATAAGTATGACATCGTCGTCGGAGGAATCGGGATCGGGATCGGAATCCAATCCGGAATCTCGACGAGATAGCTCGGGTGGCCGCGGCTTCGTCGATTCGTCCGAGATAGCCGCACCTCGCGGCGTGCTCCCTCCAGGAGTCAGGCGCGAATCTCTGCTCGCAGCCGTCCTCCTGCCAACGACAAGGAAATTTCAGGAACTTGGCTAGTCTCTCGAGACCGCGAGCCCTGCGAAAGGCAGCGGTAGCGTTGCTCCCGTTCTCGTGGACACCTGGACCGCGGGAGAGGCATAGCCAGCACTCCTCGCAGACCGCGTGACCAGCGCCGCATTCGTACAGCTCGGGTAGAGAGAGAGAGAGAGAGAGAGAGCGACACTTTTCGCATCGGTAGATCTCTATAATGGCATGGTCGCTCGTCCGGCTGCTCGTCGTCGAGGTCTTCGCAGCAGCAGCCGTATCGGCTCGATCGGCTGCGCCCACCCGAAGCGACAGATCAGCTATTCTTTTTCTCACGAGAGTCCTTTCTTCTTCAGCTATGGTGGCTGCGGTGAAGGCTGCGGTGAAGGCTGCGGTGGAGACTGCGGCGGAGGCTCTTCTCGATGCCCTGCGTGCGAGTTAATGACAATTGATGAATTGAAAGCGCAGCACGCACGAAGATTCGTGCTTCGACTAATTCCATACGTACCCTTGCACCGACGTCCTTTCGGTCGATTTTCCCGGCGCAAAATAATTACGCCGATAAAATTGTGGAGGTTCCGCGGGCGCGGCGTAGCTCGGTAACGCAGCCGGGCCGTGATAGTAGTCGCGTCGATAGACATCCCCGAAGTCCTTTTCTCGCGTCGACCGAGCCAATTCCTCGAATTCGTCATTCGAGTAGTTTTGGCGCATCTGCTGTAGCGTTGAACCCGATCGACCGTGGTGGTAGTTACGACTGTAGTACGGAACAGACGTTCTGCTCTTTCTTTCGAACATCCTCCGATGCTCTCTGATCGCGTATTTTCCATTTGCAACTGCAATAACAAATTCATGCCCGTTAATTCAGTTCCATGGATCACTCGGAAAACTCTCCTGCGTTTCTCGCCTGCATACACGAATACCTCTTTTTCCAACTTCTTCGTTATTCAGCATTACTTTTATCGAGATCATCTTGATGAGCCAATTGCAAAACTAAAAAGAACAAATAATTCTTATTATAGACACGTGCATTGTATACGCAGTACTGAAATATTTCGAAAGCACTTCTGAGCACCTATGAGCAACTACGAGCAACTACGAGCAACTACGAGCAACTACGAGCAACTACGAGCAACTATGAGCAATTACGAGCAGAGAAAAAGAACTGTTGATAAATGAACTATTATATTCAGACAGAAAAATGCTGGTTATTTAGAGCTGAGCGACTGAACAATGAAAGCGTCATTAAGCACGGGCTGTAAACTAAGCGCCCGTTCAAATGACTTGCGGGAGAATACTTTATTTAAACTTCTCCTTCACCTCCCCTACCCCTACCACTAGTAGGCTACTAGCAGATTCAATCACACCGTTACACGCCATTTACAAAACATACACACACTCACACACATGCTGAAATAAAGTGCTGATATACGCTAAATGAATATACATCTCACGTATTCAATATATCTCTATAGCACTCCCCGTTTCAATATATTTTCCCCTCTACTTTTCTATTCTAAAACCATTGTTTTATTTATCTATCCATTTAATGAATTATTTATTGTCTCTTATGGAGAATAGATTTGATATTCCAACAATACTCATATTTTCGCGGCATTATTATTATTTTGAGTATTTGACATTCTTGAAGTTATCAGCTTAGGTTCGACTAATCGAGATCCCGTAGCCGCCGCCGGCATAGCCCGTAGAATCGAGCTCTCGAACTAACCAAACTAAAGTTAGCCAAGTAAAGAAAGAAAAATCGAAGGGCCCTCTTTTACCCCGGGTACAATCGGGCGTGTATGTCGCTGTGATAAACAAATTTTTCATCGCAGGTAATCCTCGTAATCAACAATTTCGCATAGAAGATTTATCCGTTAAACCAAGTGCTGGATCTCTAATTACATTGTCAAACCTTTATTTACAGTAATTTTTATATTCTTTGGTGACATACTCTCGTTAAAAAGTAAGGTTAACTTCACGGTAGTAGTGCTGATTTTGCATCTTCTGTTCATTCTTACTTCTTTTCATATATTCCATACATATATTCCAAATATTTATTTTACGTTCTTGTACCTACAATATATTTCGGTAGAGACAATTTCTACTCGTAATTAACAATTTGCAAATTAATTTTTCTCCAACTGGCAGGGTTATATTTATTCTTTGTCATTTCTGTTATTACTCTTTTATTTCACAATGTCAATTAAAGGCTTATGCTCGTTGGTTATTCTCATTCTAATCTAAATTTTCTTACATAAGTATAATTAATTGAATAAATCTATTCTACATGTTTACATAGCCATGGTGCGCATGAACGTACTCAGTGATGCCCTCAAGTCCATCAACAATGCTGAGAAGCGAGGCAAGAGGCAGGTGCTTCTTCGCCCATGCTCCAAAGTTATTGTCAAATTCCTCACAGTAATGATGAAGCACGGTAAGTTGAAAAAGGAATTCTCATGCCCGTGTATTTAATGTCGTACATTGCTTGTACTTTTTCTATTTATGTCTATCTATCGTCATGTCTATCTATAGTGAATGACTTGACTGAAAAAGCATATTACGTGTTTCTCCGAAATGTCTAAAATCTACTCGTTACAGGTTACATTGGAGAATTTGAAATTGTCGACGATCACAGAAGCGGAAAGGTTGTTGTCAATCTTACTGGAAGGTTAAACAAATGCGGTGTCATTTCTCCCAGATTCGATGTTCCAATCACAGACATTGAAAAATGGACCAACAACCTTCTCCCAAGTCGTCAATTTGGGTAAATAAACTGTTTAGTTCTTTTAAAACGATACTGAAAAAAGAAGATGAGTTACCTAATTGTCTGTTCTCATTTTAGATACGTTGTATTGACCACGAGTGGGGGAATCATGGACCACGAAGAAGCCAGGAGGAAACACTTGGGAGGAAAAATTCTTGGTTTCTTCTTTTAAGTTAAATGTTCTTATATTAAAAAGGAAAAAAAATCGTATTGGCTATTAAGCTGTTGAATGCAACTTGAATAAAATTCAATACGTAAGGAATGTTTTTTATTTACAAAGTCACACTCTACTTTATTTGTCCTGTAATTGATTTACTTCTTACCGAGAAGAAATAATGCGAACGTATGAATGAAAGGAAAAACAACAAGACTAGTCGGTGTCAGCATCGAAGCGAAAGATGTCGCTAGTAGCCTAATAGAGCAAAGAGAAGTAAAGTAAGGGATAAGAAAAGTCACGGTGGTTGTATGGCTATACATTATATAGCCATGGGTTATGAGTAGAGCGGCGGTTCGTCGTAGCCTCGTAGTAGAATCGAGTTAGCATCTGATAAGCGGAAAAGCAGATGGTAGATCGTACCGATCGTTCGGTTATGCCTCGTGCGCTCATGCCTCTTTGATTCTCGATTCTCCCCTCCACCGGTGGCTGCGACGACTACTCCACGTCCACTCCCAGACTCCCTTGACGGCTATTGGTGGATTGGTGGAGTGAGCCGCGGCAGCCCGATTTCGAGACTCGCTACTCGCTCGACGGCGCTAGAGTCTGCGCATTCCAAAGTGCTCGCGGCGCAGTCCAAGCAGTGGAAGCAGTGGAAGCAGTGGAAGCAGTGGAAGCAGTGGAAGCAGTTAGCAGTTAGCTGTTAGCTGTTAGCTGTTAAATGTTAGCTGTTAGCTTAGCACTGCTAGCAGTGGAGATAGTGGAACAGACGAATAGCGTAGTTCGCGACGCGCCGAGCGCCGTGCGCCGTGCGCCGATTCGATAGCCGAGTTGCTCTTTCTTTCAATTTCAACTGTGCTCGGTGAAAATATCGCGCGCAAATACAACGCGAGTAGAATTGAAATTGTTCTAGCCTCCTTATACGAGTCTCCATTTCTCGATGGATTTACAAAGGAAAAGGAATACAAGTGATTTTGTGGAGTCCTGCGAGGTATCTTGTTTCGACGAGGTATAGTCGAGATACAGTAAGAGTCGCGGCGTTGCCAGGTTGAATACCAGGTGAGACACGAGAGACGAGAACCGCTCTGCGCTCTACCTTTCGCTTTTCTTACCTGCGCGCCGCGTACGTACGTACCTTCGACTCTACCGAGTACAGTTTACTGTACCTTCGCAGCTATATAATATATAGTATACGACGCGCTTCTCCTCGCTCTACAGTTCTATTTCACTCGAACTGGAAAATTATCACGACGGATTAGAATTTCGAGGGGATAAGTGTGCTCGGTTTCCGTGATAAAAAAGGCCAAATGAGGAGAGGCGTCATCGTGTGCCTATCGTTCTTACTACGACAAAGAAGTGCAGTGGAAGCCTCGAGAATGTAGTTTCCAGGATCGGCATTCCGACGCAGTGCGTGACGTGATGAATGATTCGCCATGAATGATTCGCCATGAATGATTCGTGATAAATCAGTGCTTATAAATGCTATTTATGCACAAACCACATTTATGCATAAATCGGCAGAGTTAGGCACAGAGAGATAGGGCTGTTGAAGTCGAAAACACAGAGATGACTAAGAAGAGGAAACCAGGATTTTTTTCCGGGATCGTGCTCGCTGCCGGAGCCAGGACAACGGCTGCGATTGTTGGCGTCGTTCTTTGCTGCCTCTTTCGAACTGCTTGCACCACCGGTTCGTATTTTCTTCTATTTACCAGCTACTAAGCATTATATTATATTGGTCTGGAGAGTACTCTAACATTCTTTGAGTCGGCACTAATTCAATGAGTGCAAATGAAATCGAAAGTGACGTAATATTTTTAACGAAGTACGACGGTAAAATCATTGCTAAATCAGTTTTGATTAATCTGGACAATTGATTTCTGTACGAGTACGCACTGGTCGCCGCGTCTCAGTCATTTCAATGTAAAGGAAGCTAGATTATTTGGAAAAATTTGTAAAAAGAAAAAAATCAAAGAGAGAAAGATAGCGGAGAAGCGTAGAAGACCTAGAAGAGTGTTAATTGTTCGCGATGAGAACGAGGACAGTTGGCACGAAATCGATTCCAGCCGTGCGCGTTTATTTTCCGTTACGTGAAATCGCGCGAGAAATGAGAAACGAATTGCCACGATTTGAGTGCGCATAAACAAGTTGAGAGAGGAAGACGCTCGAGAAGGAGGATGTCTGACATTGGAAGAGGCTCGGGCACGCAAGGTCCCCTTTTTGACAGTGTGTCTGGAAATCGTCCCGATACACGTGACGTCCAAGAGGGGAGTAGTAAGCTGCGAGCAGCGTGCATTGCAGCGGGAGCGGCTGGTGTGGGCTTGGTGAGGGGCGCGGAGGGGCGCGGAGGGGCGCGGAGGGGCAGGGGGGGAGGGGGAGAGGAAAGCGAGAGAAACATTGTACAATGCGAGCGCGTATTTCAGGTTCGGTGAGAACGCCAGCATTAGCGGATGCCCAGATGGCCAAGCTAACGAGAAAAGGGAGTATGGAGTTGCCAGGTGTGGGTGTGCTCGGGCACAAGTGTCTATTTACCGATAGTTGAACCTATGTTCAATCTTCCTCGAAGACTGAACAGCCAACTCTCTCGGAGACCGATAAACGGAGGAGAGATAAAGAGTTGAATGCGCCTCTTACGCACAAAGAAAAGGTTCATTTGAACGTTCGATACGAGATTTGGATGAGAAATTGTATTTATCTTTACGCTTCTCCCGACGACAGAGGGAAAACGGTTGTTCTCTCCAGCAATTACAGTATAATCTTGCTTTTCCGGCCATTGTACGACTTTGAGTTTGTGCGACTCGAGCGAGCCCATAACTTTCTTACATATCGTCTTAGTTCCTCGGGAACGACTGTTCACCCTTTATAAGCCTACGCTGGGATATTTCGGAGAAAGGTTTCCTCCCGCTAGTCGCTGTTGTAGCAGAGAGCAAGCGTGCAAGAGCATAGGAGGCCTCGAGTTCGATCGTAATGCTAGCAGCAACAGCAGCAGCGCATATAAGGCTCCGACCGACTGGGGCCAGTGACCGCCCCCGGCAAGGCCTGTTCTCTTCTCCCCCTTCTCCCCCTTCTCCCCCTTCTCCCCCTTCTCGCGCTTCTTTCTTGTTCTTCTTGGTCTCTTCTATACTTACTTCTACTGGCTCTGGTCGTACCTTTATCCTCGTACACGCGTCAAGATGCCTTGTGCTGTATTTTATCAGCAAGCTGCGTAACGCCTATAAGGACACAACACCACTCGCTTCGGCTTAGTTACTTACTTTTTAGGTTTACTGGTCGCGTAGCTCGATCTTGTCTAGCTGGCTTATCCGTTGATATTCCCCGGGACGCGCCGTTTGCGGGCCGTTTGCGGGCCGTTTGCGGGCGACAAATGAAACGACAATCGATCATTGATTACGGCTATCGAAGTGTCAAACCGAATAAAAGTCTGCGATTTCTCAATACCAAGGCGTAAATGAGTCTTATTCGAATGAACGTAAAGGGAGAAAAGGAGAGAAACGTTAATTTAACGATTCGCACGCTTACGTTTCCTGTCGGCTTTTAATTACGTGCTCGACAGTGCAGCTGCAGTTCTAATGTCGATGTTTTACAGGCCTAGGGGATGGAGAGGAGGATTATTTTTGGATACGTTGCTACGGTGTTAAACCAAACGAGCTCCGTATCCTGCGATACAAATATAGGTACATCCATAGGTATAGGTATAGGTATAGGTAGAGTAGAGTAGAGTAGAGTAGAGTAGAGTAGAGGCCCGCGACATTAAGGTCGAAAAACGCAGAGCGCTCGACGAGTTGGCAACTAGCATGGTGTATGGAATTCCTAAAGATTACTCTACCTATAAAGAGTGCACTGTGCTGTTTTTTCAAGCTATCTGCTTCCTTCGTTTAGTCGGCTGCAATCTGCAACGCACGAGACACCGGACACTAATTCGTTTCTTCTTTCTTGCTGGGATCATAGAAAGAGAAATTTCACCGGTCGCAGTAACGCGCGCGCGCGCGATAACGCTTTGTTAGTGAAATCTAAGAGTATGGAACATTCGTTAAATAATGTTGAAAATTCTTCGAGAATTTGTATTGGAAAAAGAAAGAAATTGAAAAGCATTGATAATCGCATTGCAACTATCTGGTGGGGTCAGTAACTGAAGATACTACTCGTAGTAGTAGCAGCAGCAGCAGCAGCAGCAGCAGCAAGTCGTAATAATAAACCAGTTTTTACGAGGTGCGCGGCTCTCGCTCTTCTCTGTAAAAGTAGCTCGTATAAAGCATAGTCGCCGCCGTCTGGAAAGAACGATAAGACGGCACGCGCTTGAAATTTAGCAGATTTATAATACAATGACAGTCGATCTAAAACTAGAAGAGAAAGAAATAAAGACTCGTTAATGGCAGGAAGTAAGACGCAGATATAAATAGCCGTCGATGGTTCAGTATTCGTGTGGTCTACGTATCGTGGTACACTTAGTGCACTCGATGTTTAGACTAGCGTACAATGTATAGGTATATAGAGTTTCGCTAAAATTCGAATAAAGAGTTCCGTTCGATATATAACAGAATATATAACAGCATAAGTATAAGTAAGTCGCAGTCGCATTCTTTGCAGCAATATATACCGAGAATATATTAGAATGGAGAAGCATTAACAATGGCAAGAACGATATATTCATCGAAAGATAAAAGCGATGTCTTTCTCAGGCGCACTCGATTGCTGAAAGTCGACGGAAAGGGACGTCCGACAGACTGTGGACTGAGGGCTTTTTCCGCTAGTTAGTCGAGCAGCCGCATCCGGATTTCCTTAGGGGAGAGTACGTGGCACAAGCACAAGCGCAAGCACGTGGCTATACGTGTACGTGAATTCCAGAAATACTATTTACACTCGAGGATATAGGTATACAAGTATACATTATAGTTATCCGGAATACTTGGTCGTCGTAGCCAGCGGCAACTGGAGTCTACTTTCGGACGGCGTGCACAACTGCGGAATATTGTGCGCTTCGAGGCACAATATCGAGGCCCGCCGCCGATGTTTACTTTCATCGAATGAATGTTAGATAGTTGACGAATACTCGATTGACTCGTTATCCTCTCTTTGTTCTGTATTGGTGCTGTAGAAGCGAAAACGAGTAAACGTAAAAGGAGAGCACGCGCGGGCGCGGTCATTCGTGTAGGAATAATTCATAGGAGCGTTTTGTCTAGTTTGAAAGATGAAACTGTTTGAAAGACCTGCACGCCAGCTGCGGAACTTACTCGTGAACGAGAGGAGAGATTGCGATAAACCGATAGAAACCGATAGAGCGTCACGGTTTGAAAATATGCTTTTTACCAACTAGGAATATTATTAACGTATCCATCGCGCGTTATATATTCTTTGTTTTTCTTTTCTTTTTCTTTTCTTTTTCTTTTCGTTTATCTTTCGAGAAAATATTATTTCGAGCCATTTTCAAGACTCTATTCAATCGCTTAATAAGAATGCAATTTTATTTGATCGACAGCTCGTAAAAAGCTAGAGAGACTGCAGGGCTGGCGCCGCAGCTACATATCCAGAGCTAGAGCTCGTATAGGTATAGCGTAACGGCTCGTTGTAGCCAAGTGCGGCAAAAGTTTGCGCATTGCGCCTATATCTTGCGGAAGCTTCGATGCCGCAGGTGGTTTACCACTTAAGCTTAACATCTCGCGAGACCAATACGAGATCAATATGCGAATGAGAGTGAACGTTTTTTTAATAGCTCGTTTCATCTTTTCAATTGATCAACTGATTTTTTGATGGCGCAGACGCGCAGAAAGCGCAAAGCGAGCAAGAGGCGAGGCGCCACATCTGGTCAATCAGCGTCGCAGCTCTCGCAAACGCAATAATCATTCGTTATTTTCGTGACATGCAAGAAGCACTGACCCGATTAAAGTTAATTACGCGCCAAGTGCTGGAAATTGGAGGAAGCAATAAACTGTATACATAAAAGAAACTCCGATGCATTATGAGAGCACGACACCAAGAGCGTGGCGGGCCGTTGCGTCATTTTTACATACTTCTTCCAATTCGGCTTAATTTTGTACTCTTGTCTTTTAGTTCGAAATTCCCAACGAGAAATTCCCCGAGACTTTTTCCATTCCGGATGCAGGAATCATGATGCACGAATCATGATGCACGAATCATTGAATCGCGCATGCGGACGCGCACTTGGAGACGACATCCTTTTTATTGAATGTATTTTCGAAAACTATAACGTCGAGAGAGAGAGCTCGCAAGAGTCGCAAGTCATAACGGTAGATGGAGATATAGTTAATATATAGTTCGTATAATAATTAACGATATCGAGCGTGTAGACGACTCTGCAGATGAGGTTGAACGAGGTCTTGAACTGCGACGAAATGATTGGCTTAACTTTATAATGAGACTCATTGATCGAAGAAGAGTGTGGAGAAAGAATGCGCGCTTACTTCGCCCGGATGCCCGTGTACCTGAGGGGGGAGGTTCAACGGGAGAAGAGGAGGTTATATTGGCGGGGCCCTTTCGCCCGTTTCGCCCGTTTCGCCCGATCTCACGTCTTGCTGCACGATTCTTTCTTCACTTCTCTTTCACTCATTAGGAATAATGAAAAGTAACTATTGCCTTTGGTTTTGACTTGCAGAATCGCTGCAGGAGCCACGATTTAGTACTCAACCCTCGAGTAGCGGCGGAATTCTCAGCGAGAACCGAACGAAAATTTTTCAGTGCCAAGCCGGAGGTAAGTTGAAAAATAGCCTAAGAAAGCTAAAAACAAATTGCCAAAGACCTTAATAAATAAAGCGTCGCGGGTAAGAGAAATAAGGAGCTCGAGTGAACGAAGCCCCGGAGGTGCCCCGGAGGTGCCCCGGAGGTGCCCCGGAGGTGTCCCGGCCGTGCTAAGATTACACACCGCGGTGCCGTTCGGGGGCCCTCTACAGCCTACCTCTATTATTACATCGTACAGTCCTACTCTACATTGGGTCTTCGGAACGCACGAGTCTTGTGTGCAGCAACTCGTACGTGTCTCCCTTTCATTTCTGACGTTTCGCTTGCGCAGGTAATCCGCAACCAAAATACAGGTGGTTCAAAGATGGACAACCCCTCACTACTGATCTCACTTCCGAATACTTTTATCGAATACACAATACCCGGAGGGAAGACTCTGGCGTGTATTATTGCGTTGCTACCAACGAGGTTGGCTCAATCTTCAGCGAGAGGATTTCCTTCTCCGTAGCCTGTAAGCATTCGAAAATACTCGAAATTATTTGCAAATATAGCCAATATATATCCAGCAGTGTCGCAGAATTGCCGAACTACCAACATTTCCTATTCAACAGATATGGGCGAGTTCGAGGATCTTGCAGAGCGCGGGCTCGAGGTGTCGTCCGGTGAAGCGGCTGTCCTCGAAATGCCTCACATCGAGAGTCACCCAGCTCCGGAAGGGATTTGGTCGACTTCCGCTGGAACCATACCCTACACCATCAAATACGCCACGGTTCATCACAAGCTCCTCATCCTGAACGCTGCCGAGTCCGACGAGGGCTCCTACAGGTAAAATCTCAAAGACCAAGCCCTAACGACCAAACAAAAAGCTTGAGAATCCGTTCGAGCGACTTACGCACTGCGTTGACCATTGCAGAGCCAGAGCCATCAACACGCAGCTGGGGAAAGAGGAGAACAGTCCGTTCTTCGAATTGAAAGTCGTCGGAGACCCAAGCGCGGAAGTCGCACCCACCATCGTTATCAAGCCCGAGGACACGAAAATAATCAAAGATCAGGGAACGACTTATTTGCACTGCATTGCTAATGCCAGGTAATCGATTTCTATCCTTTCGGCTACTCCGAGTGTCGCATAGCGGAGTACCGCTGTAATATCGGTATGTGACGCAGCGGCACACTACCACCGCCTCTTCAAAATTCCATCGATCAACCTCGAACATTTCCTTTCAGATCTCTACACGAGCTGAGAACCGTATGGACGAAGGACGATATTCCGATCGAGGACGCGCGCATAGCTTACAATTTTAAAGATTCGTGGAACAGAACGTTGATACTGATATCGGCGAATCTGACTTATACCGGCAGCTACGCCTGTCACGTAGATCTTCGGAGCGGAGGCTACCCGACTATTAGCGCCAGTGCTAGAATCGAGGTTCTCGGTAGGCTACTCGTTCTACGATATTGTCCCTTCCTCCTTCCTCCTTCCTCCTTCCTCCTTTCCTCCTTCCTCCTTCCTCCTTCCTCCTTCCTCCTTCCTCCTTCATCCTTCCTCCTTCATCCTTCCTCCTTCCTCCTTCCCCCTTCCCCCTCCCCCGCCCCCTAGCATCTCATAGATCCTAGAACTATACGCAGTCCCTCGCGCTTTGTCCATATGGACATGAATCAGTTTGCTCATTCGCCGCCGTTCTTTCAACAGAGAAGCCAACTTTCGTGGCTGAGCTGAAGCGAGTAACCCTCAGCGAGTACGGAACGACGGTGACTCTACCCTGCGACGCAGCCGGGGTTCCCCCGCCGAGTATTCAGTGGTTTCGAAACGCTGAGCCTGTCGATGCTCTACTCGGAACAAGGTAACACCGTGAAAACGCACACGATCACCGCGCCACACACCACGCTCTCGCACTCCCTACTTTATCTAACAGTACATTATCGTCTTTCATAAAATCGCCTAGATATGCACAGCAAGAGGATGGCTCTCTCACGATCAAGAAGCTTACTATGGAGGACTCGGGAATGTTCCAGTGTCTCGCCATCAATGAAGCTGGCGAGGCTTCCAGCTATACTTGGCTCAAGGCCAAAAGTGAGTTACAACCCCTTTTGCTCTTCTAATAATTTGAAAATCCAACGACACATTTAATGCCATCCAATGCAAAGCCACAACGAGTCAGACGACTTGTCAGACGACTTGTCAGATTAGTTTTTCTGAGATCCATTGGTCGTCCGCGACGACTGCGATGCCTCGCGCCTGTCAGGCTCCTCTATACTGATTACATATTTTTTCTTCTTGTGCGAGAACAGAAAGGTCGAAAACAGCTATGAAAGAGAGAAAGAGAACGGCCCGTCGAGCCGCCGGTTATGGTATCGTTGGAGTACGCCAGGATAATCGTCGCTTTCAGTTCTTTCAGTACCCAGACCGTAAGAACCACGTCGCTGACGTTGTCAATTTCTTTTGGTTTTTTACTTTGCTGCCAAATTTCGTTTTTTTTTCTCCTATTTGTGTATCTAAATCACCTATCCGAGCAATCGCAGAGTTAATTATCGCGTCGACAGTCCTCGCTCTCTACTTCATTTCACGAGAACTTTCCTCGAGTGACACGTTCTTTTCCAACATTTTTTTTCGCTATTTAACTTCATTCTATTCGTCTTGATATAAACATTTGATTTGATATTTTAGTTGAAAGTACAATTTACGTTGTTCAATCGGTGCAATACATTCTCTATTATTTCTTAGCGATAACATTAGTTGATAAGAATGTTGAACGCGACTAAAATGTTAATTGAAAAAATGGAATTTTTGAAAACGCGGCATTACAAGTGTCTTGATCAAACTCAACGCGAAACTGCACAATTGGCTCGAACGTCTCTAGTCAATAAATTCTATCTTTTTGTTTTTATCGTTTATTCGCGTAGTCACACACGCTTTATATCTATAACCGTGCCTGATCATCTACCTCTTCGGATTATTGTACCACACTGTAGCAATACGTATTTTGGGCATGATTATTTTTACCGATTTCTACCTTTGTAACTGTAACTGTAACTTAGATGTGTATGAGATTTTTCTTGCGAGTTACTCATGTCTACCTAAGCGTATTGAAAACTTAGCAGAAATTCACCTGAGTAATGCGAAAAACAGTGTTTTCAACAATATTCCTATACAAAATATACACATGTGGGGAAATCTGAAAATCACACACAGTATCATATGGCGATGGGTTTTCAATTTCTCATTATTTTTTACCATCTAAATTAGAGCACAGCGACAAGCGCCACTTTATGCCTTCTCACAATGCAACTTGCAGTAAAATCACGCAGAAGGTGTATGTAATGTACATTGTACAGTGCGCACTGTACATTCAATTTGTGTCTTGTGTCTCATTGTACAAAGTATGTATTATTGTTATGCATAACGCATTTTATATCATGCAAACTAGCGTATGCGTGTGACGTGTGAGTGCGTGGCACATTAAGATTATATGTGTATATATATATGTATATATATACACATAAAATAGATATTTTAGACAACTAGAGTTGAGCTGCTCGAATTTTCGCATTGATGCATGAAGCGATAACGGAGTGAATTCATTATCACGAATAGAACTGAATATCCATTGAATTTTCAGCTTCGATACCGATAATGGAAATTCCACCACAAAACGTCACAGTATTAGATGGCAAAGACGCAAATTTGAACTGCCGAGCAATCGCTGCACCAGTGCCCAACGTCACCTGGATATACAATGGTTAGTAGTGCTGTCTGCTAAGAGGTCGTGTGTGGTCTACGATCAATATTAAGAATCGCAAAAACGTGTATTTCAGAAACGATCCCAGTAGAAATAGCGGGTCGAGTGCAAGTTTTGGAGTCAGGAGATTTGTCGATAGCCGATGTAAAATCCAGCGATGCTGGAAAGTATAGTTGCATTCGCGCCAACGAGGCCGGTTCCGTAAATGGATCAGCTTACCTGTCGGTGCTTGGTGAGTTATCGTTACTTAAACTGTCTCCCGCGCGAGAAACTCGCCCTTACTTTTACCACCTGTCTAACTAAGCTCTTACTATTTCAGTGAGGACGCAAATAATCCAACCACCAGTAGACCAGTCGGTTCTTCTCGGTCACAACGCCGAGCTCAAGTGCGAAGTATCAAATGATCCGAGCGTCAAGTACGATATGGCTTGGTTTCACAATTCCCAGTAAGTTGGGCTGCACTTGTCACGTCGAATGCACGTGCCTGTAACGTGCAATATCCGACTGTGAAATTATAATGTGAAATAAACCGGTCTGTTTTGTTTTGACGTAGAGTCATAAACACGCGTGCGAGTCCGAGAGTGAAGATGCAGAACGACGGAACCCTAAAGATCGGAGCTGTGCGCGCCTCCGACGTTGGCGAGTACACGTGCTCGGTCGTGTCTTCCGGAGGCAACGAGACTCGCACTGCCAGGCTTAGTGTTATCGAGCTGCCATTCGCGCCCATCAACGTCGTCGCTAGCAGAGTCGAGGAGATATCCTTGAGGACGATCAACGTCACCTGGGTTCCTGGCTTTGACGGCAACAGTGCGATCAAGTCTTTCATCGTGCAGAGAAGAGAAGTTCCAGAACTTGGTAAGCAAAGCGAGAGGAACGCGCGGACAGAGAGAACGTTAGTTTGTAAAAACGATAAGGTCAACGAATGCATTATTGACAACGGACGATCTGTATCAGTGACAATGATACATTTCCAAAATGACAATGATTTTACAGGACCTCTTCCCGACATATCCTTGAACTGGGTAACCGAGTACTCGAACATATCGGCAAACAATCGATGGATTTTATTTAACAATTTGAAAGCCGCGGCAGCCTATCAATTTCGAGTGAGTGCCGAGAACAGCGTTGGCGAGGGACCAAGCTCGGATCCCAGTAACGTTGTCCTGCTTCCTCAAGAGCGTACGTATCAATAATTATTGGCAGCGATAGCTGCAACTGTAACTGCGACAGCTATCCCTTGACTGTTTTCGCAGCGCCAACTGGCCCACCGCTGGGTTTCGTGGGCTCGGCACGCTCCTCGTCCGAGATCATAACACAGTGGCAACTACCGGCCGAGGAACATCGAAACGGCCACATACTGGGTTACGTACTGCGCTACAAGCTGCACGGATACAACGAGACGCCCTGGATGATCCAGAATATAACGAACGAAGCGCAGAAAAACTATCTTATAACGGATTTGATAACCTGGAAAGATTACATCGTGCAGATCGCGGCCTACAATGACAAGGGGGTTGGTGTGTTCACGAACGAGCTCAGAATCAAGACCAAGGAAGGAGGTAGAGTGAAACTTTTCTATAATGCATTTTCTCTACCATTTACAAGAGTAAATTACAAGATAATTTATTGTGCACAGTGCCCGAAGCTCCACCAACGGATGTGCGCGTAAAAGCAATGAACTCTACGGCAGTGAACGTACGCTGGAAGCCGCCTAATCCCCAAAAAATCAACGGCATTAACCAGGGTTACAAGCTGCAAGCCTGGCATAACGGAGGTTTCGCCGAAGACAATGAGTACAAATCTATTACCGTCGCACCCAACCTCTTTGATCCCCAAGCGGAGCAAAGCGCGGTCATTTCGAATCTTAAAAAGTACACTCACTATAACGTAACGGTTTTGTGCTTCACCAACCCCGGCGATGGCGAAAGAAGCACGCCCGTCTCCGTTCGCACGAGCGAGGATGGTAAGAGAGTAGAGCTTGGATTTCGTTCTTCCGGTTGACAACTTTTTACCACCTTGTCACTTTATGCTTCTCTTCCACAGTACCGGGCAAAATCGAAAATCTCCAGTTCCTCAACATCAGCGACCGCGCCCTCACAGTCAAGTGGCGCGCCCCCAAGGAAATCAATGGCGTTCTCACGTTCTATCAGTTAAAATACACGATAAAAGACAGGCCCGACACACTGAGAGTGCTAAACTTTACTGCGGACATTTTGGCGACGAAGATAGAACATCTGCAGGTGAGTTTGAGAATGGAGTTTCGAACAAAGGCCGCCTGGATATCTACGGACAATCTACAAATGAGACTTTTTATACAAATGAGAATTTTTTCCTCTCAGGCTACCACGCACTACACTTTTGAGGTGTTGGCTTGGACGTCGAAAGGACCGGGAGAGCCTAGTACGGCTACGATACAATCAGGTGTCGAGCCGGTACTTCCCGAACCGCCGACAAAATTGGCCCTGTCGAACATTGACGCGTTTTCCATTGTGCTGCAATTCACTCCCGGTTTCAATGGCAATGCATCCATTTCTAAATGGACTGTTCAGGTATGAGGTCGTCGCGAGAATCGCGATCGAAGCGCAGCAGCCGCTCAAATACTCTGACACGATCGATAATAATACGATTACTTTGTAAACTAGGCGCAGACCACGCGCAATAGCACGTGGCACACGATATCTGAAATATACGATCCCGACGCGAGGAAAATAACCGTCGAAGGTCTCACGCCCTTTATGCAGTACAAGCTGCGTTTGATAGCAAACAACGTTGTGGGGGCCTCCACAGCATCGGAACCGACAAAGGAATTTCAAACCATCCAGGCTCCACCTTCTCACCCACCTAGGAACGTGACTGTTAGGGCGATGAGCGCTACTGAGCTACGAGTCAGATGGATTGTAAGTTTAACCGGATTCACCTTGTCTTTGCGTTTCTTCTTTAACCGGCGAAAGAACGGAGTAAGGTTATTCATTTTTTCGAATCAGCCTTTGCAGCAGGTTGAGTGGTACGGGAATCCGAGAGGCTACAATATAACTTACAGGGAAATCCGCACGAATAAATCGAAAAGTATCAGCATCGACGATCATACAGCTAATTCCTACATCCTCGATAATGTCGAAGAGTTTGCTCTCTACGAAATATACATGCACGCTTATAACGACGTTGGCTCTTCCACTTTAAGTCCCAAAGCTGTGGAACGAACGCGTGAATCTGTTCCGTCTCTGGGACCGGTAGGCGTTGAAGCTAACGCAACCTCCTCAACGACCATTGTGGTTAAATGGAAAGAAGTACCGATCGAGCATCAAAACGGACAAATCGAAGGTTACAAGGTGTACTATAGAGCGAACGCGAGATCTCCATTCCAGTATAAAAACATTCCTAGTAACTCGACTTTTACCACGACTTTGACGGAATTGAGAAAATACGTGCAATACCACGTTCAAGTTTTGGCATACACGAGACTTGGCGATGGTGCTTTGAGCATGCCGCCTATTCGGGTGCAAACGTTTGAAGATGGTGAGTTCATCGATTCTATTCTCAACAATTATTCATTCTCCATTGGATTGTCAATGTCAGAACTGAAGTCTGAATTCCCATTAGTTCCTGGACCGCCGTCCAACGTGTCGCTGCCCGATGTTAGTTTTAATACCGCACGCATAATTTGGGATACACCGGAAGACCCAAACGGAGATATTCTCGCATTCAAAGTGATGTTTCACTTGAACGGGAGTCTGAATCATCAATTCACCAAGGAATTCTCGGCAACGACGAGAACGTTTACGTAAGTTTTAACCGATTTCTCAGCTGCCTTTAACCGTTCTCTCGATTCTACTTTCTATATTGCTTTGCAGGGCAACAAATTTAGAGCCGGAGAAATACTACATGTTCTCGGTGACGGCCCAGAGTCGATTGGGCTGGGGGAAAACAGCTTACGCTTTGGTATTAACGACTAATAACAGGGAACGACCGCAACCTCCGTCGAAACCGCATGTGAGTCGGTCTCAAGTGCAAAGCCGGCAAATAACGTTCAGCTGGACACCTGGAAGAGACGGATTCGCTCCCTTAAGGTATATCATAGGTTTCTTCGGCGATAGCGATGTATCCGCATCAAGCAAGAACCGCTTGAAAGCAGAACTTACTTCTACGTGATTATTTTTTGATTATTATTTGCAGATACTATACTGTACAACAATCGGAGAACTCCGGTCCTTTCCAAACAATACCAGAACGAGTAGACCCATCTTTGACATCGTACACCGCGAATAATTTGAAGCCCTTCACGTTCTATCAATTTAGAATTCAAGCGACAAACGACATAGGTCCCTCCTCGTGGAGTAACGAATCCATTCAAGTGAAAACATTGCCAGCCGGTGGGTATTTCCTTGAGAAATCGTGACTTCTCCCCGAACCTCTCTGCAACGCAGTGTAATTACAATGAATTTAATGCTTGCAGCACCGTCACGAGGTGTCACAAACTTGAAAGTCGTTCCGATAACTACGACAAGCATCGAAGTTCATTGGGATCCGATCAACGAACTCCACTGGAGTGGTGATTATCAAACAGGTGGATACCGTGTATTTTATCAAATTCTCTCGGATTTCCCAACAGCGATACCTGGACCACCGAAAGAGGAAGTCAAGGGGATAAATGTAAGAAACTTTAATCTTAAAGACATTTAATTTTAACATTTCGAAAAGTACGCCGCTAATCAGAGGCATGTTCTTTAAAGGAAACTAAGAAAACGTTGATCGATTTAACCGAGGATAAGTATTACGAAGTAATAGTCGCGCCATTCAATTCCGAGGGTGAAGGTCCTCAAAGCCTTCCGGTTACGGTTTATGTTGGAGAAGCTATTCCAACTGGAGAGCCACAGCAAGTTACGGTAGCGCCGATTTCCTCCACGGAAGTTCAGCTTAAGTGGAAACCACCTCAGGCAAATATGCAGAACGGTGAACTTTTAGGATACAAAGTAAGTACTACTAAGTAGTAAGCCAACGAGCCTGCAAGCGCAACCTAATGTTGATTTTCTCATCTGTTCAGATATTCTATCTAGTTACGGACTCTCCTCAAGAGTTGGAAAAAAAAGAAGAGGAAGAAATCGAAGTCGTTCCCGCTTCGTATTCCACGCATAGCTTAGTTTTCTTAGACAAGTACACGCAGTATCGCATACAAGTCTTGGCGTTCAACCCAGCTGGCGACGGACCACGGTCACCTCCTATCACTGTCAGAACTAAACAGGTACAACATTCATTGGCAATAAATGTATATCAAATGAATTGCACGTCTTCGCGATCTTCTAATATTGTTCGCTTTTTCAAGGACATTCCCGGACCACCGCAGAATTTACAATTTAACGAAATAACTTTGACAAGCTTGATTGTCTCGTGGGATCCACCGAAGATGCGAAACGGAGAGATA
This sequence comes from Apocrypta bakeri, assembly GCA_018906985.1. Lineage (NCBI taxonomy): Eukaryota > Metazoa > Arthropoda > Insecta > Hymenoptera > Pteromalidae > Apocrypta > Apocrypta bakeri. The sequence goes on along the minus strand of JACCIA010000013.1, from coordinate 41,999 downwards.
ATTGGATATGTCGTCTCTTACAAAACTTCCGAACAAAACGATCGTGAGAGCTTAATAATCTTGATTGACGCATGATTCGTCGAAGACTATTTTCAAACCGCTTTTCATATCATTATTTCAATCTGTTTTTTAAATGGTTGCGCAGGATTCAGCAAGCAGGTTAGGCAAAAAGTTACGGAAACGAATTTGCTCATTCAACCATTGGAGGAGGAAGTAACTTACACCTTTAGCGTACAAGCCGAAACTATAGATCTCGGGCCACCGATATCCGGTAACGTGACCACCGGTCCTCAGGAGGGTTCGCCTATGGCCCCGAGCGGACTGATTATCACGAAAACGGTCTCTAGCGTGGATTTGCAGTGGACGAACGGCGCGACGGGCAAAGGTCCTATACTGGGCTACTACATTGAAACTAGAAGTAAAGGTAAGAGGCAGTTCTTATGTCGTTGAAATGGGCCACCAAACAAATCTGTACGTTATTATTATTATTATTAACCGCAATGTTATTTTATTCGACGGCCCAGGAAGAGAAGATTGGCATCCTTGTAAGTTTTCAAATATGCTAGCTACAGTGATTAATGTGATAAGGCATTTGTCATCCGTGACTGATTGATGCTTGATATAGACGCAAAATTAACATTGAAATAGAGTTCGTTTGCATGAGGCTTTGCGTAGAAAGAAAACGCTAATACCGAATACTCGTCAACTCAAAACTAGCTACAGTGAAAAACCAATGATTTCGTTACGTTATCCGATGCTGTATTCGATACAGCCTTGCATCTTGGCACGATCGCTCAATATACAAGCGACGATCATTCATCGCTAATATAGAGAGACGTTTAACATAGACGTTTAAGCTTGCGATGCTGTTCGATATTATAGTTGATTGCTTTTCGAGCATAATTTATGAAACGTTATCCATTGTATAATTTCAGATAACAGTCAGTGGCTGCGAATAAGTCGCACGGACAATGGCTTATTAACGGAATACAGTGTTTCCTATCAAAACTTGCTTCCGTCCACACTGTATCTATTCAGGGTGATTGCTTACAACCGCTACGGAATCAGTTATCCTGCCTTTTCTACGGAAACGGTAATTGTCATTTCGCATTTGAATGATTATTTTTCCGAATTAATATGAGCTCAACGATGAATAACAATAACATTGCAGATTTTAACGCCCTCGAAGCTGTACAGAGAGTACGCTTATCTGCAACACCAGCCGTTCTATAGGCAAACGTGGTTTATGGTGACCCTTGCCGCGACTTCGGTTGTCATAATTATCATGGTGATAGCAGTGCTTTGCGTGAAAAGCAAAAGTTACAAGTACAAACGTAAGTAATTTTTCGTCAGTAGAGTAGATCATATTATTATATGCTCTACTCTTCAAAGATTATTATACATAGGCTACCGCATATGTACACCGCATATGTACACCGCATATGTATACCGCATATGTAGCACGTAGAATACACGTATTGTTCGTTAACGCAGAGGAAGCCCAGAAAGTCCTCGAGGAGTCTATGGCAATGGACATCGACGATCGACAGGAGTCCGACCTCGAGCTCTACCGATCGCGACAGATAGGTGGCGTTTCCGGGGTGGGTAGTGGCTGTGGGACGTTGGGTAAGCGCAGTACCCTTAGCCGCAAAGCCATGCATCCACCGCCACCAGCGGTATACGGAAAGTCGCCGCCGAGACCCTCGCCCGCCTCGGTCGCCTACCACAGCGATGAGGAGAGTCTCAAAGGCTACGACGAGAATCCCGACGACAGTAGCGTGACGGAAAAGCCCTCGGAAATCAGCTCGACGGATTCGCAGGTGAATATTTCACATTGTACTCGACGTTTTGATTTATTTGATCGAGGGTGAGACGGGGCCGGCTCAATTAAAAATGCCGGGGTATTCGATTAAAATAATCCTACGTTTGCTTTATCCTTACTTTGCAGGCCTCCGAGAGCGAGAACGAAAGCGTACAATCGGATCCGCACTCGTTTGTCAATCATTACGCCAACGTCAACGACTCGCTGAGGCAGTCCTGGAAGCGGCAGAAGCCCGTGCGCAACTATTCCTCGTACACGGATTCGGAACCGGAGGGCAGCGCGGTTGTCAGCCTCAACGGAGGCCAAATCATTATGAACAACATGGCAAGGTCGCGAGCACCGCTCCCCGGTTTCTCGTCGTTCGTCTAATAATTTTCCAACTCTCCCGCATACAACTGCATTAAAAGAGGAAAGCACTTGCCTTGCCGCTTAAATGCCAAGTACAAGCGAAGGCACTTCTCCCGTCTTATGTATGTGAAGCTTACGGCAGTTTTTTTTTATTGTGATATATCGTTACGTACGTATTATTTGTAATTATTATTACACATTTTTTTTATCGTAGGCGATACATGCGCAGACACAAACTATCGGCTAAAGAAAGGCTCCTTGTCTTTCGCTTTACACTCGGCTATTTTTTTAACGATTCTTTGCATGGTAACTCACGATGGCCTCCGTAACTCTGTAACTCGAACGACTACTCGTTGACGAAAGTTGTTATCAAAGCACTTAATGCAATGTCACATTAACGGAAGTTTGGCCGTCTTTCAATTTCCGATCGTTATTCTTTAACTCAATCCTTCGTCAAAACTTGTTCAATAATGTATATTTTCGATTTCGCGGCGTACGCAATCATTACTTTTGACGACAGGGTAAGTTCAATATTTTCAAAGCTGTACATACGTGTTTCTCAGTCAAGAGGTATTAAAGGTAGTTTACGACTTTCGAAAATTTTGACTTCTGTGATTTTACTTACATACTTAAATGCGATTCAAAAGCAATTAATCCATATCATTATCTTGGACGAATAAAGCAGCAGTTGCCTTACAAGTTATTGGGAGAAACGGGACTCACGCAAGTCCCTAATAATAAACGATTATTTATGTAATATTTATATCTCATCAAAATAGTATAGAGAATATTAGTCTAGATGTAATTCAAACCTTTGTAGGAGTATGCATGCGAGAGAATAAAATATACAGAATGACTGTTTGGGAATGTCGATAAAATATCATTTTCAAAGTTCTTCTGCATCATGCAATTTCACATACTGTAATTTATCATGTATATTTTGTCCTTGTATCTCATTTAAGCTTTTTGCTCCAATGAATGACGTCGTTAATAATACGTTATAATGCACTAGAGTGCAAGAAATGTAGATTTTCTTTGCTTTCTCTTTGTTTTCTCTTCGGAACTACGAGAAATTCGACGATTATCTGCTTGACGAAATTTTTCAAATATAAAAAAATATTTTTATTTTCAAAAATATTTAATCAAGATGTAGTTTTTCTGAATGCATAAACCAAACTGGCAATTTACGGATCGAGAAAAAGCTTCGGTAAGTGCTGGTTTATTGCTCGAACTGAATGCTATAGAGACTGCTCATTTCGAACATTTTTATGATGGAAATACTGTACAGGATCGTCTTGACTTATTTCGGAATACATTGTATAGAAATAAAGGCTGATAATATCATTATTGCTCTTTATAAAAAAGCACATTATAGGCTACGAGCTTCTGATAGAAAAATTTATAAATAGTAAAAATAAAATAAAAAAGTAATAGTAACTTTTTTAATGATCTTTGTAAGCGTAATAGTTATTGTCGTTGAGTCATTAACGAGTCAAAAGGGTGTTCCTTATGTTAAATCGACACAGTAGGCTCGTTGCGCACTCTGCTAGGAAGACAATACTTCACATCGAAGAGGGAGGGATACATCGATTCCCGAAAATTTGCATCTCAAATCTACTCAGTAAATACACATGTAGTTCAGATAAACAACTATAAATTTTCGTATAAAATCACCAGTCAGTGATTTGTAATAAAGAACTTATTGTTAATACAGAAGCACGATTGCTCCTGAATAATACTGCCAACACTTTTATGTTCAAATAATGTGTGCGTGTGTGCGTGCGTGCGTGCGTGCGCGTGTGTATACAGTAATAAAAAGTGAATCGATTGTTTATGAATTTGTAATACAAAATCTGTTTTAAGAAATATACTATCCTTTTACTACGAAACATGAATTATTTCTTACCAAGCTCAATGATTGAACAAAATCACGTAAATGATAAAAATGTCGGTTTTATTTAAATCTATACAAAGTATAATGAAACAACTTAGACTGCTAAAAAAGTTTCTTCACACAAGTCATACCAGTTCTTTAAGAGGTGCGGCACTTTGTTTTTCGCTAAACGTTTTACGACAGACCACACCGCCACATCGACAATAGAAGCATTAAAATCGTCTAGAAGCCACATCTTTTTATCTAAGTAACTGGCTATTCTTGTGGCGACTCCATTTAAGTTTTTAGCACCATCATAAGAGAGTCTAAGGCAGAGATCTAATATGTTATCGAATATGCATACTGTAGATGACGATTTTGAACTTTCATAGTTGTAATTTTCAATTAGCCTTGTTAAATAACGTAGAATATTTGATTCACCTTCCAATGGATAATCATAAACTTTAGTCAATAACTGAATGTCACTTACTGTAACAGATAAAAACAAATGTTTTTAAAGCACTACATCTTTGAACTTTGTATAAAAGTCATATTAATGAATTACTTACCATCCTTCCAAATAAGGGTAACATCAATGATGTGCGAAAAATTCTTTGGTACACTGCTCAGTATCTTTTCCTCAAAATTTTTGGTCGATTCATCGGTTGATGTAGAATGCCGGTGAATTTTTACATGAAATTTAATATCTTTCCAGAGTCGTTGAAGAGCTAGAATAAAGTAGGGAGGACTATTTGGATTAGCCAATACAATGATTTCAGCATGAACAGGTGGCTATAAAATAAAAGAAAATAAAATAAATACTAAGCTCGAAAGCATTAAGGAGAATGGCAGTAAAATGTAGAAATGTTTGATACCTGATTAGCTTGTATATTTAAATCCAAGTTTTGCAATATCTTGGTAGGATCTTTGACGTCTGTAGATACTCGGACAGCAATGCAGAGGCATTCGACTTGCTGTTTTAATTCGGATATTTGATCTAGGATTCTCACCTGCCTAGCCTCCAGCAGATTGTACTCGGGCAATGTCATCTATATGTTGAGAGAAAAATAAAAATTAGCTAAAAATATAAATGTTTTGAGGATTAGTCAAGCTACAAGGTCTTGGACTTTCTTCGAATCTGACGTTGTTGCGTGTCGCGTGACAAGTGCGCACCGCGTAATTTCCCAGAGGGCCTATAAGTAGTGGTTTTTGCGCAAAAAGACGCGCACTCGCCAGATTATTCGGTAGCGAGTGGAGACTTTGGCGAGTAGCGAGTAGCGAGTAGCGAGTAGCAAAATCTCGGAATGATTAAACTCTTGGTTCGCACGTATTTTATACTAGAAAAGAAGAATATATCGTGGAGTCAGTGTATCGAATATTCGAGGATGAGCGCGGCCATCGTGCCGGACCAGGAGCCGGTGCAGCCTCGGATCGGAGTGCGCCACGTGAGTATCCATCGGTCAAGTGCACTTCAACTTGTCTCTCGATTAGTCAATTCTTCACGATCATTATAAGTACAAAGTCGAGTAGTAACGAAAGTCGAGCACTCGAGCCGCCGTGGAACGCTGGAAGAACAGCTAAATCTTGTTAAAAAGTATAACCTGAGAGGCTATGTCAACGACGATGCCTTCTTGCAACTTGGTTGCACTGCTATTGCCGCTACCGCTGCTGCAAGCGCCGCCTTGAATCCGCGACAGTTCGTACATGACAGTTGGCAGGCTTATTTTTTCGGGCAACGAGATCACCGGCTTCAGGGCGTACATCTTCGTCGCGATGTCGTCCCTCCTCGTTCTAAACGTTCTAATCCAGCAGCTGTCGGAAAACCGCGGATACTTCGATTCGAGTAGTGCCGTAACGTCGAATATTTATTCCTTCACCTTTACTGTCCGCCATTTTGCTTTTCTTCCTAATCACACACGCGCGCGCGCACGCACACTCTAGCGCGTCGCTATCCACGCAGCACGCTCTACATTCCACTGAATTGGAATAAAATGTATGCAGAAGCTGCTTTTATATCGAGTAGATTGCGCACATACTAATTATGGTATGAGATTAAATTGAGCAATTTGATTATTCGTTATTCCCGCGAATAAACGTAACCGGGTGATTCGCGCATGCGTAATTCATTCTTCGTAAAGTATGCGCACGCAGTGGCATAAAAAAATCAAAAAGTCCTTTTTAGTTTAGCCGTAAAATGCTTCTGTGCTTTTTTCGAATTGTCTCAATTGTCAAAATTCTTTATATCTCGGAAAAAGCATTCTTTTCACTTCTATGCATTGTGTATGAGTTTGTGTATGAGTTTGGCGTTAACGAGTCGAATGCAACGGTTTTCGAGGAGTTTTGAAAATGTTTGACGGCAAAGATGGCTACTCGGCTCTTAAAACTTTTGTAGCAGTTCTTAATCGGTAAGCATTTTGAAGATCGTAGGAAGGGAAGTAGACGGTTTTGTCGTTAATGTATGATCGAATATCTGTGATTGAAGGGAAGAAAGGGTAAACAGTGTAATATCAAGCAGATTAAAAAGAAGCAGCAGGTCGATCGACTCGCGTAGTGCAAGTGGCGCTGTTGCTGCTAGCAGTTCTAGCTGGTATTGCTGTTGACATGCGTCGTATGAAATGCGCGTGAATATTCTTCGGGAGCGGACTTGCGGACTTACGGACAGCCGTACAGCGTTGGGGCTCCGAGCCTCGAGCTCCGAGAAGCGAAAAGCGAAAGCTTGAAGCGAGTGGCGAGAGGCGAGAGGCGAGAGGCAAGAAGGCTACACCACTACTCTACGACTACAGGCTACACGGCTACAGGCAGTGGGATTGGGAGAAAAAGAGAGCGGGACAGATGGCGCTTTAGAGCCACTATCATCGTCGCAAGAGTGCGTGCGCGAGAGAGAGCAAAGAAAAGGTATAGGATATAGCTGTATAGCCGTACAGCCGTACAGCCGAGACTCGAGAGCCGTGAGCCGTGAGCCGTGAGCCGTGAGCCGTGAGCCGTGAGCCGTGAGCCGTGAGCCGTGAGCCGACGTAGCTGAAGACCTCTGGACAGCAAAAGGAGCCAAGTGTCCTGTTCGGTGTGTCCGTCTTAGCCGAAGGAAGTGCTAGTCGAGTTCCAGGAGAAGACGTAACGAAGGAAACGCCGCCGTGTCTTTGCAGCAAGTCCCGATGTGAGGCCGCCGCGAGAATATATCAGTCGCGCTGCGGACCACGGAGTCGAGGAGCAGTGCTGTCCTCTGCCCAAGCATCTGACGAACTAAGGTTAGGACTAAACTGCGGAAGAATCGCTAACGCGCGCGACGTCGTTCTCGCCTTCGTAAAGCTGATAAGTCCAGTGTCGAGTGTCGCGCTAATTTCCCTTATTCTATTGGCTTCGAGTGACTATCGAGTCTCGAAGCAGCGTTTCCGCGAATCCCGGCTTTCGGCTGGCTGAATTATTGTGTTTTTTCGGAGCCTACAGCGAAGCCAGCGCCATCCGGCGCCCAATGGTCGGCAGCTTCGGCAGCTCGCGCTCTCTTGCAAGCCACCGCGCGATTGGCCGGAGCAGCTAGCACGTACTCGGGCTTCGATTTCGCCAATTTCCTTCCTCCGGCTGTCTCGTTCTGGCGTTCGGTGCTCGGTTCGCGGAACCGCTGCTCTCCTCGGAGCTAGACGGCCAGTTGGCGAAAAAGTGCAGTGCGGGTCGATTGCGAGTCTAGTGCGGGTTGAGGGCTGCGTCTTGGGAGCGGAGCACTCGCAGTTGGCGCGGTGACGAACCAATCGGCGCGGCGCTTTCATCGGGCGGCGGGTTGCGCCTTTGCGCCGTTGCGCCGTTGCGCCGTTGCGCCGTTGCGCGTCTCGCGCGTGTGCGCCGCAGATACACATCCACTACTCTATGTACTATATAGCCTAGCGCAAAGACAGCAGTTCGCTTGCGAGTCGCAGATAAGCGGATTGCGAATATTAGCCAGTATATAGTGCGCGCGCGAGGAGTCGATTCGCCTAAATCAAGTGTTGTCGTCGGGGGCGGCGCCACTCAGCTGTTTATCAGCCGTAAGTCGAGAAAAGCGAGAAAACCCGAGATTCCAATCGTATCGGCTACAGCTACCGTTTACTCACGTGAGCGAGATCGCCAGTCGCCGTGTAGGCTGCTACGCTGCTGCAAGAGCTACCGAGTCCCGCGAAATGGCGCAAATATCGGAACGTGGATCGCCACCACCGCTACCGCTGTTGCCGGCAAACTACTGCTACTCGCGTTTGTTGACAAGCGCGCCACGTGCTGAGCAAGAGAGATAGAGAGCGCAAAAAACCAAGAGTGTGAGATAGAGTGAGAGAGAGAGAGAGAGAGAGAGAGAGAGAGAGAGAGAGAGAGAGAGAGAAAATTAACAACATCCGCGAAAACGCGTAATTTCGGAAAAAATAAACTTCCAAGACTTGTACTTAGTTTTCTGGATTTTTGCTATTTTAACAGTGCCGACGCGCAAAGACGGACAAGTATGTCGGGACGAGGGACGAAGCGCAGGGGCCGACCGCCCAAATCCGTCGTTATGGAGAGACCCAAGAAGTTTCAGTATCATCTGATGAAGAAGCCGAAATACCTCCAGAACAAAGGCTCGGAAACGCCGGGCTCGCAACCCGGGACTCCAACCGCATCGAGACCAAGCTCACCTCAAGAAACACCCGAACCTCAGGACACGCGACGTAGCACGCGTAACCGCAAGTCCAAGGGTGTTCGAGAAAAGCACTCAAAAAAAGGTGGTCACTCGAGTTCGACTTACGGCCGACGGGGCTACAACACAAGCGTCGATTACCACGATTCCGAGTATCATTACGGCTCAGACTTTGGCGATGAGTCGAGCGACAACAAAACCGACATCGAGGACGATCCTTTGCTGCAAAGTGAGGATGAGTCCTCCGAGAGTATCGAAGAGCCAGATCCATCGAGTGATAGTGATTTTTCCCTATCTAGCTTTAGTACCACCAGTGGTACACCCAGGCGAACCTTGCTTAGCCAACAGAGACCGCCGAGTCCAGAGCCGCTTTGGCTTCAGAACAAGGAGATCCCACGGTTGGAACTCCCCAAATCTTCCGATGATCTATTAGTTCCCAAGGATTTTGTCATGCCTTGTTTATCCATTTATGAGGTTCTCAGACATTTTCGCACGCTACTCAGGCTATCGCCGTTCAGGTTTGAGGATATGTGTGCAGCTATGATCTGCGAGGACCAAACCAATTTGCTGGCTGAGATCCACATCACGCTCATCAAGGCTTTATTACGAGAAGAAGACTCTCAACAAACTCATTTTGGTCCTCTTGATCAAAAAGACTCTGTGAATATAAGTCTTTATTTTGTCGATGCCATGACGTGGCCCGAAGTTTTAAGGTCGTACATTGAAAGTGATAAGTGCTTTGATCAGAACATTTTAACTACACTTTCCAATTCTGAGTATCCCTTCTCAGGAATTGAAGATCGGATAAAAGTTCTGCAATTTTTAACTGGACAATTTCTTATTACCAATCCTGTTAGAGAAGATTTGCTTCACGAAGGTAACTATCAACTCTAGTGTCTATTGCACAAACAGTTTATTTTATCTTATTAAGCATACCAAAAACATACTATCGGGTTATTTATAAATTATCTTCTTTTATAAGGGAACAGAGATTACGATGATCATTGTCGAGTCTGCCATCGTCTGGGTGATCTACTGTGCTGTGAAACATGTCCAGCGGTATTTCATTTAGAATGCGTAGAACCACCACTTGTGGATGTGCCTCCAGAAGATTGGCAATGTAATATATGTAAAGCTCATAAAATAAGCGGTGTTATGGACTGTATACCCGACGTTGAGAAAAATGGTTTACTGTGTAGACAAGAACATTTGGGTTTCGATAGGCATGGACGGAAATATTGGTTTTTAGCTAGGAGAGTTTTCATGTAAGCCCATTTTATTCTTCGTCTTCTTCTTTTTCGTCTTCTTCTTCTTCTTCTTCTTCTTATTATTATTATTATTATTATTATTATCATTATCATTATCATTATTATTATCAACTATTCTTTTACTACATATAGTCCGATTTACCTAAAAAATATTTTTCTTTAGCGAAAACGATGACGGTGAAATTTGGTACTACAGTTCATCCTTGCAACTGGAAGAGCTAATGAATTCATTAGATAAGAATGAAATGGAAGTGGCATTGTACAGAGAATTATCCGATTATAGAGACGAAATTAAACGTCAAATGGAGTTGACCGAAAGCATTACGAATCAATATAAAGGCAATAAGAAGTCCTACTTGGAAGTGGAAAATGGTAAGTATTCACAGCTATACGTATATTGTACAGACCATCTAGCACCGTGATAATCAACCCATGCTCTTGCTTACAGGTCTCATTCAAAAAATGCAGAAAGAGCGTCAAGAAAGGCTCGTCAAAGAAGAAGAAGATAAGAAAGAAAGAGAGCGGTTGGAGGCTGAGGAATCAGCTGAAAAAGTACACCATCCAGAATCGAATAAATTGGATAAATCATCTGTGCCATCGGAAAAGTCAGAGGATAAAAAGGATAGCGAGGAGCAGTCTGAAAAGATTGGGAAGATGAAAGAAACTCAGGAGAACTCGATTGAAAATCCAGTCATTGAGAATAAATGTAAAATTGAAGGTGAGGATTTGGAAGGTGAGGAGGTCACAGAGGGCGTTGATAAAGACGGTAAAAAGCACAATATTGTGACGAGATCAAAGACTGGTTCACTAACACCAAGAACTTTTAATATAGATGAACTTAAAAAGAAAGCCCTTACTGGAACAAAGGAGGAGCAGGAAAAAATGGAAAAAACTCTAAAAGAGGAAACTGATAATGCACGCTTGACGCGGCAAAAAGCGCACCAAATAGCCTCAGGAACTCATCTATTCAAGCTGGGCATGGATAATACATTTAAATCGTACGTAAATCAGTATAGCACAAATACCATAGCTCTAAACAAGGCTCAACGCAATGAAGAGCGTGACAAGAAGCGACACTTGTCGCATAAATTCGCTCTTGCTCAGAGTGTAGACTTCAAATGGATCGGCAGTCTGACCGGCACCAGAGCCATGCTCGTTCAGACGTTGCGCCAGACAATCCTGCAACTTGAGAGCAGTATACAAGCACCGTTTATGCACACAAATTGGCCTTTACTACGTAAACCTTGGACAACCGCTGTCGGTTCTTGCGTGAACCCGCGAGAATTCGCCAGAGCGCTCATCGCTTTGCAGGCTTGTATCAAATCCGTTGTTTTCGCCAATGTCTGGCACGAGCAGCTCGGACACGTCAAACTTCAAAGAGTTACCGCGATTGAGCGCGAGGAGAAAAAACGACTAGATAAAAAGGAGAAAAAAGAAAAAGAGGACGAAGAGGAAAGGAATCGGTTGACCTATAACTTTGTTAAATACACGTTAGGCCTCAAGCACCAAATATGGAAGCAAAAAGGGGAAGAGTACCGAGTACACGGACAGTGGGGATGGCTCTGGATATCAACTGGTCGTCGTCATAAGCCGGCCGATACTAAAAAAATGGGTCTTGCTGCTGGTCCTCAAAAAATAATGGTTCAGATTAGAGATCAAATTGGATTGAAAATTTTAGCCGTTGATCCGTCAACGTATGAATTTTTACTCAAAGAGTACTGCCCACCGGAGATCGCCGATGCCACGGATGATAAGAATAAAATCAAGAAAGAGATCAAATCCGAAGAAGCTTCTGCTAACGGGATTCAAGTAAAGAAAGAAACTAATAACGAAGACAGTACGACGAATGACAATAATCAAGTCAAAACAGAGCAAAGTGATGAACAAGGCGCAGAACGTAAAACGGAAATTCCATCAGCTCCGAAACCCGAAACTAAACTTAATTTACCATGTAAGTCTATTCTTCATTGATAAATCATATATTTCAATCGTTCTACATGAAATTTCTGATATTTCTTCTTTCGTAAATAAAAACTTATATCTTTTTTGTTAATTGTAGTTTTAGCTGGAATGAAAATTCAAAAAGTTTTCAAACCTGTTATCCAATTCGATGATATTGACATCACCAAAGCTCTCACGACTTCGGGTCGTCTTCTTTATCCGAAAATTGGTAAAAAAACTCGAATTGATGACTTCCTTGCCAGACGCACGCATCTGAAGCTTCTAGAGGAAAGACGTTTGTCACAGTCTGAAAAGTTAAAAGAAATAGCAAGCAAAGCAAGCAATCAAAAGGCTAACGAGGAAGAGACGGATATCGATATCGAAAGTACGGAAGACAATGAAAATAGCAACAGTAATGCTGATGCAGAACTTGAGAATGTTTCGGCGAAAAAAGAGCCGACCAAAGTGGTAGGGCCGAATACCGCTAATGTACTTGCCGCAATAGGTAAACGCATACAGCAAGTTCGATCGCAGTATGCTAATTTAACGAGACTCGGTGGAAAGAACGTGCTTTGCTATTCGCGTTACTGTAATTTGGCAACCCAAAGTATAACTAATAAAACAATCATCACTTCTCAAAGTCTTGCGACCAACTGTTATTCGCCCGTTTGCTTAAAGAAGATTCAACTAAAACGTGATCTTGTTATACTGCTAAGGAAAGCTAATGCCCTCAATAATAATGCAACAGCAGCAGCATCATCATCATCATCAGCAGCAGCAGCAGCATCATCAAACGCAGCAAATATAGCTTCCGTCAAGACAGAACCAAATAATGAAGATAGCAAAGAAAATGTTGTAAAAACTGCCCTTGTTTCTGCGGGGGAAAAAGTATCTAATAATACTGAAACAACTGTCATAACTCCCAAAGATGACAGTGGAGAAACTTCACAAGCAAAAAAAATCAAACTAGAATCGGTACGTGTTTAGTTTACATGTATAAAATTTCATACATGTTATACCAATTTCGTAGAATTATTTACATATATTAATATTTCAGGATGAAACTTCTGATAGCAAAAGTAATCAAATCGTTGTTACAACTAATAATGTTGTAACGACAACTACTGTAACTACTACATCGCGGCAAATAAGAACAGTCGATGGCATAGTGAAAAATATGCAAGAAACTATCACATCCTGCAATTCCGTTGATGTCAAGTCGGAAGTCAAAACCAGGTAATTCAGTGTCCATGTCATTGATATAATATTTTATCATTTTTAGTCATACTTTAATACTCGAACAAAAATATATTTTTTAGTTTAATAACATCAACGTCACCTAAAACTACAACGATCGTTAATCGAAGAGGAAGAACCGTGCAAAGAACTATTTATACAAAAGAATTGAACGCCGATGGTTCTGAGCGTATATATTCAGCCAGCACTGCTGAGGGAAAAATATACTTGAAGAAAGTTGCAATCTCCTTAGCAGACAGAAGAAAAAAACGAACACCTGTAAAGTATCCATTGTGTTCAACCTTCTGCAGTAAGAATAAGCATAGGAGCATATTAGTCTTGCCACAACATGAATTAAGAAAATTGGCCCGAGCTGGTGGGCGGCAGCCAGTTCAAGGATTCCACCACATGGCTAAAGTAAATTATTATTCAACTATAATGGGTTTTTAAAAAATAACGCACCTTTGTTTTTGATCGATAGAGAAAATTCTAATGAAATTTTTTTACTAGGCTAATATGTCAGTATGGCCTTATCCTTCTCCAAGACCTTTATTCAAGACCTGCTGGCTGTACCGTACAGTGGGTTTGAGGTCTCTAGCTGCGGCGGCTATACAATTGCGAATTCTATGGTCGTGCATCAGATGGGACGATGTTTCAGCTAAGCCTTTATCTAACGATGGAAAACATCAAATTACTACCGATACAGAAATAATGTCTTTGGAGATTTTGAAACATCGACATGTGGGTCAGTTTATGGACAAGACGCAATATTTGCGAAGAAAAGTAGTCATTCCATTAGAATTACCTAAACAAGTTAGAGAAGTTACATCGATTCGCAGCGGTCTTCGCAAAAGGAAGCGACCAGAATCTCCACAAAGTACTGAGCCTCAAGTATCCGAGGAATGGGTTGACGAGGACAAACTCGAGTTGTGGGAGATCAAACAATACGGAGAGAGGTATTTATTAATCAAATGTTCTGAATGTGAAATTTATTAGAGTATTTGCTTAGATTTGAGGCTTCTGCATTGTCATACCGTGTTAATACTTATTTTCTAACTAAACTCATTAAACTAGTTGATTTGCTAAATATACGACAAGATAGATCATCTATATTATAATACATTATAGTCCTTTCCTGATTTTAACACTTGTTAATACTAACTCCTTTTGCTTGGTGCGTGTGTCCGTTTATAGGTTAGAAAAGGCTAATGCCCAGATCATTACTAGGAGTAGATCCGGGCATCCGCAAACCGTTGTCGTCGGTGGAAATAGAGCCGTAGGTTCTATTACTTCCGGAGACCAGGTTAGCGGTAAATCGACTCCAGAAGAGATAAAAGAAAAGATGGAACAGCAACTACGTTTGCAAAGAGCAGCTCATCAACAAAAACGAGCACTAGAAAATTTGAAAAATCCTGGCACTTCAGGTACACCTGTCACCCAACTTGTTAAAGTAACTACAAACAACGCTCAAGGTATCATTATATTATTATATATTTATTATTATTGATACTATTTTTTATGGTTCCTTTATTTTTTATAACGATTCGTTATTTGTATTTACTTTTAATGCTGTTAATGCATCGTTTTAAGATGGCACCCTCAAAGTAGTTACTAAAGTGGCTATACCTGCTAATCCCAACACTCCTCAAGGAAAATCCCAATTAACGTCGTTGCTTACAACACCGACTCAGAATAAATTTATCGGTACTAGACGCATTTACATGACAAAAGGTAGTGCAAAATTTCAAACCTTTTTCTCTCAATGGAGAATAATATTTCTTGAATAAGTAATCAAAATACGACTCTTGTAGCTGCGGATGGTACTACAAGAGTTATTTCAGGACCTACAAGTATTCTGCCCAAGACACCTCAGCAAACGCAAACTCCTAATCAGCAATCTCTTATCAAAGCCACTGGAACAGGTAACCTTTCATTAGTTACATTCGTAATATTTATTTTTCAGGTTTTTCATTAATTCATAATGTTCTTCTTCTTCTTCTTCTTCTTCTTCTTCTTCTTCTTCTTCTTCTTCTTCTTCTTCGTTCAGCGACTCCGAATACTCCAGTGCAACAGGTCCAGCAGAAGGTTCAAATTCTACGAGGTCCAGACGGAAAACTGCAGGTTCGTGGTCTGATGCCTGGTCAGCAATTGGTACAAATGCCAGACGGAAAATTGCACGTACTCAATACAGCACAGACAGTCGCTGCAGCGACAACGCAGCAACCATCTGCGGTCACGCCAACATCGGGGACTGCAACTTCGACTGTCCAGCCTGTATCCAAAGTTGCTGCTGGAGTGGCCAAAACTTCATTAGCATCTGCAACGCCCGGCAAAACCACGCCGGTGAAAATTGTCGCGAACCAAGTTCAACAGGAAGCGACTTCTCAACAAACACCTGTGCAGTTACAGCAAGTTGTTCAACCCGGACAAAGGCTGAAAGCCGCTATAGTTAGTCCCGGGACTGTCGCTAGTACCACTACTCAGCCGCAGAAGAGTACTTTTGTCGTCGCTAATGCTGGTCAAGTCGTTCAAGGAACACAGGTAAATTCTATACCGATTAATTTAAATCCCATGAGTTTTAACGTTAAATTGTCGTTGTTCAGGTTATTTCAAGTTCAGGGCAGGTTGTCACAGCGAATCAAATAATAGTAAACAATCCAGCTTTAGCTCAGCAATTGGCTTCTGGTAAAGCTCAGCTGGCAACGATAGGGGGCCAACAAGTTTTGTTACGAAACACCACAGGAAATTTAGTGCAGATTAACTCTGGGAATGCCGGTATTATTGTGAGAAACGCCGTAACTCCTACGAAAACTCAAGCAGGTATATTCGAATTTTCAAGATAAAAATTCATAATTGATAAATACTCAAATTGTAATTACCGTTTATATTTAATAGTCCCTCCTGTGCAACAAGCCGTGGTTCCGACGACTCCAACTACATGTACGAGCGAAACTTTAGCCAGTACTTCAGCAATGAATACTACTACTGTGGCAACGGGATCTGCTTCCGGCACGCCTTCGACACCGGTGAATCAAGCGTTGCCATCGACAGCAGTCCAACCAACAGCACCTGCAACTCCAGCGTCCGGAAGTGTGGAAGCTTCGTTACTCGTAGGGCAGCCACCCGGCACTGTTATCAAATGCGTTACTGCTCAAGTTATACAAACCACTCAAGGGCCTAGAATAGTATTGCAAGGATTACAAGGAACGGATTTTTCACCAAATCAGTTGGCTATGGTGCACCAACAAGTAAAACAGCAGCTACTGAAAGCTCAAGCCACGGCCGGTAAACAAGGTGTCTTAGGACCAACCAAAATATATTTGGCTGTTCAGCCTGCACCGTCGACACAGGCTCAAACGCCAGCTCAGGTTCAACAAAATCAAACTCCCCAGACACCGGCGGCGCAAGCCGCGGCAACTCCAACATCAAAGCCACAGAATACTACTACTGCTACACAGCAATCTTCTATTACGGAAAAAAGTAATAATGGTAAGATCTGACGAATTTACTAGAAGCTATTGAAATATTGAAAAAAAAGAAAATAACATTTTGCTATTTCATTTCATATTGAACAATTGTCGTGTAGATGTGCAAGTGAAATCTGAGCCAATTACTGATACTGCAAAGCCAACAGAGGTTTCCTCGCCGAAGAAGGCCAAAGTTGTTGTCCAGCAAGTCCAACGAGGTACAACAGCGAATGAAGATGAACCTCGAAGAGCTAGTATGGTGAATGGCCAAGAACCAATTCAAACAGCCAAGGAGTCCAATCAATCGGCTAGCAATAAATTTGTACTTACTCCTGATTACATTCAACAAAGTATGTCACTACTGTTATTATCATATAAACGACTCCCGCCCCATTCTCGCTCGCCTATTGATTATTTTCTGTTTATTATATAGCTATCAAGAATGCGTTAAAACAAGAAAACCTCAATCCAGAAATTGAAGAAAAACTACTGCAGCTACAAAGATACCAGGAGAAACAGATGAAAGGTACAGAAGGTACTACGACCGGAAATCAAGGTCACAGTGCATCCGTTACTTCGGCTCCGCGAGCACCAGCCCGTAAACGGCCTACGTCCAATCTGCATACGCCTACACCAACAACACCGACAGCTACACAAACTACTGCCAATGAAAAAGACAGCGAATGGGTGGTCGAGACACCTAAGAGAAAACCCCCCGCTAAACCAGAATATCGTGATATTACCAAGTAAATTAGAACAACATATTTTACCAATATAGCTGAGAAAATTCTGTCACATGCGAATATATAATATTTTGTTTCAGGCCGCACAAGCTACCCGAGTCCTTAGATAATGATTCGACGCCAAAAAATCGTTCGAACAAATTTAAAGAAACTCAAGAACAAAGGAGAAAGCAACAAGTACATTCTAGAATGCAAGTTCTCCTATTTAGACACAAGGAATTATTGAAAAAAGATATTTTGAAGCGAAGAGCATTACTGGAAAAAGAACTGCAAATTGACGTTCAAGTATGTGTAACGAATTTTTAACTTAATAAAAAGTTAATGAAATAACAATATTTGCAAAAACGTATTAAAAATGTAATGATATGTTGTTACAAATTCGCAGAAAGATCTTTCAGCAGAACTGGCTAGCAGAACAAAAGCTGAAAGGCATAAACAGGATGAAGTAAAAGTGGGAAGCGCGAAACGTAAGGCAAATGCACAAGCTCCGCAACAAATTAGCCCACCAATTAAGAACAAACCAAAGAAGCAAAGGTCACAGGGACACATTGCTACAATCGGTGCATCAGCGTCAAACAGAATCAAAAAGGAAAAATTATATTGTCTCTGCAGGACACCGTATGACGAAACAAAGTAAGACATCAAGATCGTTGACATTAACCTTTAATTTATTTACAGATAAACGAACAATATTTTTATATATCGTTTTCATTCAGATTTTACGTTGGCTGTGATTTATGTAACAATTGGTTTCACGGAGACTGTGTAGGCATAACTGAAGAAATGAGCAAAACAATGTCAGAATTTGTTTGTACCGAATGTCGACACGCTCGAGAGACGCAAGAGTTATATTGCTTATGCAAACAGCCATACGATGAATCTCAGTAGGGATTTCCATTGAATAAAATTATCCAGTACATGGATTTTTTCACCTAACCGATATACAACCGAAATTTGTTTGTATTACAGATTTTATATTTGCTGTGACAAGTGTCAAGATTGGTTCCATGGTAGATGTGTTGGCATTCTTCAATCAGAAGCTGATAATATCGACGAATATGTTTGTCCAAATTGTCAGCGGAATTCCTCGGTCAATTTTGCCAACATGAAAAATCTGAGTATGAAAGACCTTGAACTTTTAAAAAAGCTGATAAAACAAATACAAGTATGTTAAAATTATGTTTGAATTGAAATTATGATATAAATTTAAAAAATTCATCGTTAATATAAGTTGCACATCTGATCATTAGAGTCATAAGAGTGCTTGGCCTTTTATGGAGCCTGTGGATCCTAATGAAGCGCCGGATTACTACAAAGTTATAAAAGAACCAATGGGTGAGTATTGAGTATTTTAATATAAAATATTTGTCCGTTGACCAATGCATTATTGTAAATCTATTATTTCTTTGTTCTAGATCTACAAACCATTGAATTGAGAATAAACGACAAATCATACAAGAAGTTAAGTGAGTTTATCGGTGACATGACTAAGATATTTGACAATTGTCGTTATTATAATCCCAAGGAATCGCCATTCTTCAAGTGTGCAGAATCTTTGGAGACGTACTTTGTAAATAAGATTAAATGCTTAAGGGAAAAATTCTCGGAAGGGAAATGAAATTGGAAATAATGAAACAAGTGTCAACGTTGTAATTATGAAATTAGCATCGGGCCCTCCTGCAAAGTCATTAGTAAATAGAACGTTAGTAGACGTTTTTATAATGACAAAATGTCCAACAGTTAAATAGATAACACCCGTTATAATTTTAGATGTCATTGCAATGTTTAACAAGTCATCTTTTATAAAATTACACGCAGGACGCTTTTTTCTAATGTAATAGAAAGAAATACGTCGAAAAATTTTATAAAATTGGACATATTGTCAGTGTTTAAAAGATGACTTTTAGACAAGCCTTTTTGTGCACTTTCAGACGTCTATATATAAGTAATGAATTTCTATTTATTTTAATTAATAAAAGTACAAAATTAGATTATGATTATCGAACTTTTTTATTTCAGTTGCATCAGGTCTTTTGAGAAATTCCTAATCGTTATAGTTGTATTTAAAATATTGAAATTTACTTTGATACGGTATACATGAAACTTTTTGTATAAACAAGTCAAGGAGAAATTCTATCTCTTTAATGTCCGACGAGTATTCGCCATGCAACATTATATTCTATTCAAGTAATAATTATTTTAACGAAGATTTATTCAACTAATTGCGATGAATATTCGTTATACAGTGCTGTTCTGTTGAGATGATACGTTTAAATATATACAGTAGATAATATTTTTATTGAAATGAAGAAATTATCGTTGGAAATTGCAGTAAAGTAAATAAAGTTTTAATTTTCCAAATTACATTTTATGAAAATTAAGAAGATATTTTTTTAATAATATTTAAAAAGAACTAGCCTTAGCTTAAAATAAAGTGGTAAAATCTTGTAACAAAAGTAACGTGACATATGAGAAATCCTATTTAGCTGCAAGATGCATAGAATTGTATGCCCAAAGGAGCCAGTCTGTAAAGCCATGTTACATTTTGTCCTTTGTTACCCCTTTGTTCAAATACTATCCCATAACTATAGATTAAGAATTGTAGGATAAGTGAAACAATTGTACAGTATTAAATATGTTTATATGTAATTCATTTAAGGTTTTTTAAAGAGTAAAATTAATTAAATTTAATCAATGAATTGAAAAATTTAATGTTTATAGTTGCACAGCATATATCCAATACAATAATACAATCCTTATTATCCACGCATTTATAACCGAGTATCGTGTGACGAAGAATTAGGCGAGAACACAATGAGTTGTGCATGTAAAATTGAATCATGATAAGTGATTCTACATATTAGATTACATATACATACATAGTGGTATATTGTAAAAACGAGGATGGCGCCGGCGCGCGAATGCTAAAGAGAAAAAGAAAGAGATAGACAGAGACAGAGAGAGAAAGCAAAGCAGAGATGTATGCTGTGAATCGGCATAGATGAGAAGCAGTTGAACTTATCGGAACCTCTGATCGTACCAGATCGTACTAACTACCCGCAGAGAGAGAGAGAGAGAGAGTGAAAACACTATCAGCGTATAGGTATACATTAGAGACAAATTCAAGTGGAAAAAGTGAAAAAGGGTCTCTTTCTCTCTCTCTCTCTCTCTCTCTCTCTCTCTCTCTCTCTATCCACTTGAAAAGTCCTCGACAGTGTCGATACTATATAGATCCGACGACAATCGACAAATCGACACACACTTTCGAAAATGGCCGCGCACTTGGGGGAGGCCAATTCACAATTGTATGTGGTCAAAAATAGGTTATGGTCGCTTGTTTAGAAATATTGTCGCGATAGAGGTGTGGAGAGAAGCCGCCTTAGCCGTCGATCAACAGTAGCCGCTTTCCGACTTTTCACGGCGCGCTTTAATCACCCGTGAAATAAGCCGGCACTGGCGGCAATGGCGGTAAACGAGAATCTCGTAGCCGACGTGAAAAGCCTGCTCTGGGGCTCGAGCGTCAAGGAGGACGTATTCAAGCGATGGGCTCAAGGTAAGCGCGCGCGACTCATCTCTTTCAATTTCGCTAATAACTTTGAACTCAATTTTGACCAATTCTCTCTCTCTCTCTCTCTTTCTCTCTCTATCTATCTCTCGTACTGTAGGATTCTACTTCAGTGGTCACGAGTCCACGGCCTTGATCCAGGCCGAAGGTGGCCCATGCGCTGTGTTAGCTCCACTGCAGGCCTTTATTCTTAAGCAATTACTCGCCGAGAGCGATATCTCTACTTGGCACGATATCAAGTCCGACAAGTGCGACCAATTACTGGTCAAGGCTATGACAGAGACCCTCACTCGGGCAGCTGACCCCACTGATCCAAAGTACTTTATTTTACTTATGGATAAGCCAAATACCTCATTCAACGGTCAAGTACCTGTCCAAGAGCACATGCCTGTCGACCAAGAACAATGTGCAGAAAATGCAACTATTCCACCTCTTGAGCCAGCTCTGGAATCTAAAGTTTTTCACTCTCAACTGAGGTGCGCAACCATTATCTCACTTTACTTCCCAATGCTTTTTTCATTGCTTTTTTCATAACCCATGTGTTTAATACAATTCTTAATACAGGATACACTCATTGGATAATGTTCAGGCTGTAGAACAATTTCTCACTGATAATATCAATATGTTTATGGAACGATTCGGTGTACTATTACTTTTGTACTCGATAATATGTACAAAAGGTATACCTCAAATGCGATTAGAAATTTCAGATTTAACCGATCCTCTCATTCATTCTACTTTCGGATATGGTAGTCAAAGCTTAATCAATTTAATGTTGAGTGGTCGAGCTGTAAGCAACGTATGGGATCACGATCAAGATGTTGGAGGACTTAGTAAGGATATATGTGTACATTAAATCTGAATACTAATAATGCTGTTATAACTTTTTATATACTTACAGAATTAAAAGGTATCGATAAGCAGAATGCTGTAGGCTTTTTAACTTTGCTGGAAACACTGAGATATATCGAGGTTGGCACATTTCTGAAGTCACCATCCAATTCCGTGTGGGTCTTGGGTTCTGAAACTCATTTAACAGTCTTGTTCTCAAATGAGAAAAAGTTAGTGAGTGCTGAAACACCTGCTGAACAAGCAAAGCGTATTTTCAAAAAGTACGACAACGATGGAAACAATTTTATTCCAACCGATGCTTTACAATGCGTTTTAGCTGAACTTGGATTATTCTCCGATGTTGAATAGTGAGTAGTAATGGATGTTCCGAAAATTTTATGATTCTTTATAAATATGCTTATGATGAATAACCCAACATGTTCATCGACATTGCAGTGTTGAAATCATGAAGAAAAAACTGGACAGACATGGCGACGGTATAATTTTACTCACAGCTTTTATGTACGAGTTTTTTCCAGAGGAACTTAGGACTTATCCAGATACATTCGTTCTCTATCACTATAATGGTTTACCAAGAAGTAACCCTGACAACCAAGTAAAGTATCATAGAGGTGAAGCCATTCTACTAGAAAGTACCGTAGCATCTATTCTAGATAGCAACCCTATGCTGACGGTATTGCAGACAAAATGGCCAAGTATCGAAGTACAGTGGGACAATAATCAGAACCCCAGTATCAATTAAAAGAACATTCAGATGGCATACTAGTGCAGTACGGGTATTGTACATTGATATTGTACCAGTTCTCTACTGGTACAATATCAATGTAGACAAGTGCAAATGTGTTTGTGCTGGCGTGTTATCAGAGACTGACGAAAAATGTAAGAAAAACAATGATGCAGACATTAATTAATCCTTGCTGGCCTTACAAACATCTCGAATTATACTCCAAAGATTTGAATAAACTTTTTGGGGATTAGAGATTATCATGATAAACATCAAACGTTTCATGCCGAAACGTGATTTACCGAGTTACATAAATGCTTGCATCCTGATAAATCCTGTTGTGTTTTTTTGACGTATGTTAAAGACGTTTTCTAAAGAGCAAACTTTCTGTCTGCTGTTTTATTAAAAAGATTATTTAAATAAAACTTTAAAGTACCCTTTTACACGAATCGTCATACTAAAGAATTAATTACTACATTGTCACTTATTCCAAAACTGTGTTAAAAATGCATAAAACAATGTGAATGATAGATAAAATCAATAATAGTTTTTATTATAAGTTTGCATGATTTTGAAAACAACTTTTTTATGTTAAAATGAAATTTCTCGTTTGAAAATAGTTTTATTATATTTTAAAATTATTGTACGATAAGTCATTGACTATTTTTTAAAGAAGTAATCTATGTTTTGAAATCTTGCATGGAATATCCTGCTAGGACTACAAGCAAGTGCTTAATAGCAAAATATACTGTTGTCGGTTACCTAAAACTTTTATTTATGTGATAAGACATTGATTACTTTTGTTAATCGGACAAAAAGTTTTTTTCAACAACTCAGTGTTTTAGAAAATATATAAATAATTTATTTGCAACTTTGATTAGCAGTCGTTTAAACGTTAAAACAGCCTTTTTAATATGGTTTAAGATTGAAAATGTTTTTCACAACGTTTGTCAAAGGAAATCTGTAATTTGGTTCACATGTGGAATTCCAATCATCTGTATTTAAGGAAAATAGCATTGCACCTTTGAAGCCATTAGATTTAATCCACATTGCCTGAAATTAAATATTTGTAATGGAATTATGGAGATTAATAATTTTTGTATTTTTAAGCACCATTATTTAAATAAATAAATTTAGATTTACCTTATGGGCAACACTGGTAACATCATCGTACGAAATCCATTCATTGTTCTTGTACAAGTAAGGTACATAGCTTTCATTAACAAACACTCGGACTGCATCAGTCTTTAAAAAGTTACAGACTTCTGGATAAGTTACAACTCCCATAATTCCTGCATCCCCAAAACCACGAGCAGGTGCTTGAAGTTTGTGATTGGAAGGATTGTACAATTTGTAGGAATGACCATAGAATGGGATACCTATAACTATTTTGTCTTTGGGCATGCCTTTTGTTACCCAATAGTTTGCCGAAAAATTAACGTTTAACCAAGTCAAATATCCTGTTTCCAAAGACCATGGATACAACGGAGAATTTAAATCCGTGACGGGATAATACCATATATAAAAATGATAATCGTAGGACATCAAATTTATAAAATCAACATGCCTGTTAAGAGTAATAAACATTTTTGTCATATTCCGTTGAATATTCACATTTTTGGCTGAATGGGATATGAAAAATAACTTACTCTGCTAATTCTGGTACTTGATAACTTTGATCAATTATGGCTTTAGGAGCTGCCACTGCTGCAGACAATACAAGATTCTGGCTACTTTTATCAAATTCCTTCCTTAACTCATAAGCCAATTGTACGAAATGTATTTTGTCACGAGTATCTTTGGTAGCCCAAGCAGGAAATTCCCAATCTAAATCCAACCCATCCAAATCGAGGCTTTTGGTCGCATTCAAAACTGACCTTATGAAACTTGAGAAACAATCGTATATTAATTAGCGCAATGGTAAGGATAATTCTATTAAAGAAAGACATTGGAAAATAAATAAGTACATTTTTCTATTGGCATGATTTAGCACCATTTGGGGAAAACCAGACTCATTCTCAGCACCTCCAACGCTGACCATTACTTTCAAGTTAGGTTGGAACTTTTTCAATTCTACCATTTCTTTGTAAATCGTTAAATCCTCTCCCAAATCTAAGGTGCAATTGACCACTGAGGCAAATCCTATAATGATGTGAGTGCAAAGATGAGGATCCACATTTTTGGGAGTCAATCGAGGAGAAGAAGAATGGTTGTTCTTCTTTTTTTCATAGTAGCAGACAAGAATATATCTGGAAAAATGATGTATAAGTAGTGAATATAAGGAAGAAATTTGTACGCATGAATGAAAGTGAACTTACTGGTCATTGGGCCTTACGGTGGATTGGAATATCTTGGCGTTAGAATCTCTTTGAAGCCAGATCCAGTGCATCGGCCATGGGACTTTGACATTATATATGGATTTCTCTTGGCTTACAGCAGTCTCGAAGAAATTATAAGCCAATAATCCGAAAGACGTGAAGCCTAGCAGAAATATAGCGACAATTACGAGGACGTTGCAACAGGAATAGCTGGAAAAGAAGAAGCTGTAGGTATAGAACATACGACGAGTGCTATCTTATTCATGAAAAAATATATAGACTTTTGCTTTTCATCCAGCAGAGTGTAGTTTCTGTTGTCGGGCCCAAGGACATTGTGAACCATTGATTCGACGCGTTCGATGAACTCTAAAGTAATTTATTGAAAATATCCAAGAATATGCAACTGCCACTGCCGCCAGCGCCAGCGAAATCCAGACGAGTAACGTTAATTAATATATATATATATATATATATATATATATACCGCCCCTATAACAGATATATACATATATTGTACATAGGCGCTCTGCGTCGTGTGTACGCACATACCAGAAACTAAATCTGCCTGCTGCGATCAGCTGGACTGGACGACTGTGCTTCGAATGTCAACTACGCTTATTATATAATACAGCAGAGCGTTTAACGGTGGAGTCGTGGTGCTCTGGTGTACCGGTGCTGATGCGTCATGCCCTCATGCCGTCATAGCATCATCTAGTCTAAGAGTGAAAGCTGCGCTTAAAAATCGCACGCTGAAATTGTGCTCATGGAGACGCTGGAGAAGAGTCGTATGTGTCGACTGTGTGGCAAAGACTCCAGGATAGTCATCGACATCTTCGACCAAAAGGAGAATCACCTGCGGAAGATCAACACCGTTCTTCCTATTCTGGTTCATGGCCGTTCCACTTGTCCCTATAATTGCCGATATACGCTTCGGATGAATTCATAATGAAACGTATTATTTATTATTGCAGGTACACAAGATGGATTTATTACCAAAACAAATGTGCTATCGTTGCAGTTACAAACTTGGGGAGTTTTACCAATTTTATGTGAAAACTGCAAAAGTTGATACTGAGCTAAAAAGTCAATTATCTTGGATGAGAAAGGAAAATCTGGAAGACAAGATCGCCACACCGATGGTCAAAGTGAATATGGTCAAAGTGAATAGGTTCAAAATCAAGACAGAACCACCAGGTCAACATTCCAACAGTGTTGTTGAACAAATTTCTGAAAATCCATTGGTTATTCCTGACAGTTGCTTACAAACATACAACCTTCATGTGACACCAATGTTGGCCTCTAGTTGTAACTGCAACAGAAAGATTAGTACAAATAAGCAATGTCCCGACAATCTGTCAGATATTTCAAATCAGGAAATAGATAATCAACTTTGTCTCAATCCCTGTAGATTCTCAAATAGTACAGATACATCTTCAAGTGCAAATAAAACACCATTATTGGAGCATGCAAACGTTGTTGGTACTATGGCCACAAAGGTTAACGGTGTTCAAATCTTGAAAACTGAAACCTTAAATAGAGCATTACGGCCAAGGAAAGATTTAGTTGATTACATGGGACGAAACAGAAAAAATTTGAGCACCAATTTAAAAGTCAAATTGAAAAGTAAATTGGATATACTTGGCCCATTGTTAGTGAATCCTGGACCAATTATTAAACTAGAAAAAGTAGACAATGCCATAGAAATGCTGAAGGTATCAAAAAATTTTAAAAAGTTTACTAGGACCATGAAGGACTGTCCAGAAAAAATCAATCAAAAAGCTTTGAATGAAAGTCGTAACAGCAGATATTGTTATAATAATGATCTGCAACAAAAACATTTGCATAAAACTGAGAGTCAAAATGCTATGTTTTCAGATAGAACTCATTTAAGTTTGCACTCTAACAATGCAAATCTGGATATGAACGTTAAAAAGAACGCAAAAATGAAAAATGTTTTAAGTCTTGTGAAATTGCAAATGAAACAAAACTCATCAATCGAGGACAATTCTAACGATAAGGTACATGAAAGTATGTCACAGCAGAAAAATTCTCATCAACTTGCAAATCCTAAACAAGGGAGAACTGAAAAATCAGAGGATAAATTAACGTACAATGCTTTTGTTAAATTGGAAAAAGATCATAGGTATAACCTGAATTATCCAACCATTAAAATAAAAAGATACTTGCCTTTGCATTCCTCAATGATAGAAGATAGATTGCTAGATGACTCGATTAAGCAAAACAAAGTGTGCTCGGCAATGATCAATAAAAAATCTTTTATTCATAATTATGGTAATGATTCTACAAAACATTTGAGAAGTAAAAATAAAATACTTCAGAACTTTAAAGTTAAAAACAAACGAAGAAGGGAGATTTTGAAATGAAGCACTATTGTGAGGAATGTGACAACTGTTTTAGAAATAAAGAACTTTACAAGCTACATACTTGTTATCAGAAATAAAGTAAATTAAATTGACACTGGTAGTATAAAAGAATATTTCTTATTAAATATTCTTTTTATTATTTGTTTGTTAATATTTAAAATTAGCAAAGCACGTCTGAATAAATTTATTCTAATCTCGCGATTTATGTACATTTAAATGTCAATTATACATTTATTTAGTTGATGGTTAATGTTTACTTTAACTATGACCAATGTTTTAGAAGGAATGGGATATTTCTGAATAATTAAACTAGTACGTTGAATTTGAATATCTCAGTCACTTGTGACAAAATGTATATTTTATAATAAATACAAAAAATATATGTTTATTGAGCAAGTTTCAAAAAAAAACTTGGTGATTTCAATGGATAGCACTCTTTTTACTGCCACATTGTATCATGTATTATTAGTATTTTACATTTCACTAAATATTTTATAATAAGACTATTAATAATGCAGTGATTTGCTGCAATATTTCAAAAGAGTGATATATTTAAAAGTAGTCTTATAAATTAATATTATAATATAGTTCAATTGCTAATAATCGTTTCATAAAAATCGTCAAGTTACTTCACTACTAAAATATGTGTGCTTTTAAAATAAACATTAAAATTTTTAATAATTTAAAAATCATTTGCTTTTACCTCTAAGTGGTTCATCGCAACATTTTATACATCTTAATTTTGCACTCTTGTTATTCATTGTTTTCAGAAAATTGTGGATAGTATATATACATACACACGCACACACGTATATACATACGTGTGTGTGTGTATGTGTGTGTGTGTGCGTGTATATACATATATAATTTTAAATAAAACAAGATTTATTTAGTAATTTCGTAACTGAAAGTATCAATTGTAACATCGACAGCATTAAGCAGCGTCGTACAGTCATGGTTATCCGACTCAGATTGTACAAAAGGCATCGTCTTTCTTGTGCTTTTCCTCCCAAAAATTCCCTGGGACAGAAAGCAATTGTCAGGGCACTTTTAATGCAGTATGAAAAAGTGCTGTGCCTAGATCCAGAGCACCGGTAGCAACTTGCTGCTTTCGGCCTCATAGCCGTCTCTTCCCGTTTCCATATGGAAGGTAAGAGAAAACAGCAACAAGATGGGTGATTACAGTTGAAAAATTTGGTACACGCTACCTGCGTACATTGAACCCTTTGGTTCCATCTGGACCTGTCGGCATTCTTGTAACATTTATAGGTAAACTACTTCCGCTAGAAACAAATGTCTTTCCTTGTATCCTATTGACCTGTGGTACTGTTTTCTCCTCGGGACTTTTTTCTTCTCCCAGTATTCGTCTTCTTGCTTCTGCATACTCTTGTTCTCTCTAAGTCAATTAATCATATTAATGTATTATATATATAAATCTATATAAAAAAATAAAATCATAGTACCTGTTTTAAAGATTTGATAGGCTGTTTTGGTTTGTCACCATTTAACAGTTGTCCATCGCCTTGTGAATTCCTATCAGGCCTTTTTAAAATTTTAACCGTAGGTTTTGGGGCATACTGAGATGGCATGGTTTCGTCTCCCAGAATTATTATCCTTGTATCCGAAGTGCGATCCCTGCAACATTTCAAAAAGTTTGTACACATTACAGTAGTGGAGTGATATACGAAGAAAAATTCCAATAAGAAGTTACATACTTGCTTGATTCATCTTCGAGTATATCTGTGGAATTGACCTCCAAAGCCTTGAGCTTTTTGTCAAGTGCCTGCAGAGTAAGAAAGATGATAAAAGTTAATCAGTAATAAAAATTGCAAGAATAAAATCTGCATTTGGTGAGAAAAATTGTCAGTGAAAGTGCATTGCAAAGACTCGAGTTAATTGTCTAGAAGAGAGGGCAAATAGCGCGAGAAAAGCACATTCGCTTCGACATACGTGAATATCGGGATTCGACTTTCTCTTCCCACCTACTGTCCTTTCGTCATCGAATGTAATAAATGAAACTGAGAATTATTTTTCGAGATATTAACGCAAGAAGCACTGGTCCATTCAACTCTATGTCAAGTGAAAAAATCGAGATTTAGTGCTCCGCGCGCGTCAGCTTTTTTAAGGTTAAGTACGTTCTCTCTGCGAATCTGCTTCCAATTATAACTCCAACAATACAGGTGCATACTTTATAAAGGTTTTACGATTCGATTTTTTCTCACCCCGGACTCCTCCATTTCCTCCCAGCTTTCAAAGACGTCGTCAACGGCTGACATGGGTTAGGATTGACCCCCGTGTGTCCTTTTGCTCTAGATCTCTCTCTGTCTCTCTCTCTCTCTCTCTCTCTCTCTCTCTCTCTCTCTCTCTTTCTCTAGCTAACTCTCCTTCTTTTTCTCCGACGATAAACCGTGACTGTTCTCTCGACTCTCAGTCGGTGTGCTTCGAGCCGAGGTCGTCTCTCGCGTTTGCGATGAATGTGTTATGTGTATGCGTGTGTGCCGATCGGCGCCATCGGCGGGTGCGCCCCGCGCCCCGGTCCCCGGTCCCACGGATAACTAAGAAATAAACGCAAGTTTTGCCGCGGCTAATGCGAAAAATCAGCCTCTATATAAGAATATAGTAGTAAAAAACCGTGTGCGAGCGACGGCAATACATCCGCAACTTCATACTTCATTATGACTATAAAGATGTACATGCAATCGTACGATGCATACGCGCATATATGCTGGACACTGCTCGCGAGTCGATGGCTCTTGCCTATAACTTGGCTATGCATGTAAAATGATTAGCAGCTAATATCTGCTAATATATAGCGCGAAAATTTTATTAAAATTGCCAGACAACATGTATTATTTGGATTTTTGCTTCTCTGCTATCTCGATTAGTATGATAGTTTAAAGCCAGTTGACGATATCCATACGTACGTAACGATCGCTCACAAAAGGAGCTTTACAATTGCCAACAAATGACGGTATATTCAACAAATTATCATTAACTGAATGCAATTCTGACATTAAGTTAGCGATAAAGATAAAGATATGCTAAAAGTATGCTGACATAAAATTCCGTGAAAGTGTTATTTTGGCGTATCTTTGAGATTTTTGTGTTAAAGTATTGCAAATTAAATATTATATACATCTATATATGTGTGTGTGTCTTCTAAAAGGTTCTTCTAAAATCTATTGACCCAAGACTCCAAATTTACCCCAGTTGAATGTAAAATATGTTCGTGAGCTCTACTCATGCTCGGTCTACGGCTAAGCTCATCGGCATTTGGGATATTCTACATTATTGCTAATTTGCATTTTTTGCCTTCTTTAAGATAGTTTACATTTGTCGGAAAATCAATAAGAATTTTTAATCATATTATTACAAATACGAAATCTTAAGCAGATATATCTTAAATATATTTTATTACTTTGTGATAAGAGCGAACGGCTCTGGTTCACTACGGGTACATATAGCTTGAGCGCTGTGTTTGCGAACAGCTTACACGCACTTATAGTATAAAAAGGATCATTGTTTCTTATTTAGAAAATGCATTTCAATGCATTGCAAAGGATTGTCTACTTTTAATAATTGATTTAAACTTTTAGTTCTCGCCTTTTATTTCTAGTACTCCCCAGGCAAGTAAAACGTAAACCAATATCTGTTACTATTCGGTTGTTAAAAAATAAAATCATAATTCGTGTTAAACACAACCAAATTCTTTTGTATTATTAATATTAAATTATAATTTAGGCTTTTTATCTTCAAAATTATAAGTCTAACGTAACTGCTATTGAAACAATCACTTGTTCTACGTCGCACGTTCTACGTAGGCGTTTGTATTACCCATTAAATCAAATAAAAGATAAGAGATAAGAGATTTCGTCATTCATCTTCATTATTATACTCACTGAGACTACAAGTTGCTAAATGTCTTATATACAGCTCTTCAAATTTGTGCCCTAGCATATAACAATAATACAACAATGAAGCTGTTGTGAATATTCAGTCTATTTTCATTTAGTATTGCTTATGGTAATAATTACATAACACAATATACCAATGTTAAATAAATTTACTTCGTGTAAATTTACTTCGAGTAAATCATTTGTTTTCATAACTTCATTAAGCAAGAATGGCTTACTTCGGCGAAAGAGGGGAACAATAACCATAATAACCGATAATGGGGATACATAAAGGTTCGAGAATATGCGCATATGTTTTGGTGGCTTTATTTCACAACCGCGGCGAATAACGACAATTATGACCAGAAACCCTTGATGATTTGGCTTGAAGGAGGTAAAGGTAGGTCCAGGACTGTCGTCCACTGGTTGGGGAAACTTTGTACAACTGGGACCTTTGGATATGCATTTGGAGCCTAGAAATTATACATGGGTACGTTTTATTTATTTTAAATTACATTTTTAATTATAGCAATAATTTTTTAATACACCAATAAATTGTATGTATTTAACAATTTAGAAATAAGGTATAGAAAATTATAATGTCTCATTGGACGACAGTCCAGTCGGTTTCGGTTTTAGTCAAGTCGAGAGCAGCGAACACTACTGTCAAACAAATGGGCAAATAGCGACTGACTTATTTAATTTTATCACCGAATTTTACGAACAATTTCCAAAATTTGTCCAAACTCCATCTTACATAGCAATGCTACACAATCTTATGGGGGGGGGGGGGGGGGGGAAATGACCGTTGGATTTGCGATAATCTTTGGTATAAGGTAAATATTGAAGTTCCTCTGTATTCGCCTGTACACGCACTAAAATAGCTCCCATATTTAAGAATATTGATAGTTTTTCTTTTCTAAGTCGTTCAAATGCTTGTAACTTTTCAACGAAGAGGCCTTTTCGAAAATGATTAATAATGTCAATTATTAAGTGGCAAACAAAATTAACTAGATACGTATTAAAAAATTTGCAACTTTTCAGTAGAACGATAAAAAAAGACTTTCGGATTGTAAAGCTATGATCATTTCGGAATCTTTATTATTCTTCGCTTTTCTTTATTTTATGACATTTCAAATATGAGCTTTCATTATAAACGAATGCAGATCATTCAGTCACAAAAAAAATATAAAATCGTTTAGGAACAAACAAAAGAAACAATACGAAGTAACTTGAAAGGCATAACGATGCCTTTCTAGGAAGTCCTTGGATCTCTCCAATTCGTTCGATAATGGAATACGCAAATACCCTGTTATTCAATTACCTCCACAGTAAGGAGCAGGAAAATTAGCGGCATATCGCCTCATTTGCCTTTTAACTATCCAGCCGCAGGATGTTAGTTTACCAAAACATAACATCTTACACTTTTTATAGGGCTGTTCATCACGGCATTTCCAGTAATGGCACGAAAATTTTGCATACGCTCGTCAAATATACTGGTCCCCGACTATTCAGTCTAAATCTACCTGGATCCAGCCTTTTTGTACTTGATTACATTCAAGCGACTAATGTCATTCTAAGCAGTCAGGATATCGAGGCTCCTAGAATGGAAGCAGTATCTATTTTGGGTTCGGTGAAAATTGCAATTCTATTTGTCTTTAAGTTAATGCGAAAATACCACTGATACCGATTATTCAAATTTTTAGAATCACATCATAGCTATATTAATGCGATGCTGTCGTCGAGAACCCACGGGAATAGCCATATGCATTGCCCTT
Organism: Apocrypta bakeri; assembly: GCA_018906985.1. NCBI lineage: Eukaryota > Metazoa > Arthropoda > Insecta > Hymenoptera > Pteromalidae > Apocrypta > Apocrypta bakeri. Next base: position 9,154 of record JACCIA010000013.1, on the reverse strand, counting down.
TCGAGTATTGCAACGTTTGTTTATAAAGAGTTGAGCTACAAGTCATTGCATCGAACAATACCGGAGGCAGTCAATGTTCTACTCTTGGCATTAAAGTTGAATTCCGATTTCATGTCAATTACATAGACATTTCATTTGCTATAATATTCAGTTGGATTATTAATATGAGAGAATGCTTATCAATCTTTTGCAAGTAGAATTACATGTATATATATATATATATATCGGTTTTCGGTCTATTTTATAAACGAGTAGTGCACTTTAGTTAATGGTATTGGATGTTGCGCTTGAATTTGGTAAAATTAGCGTTCCATTGGGACAGCTAGACAAAGGGCTCAACAAGCTGCGAGGCAATGGGACAAGTTTCATTTTCTCCTAGTTGACCACCTGGTGTACCTGGTATATCTATAAGTATGCATGATTCGTGCGTCTGTTTCCAGAGTCGTTGTCCTTGTCGTTGAAAAAATGTTTCTATGTGGCCCTAAAATTATTCAGGTATATAGTTTAAGTGATTTTAATACATTAAAATGGAGTATAAAATGCATACATGAGTTAACATTCATTAACATGAACTGTTTCAATATAGAGCTTATCCGAAACATTAGAGCGCAATATGACTCGGGAAAGAAAGAATGCCTTGACAATTTCGATGCTCTTCTGTTTGGGGGAATGGGCTATGCATCTTGGTCCGAGTATGTTATTGCGAGCATTTCAAGGGAAGCCACTTCTTTTGACGCTTTACGAAGGCCGTTAAGTTAATCGTTTCGTTTGATTTCAAGGTTTTAGACAGTATAGTACAAAATAAAATTAGCAAAGACACTCAAGAAGTATCCAAACCTCATGTCGAGAAAGAAGATTTCGATCCAACGAGCACTTTGGACAATCTGCTTGACGAATCGTGTTCGAAATCACTCTGGAAAGGAAACATTCAATCTGTCCAGTTAGCCGCTAAGATGGCAAGTATTTTTCACGAAAGCTCATCTATTGTTTAACTTTTCGCAAGTAATTGAAGAATGATACACTTTTAGGTGATGATGCATCTCGTAAATCACTTGGGACACTTTCCTATGGGCATCGGTGCAGCTCGGCTTTCTTCACTCGTGGTTGAATTGGATGACGTACCCGGCATTGAGAGTGACGAACTATCGTCGGCGATGTTTCAAGCACCAAACATACAACTGTTGATGTTATCCAATTCCATTATAATGTCTTTGATTGAACTGGATACTCTGGATACCCCAGGAGGCGGAGTTACTGCAGGATTGACGACAGCACCATCTATGGTGCGAGTACTTTTGAGAGATTTGGCTGGTAAAGCATCCTGGGATAGTTCTATTTTGTACAATCAACCCCCCAGTCGAGAAGTCCAAGTCTCTCCAACAAGATCGGGTAAATTACTATTCGTATAACCAAAGCTAGTATTATGTATAAGAAAATAATCCAAAGGAATGTCTTATTTGAGCAGTTTGTCCAATACGATCAGTTAAAGAGGACTTGTGTAGTGTGATGCCATTGCAAAGCTGTCCTCCTAGACACACTATGAGACATCACGATCCGCACATTTTACCGACATTCGAAAATGGGGCAAGTGACATGGACAATTTGGACGATGTAAGTACAATCACTTAATATTAATATGAATTTTTAACGTTGACTTTTACACGAGTTATAAGAATAGTAAATGAATATACATTTTGGCGATAGCTTCTCCAATATATCGGTCATACTAGTCCTGAAGTGCTGACAAATCCAGAAGTAGCACTCAATTCTCCGGCAACTTCTCCTCAAGGCCAACATTGCGAAAGCGAGACAATCGCAGCTATACTGAATCAACGCAATGCTGAACGTGAGCACATAAATGGATGGAATCAACATGTGAGCATGTGTCGTCCACCTCCAGCACCTTTTCACCACTGTCGACTGCTCTTTTCGCATCTTGGTCTATCGGGCTGGGAGCAACGTCGCAAGCTTCATCTGCTCTCTAAAAATGAAAAATTACTACGAGAGTTAAGAAATTTGGATAGTCAGAGGTCGAGAGAAACTCACAAAATGGCCGTAATTTACGTAGGCCAGGGTCAAGAAGATAAAAATTCGATACTCAGTAATGTCACTGCCAGCAAGGAATATGAACACTTTATTGCTAGGCTGGCCTGGGAGATTGAACTGGAGTCTCATACAGGCTTTATGGGAGGTCTAGTACCTGGAAAAGCGTCCGGTGTCACAACACCGTACTTTGCAACCTCGTTCGCTGAAGTTATATTCCACGTAGCAACTAGGATGCCTTCCGATAGTCCAGAAAGTTTATTGCAAAAGGCAAGCTCTTCTTGATGTAGACTGCGCGCTCGATTGCTTGTCCTGCCGATCCCTGCCAGTTGAGCCTATTCTCCTACAGGCTAACGCTTACGCACACTAATGCAACTTTTCTCCACTACCGTGCTTGATCTTACACGAGTAGATAGGTAGGTTGCTGGAAGACTGACTAACATAGACCTATATGTATATGTATATATATATATATCCGCATTTATATACCGAGTAGGCAGACAGGAGATTTCATCTTGGCACATTCAATAAATTTAGTCTCCTGTAACCACGAAAGCTGTCGAGCAATCGAGCGCCATTGTACTTAATAGGGAAGAATTTTAATCGAATAGAAATTCTTTTTGCAGACTAGACATCTTGGTAACGATGAAATACACATCGTTTGGTCGGAACATTGGCGCGACTACAGGAGAGACATTATCCCTACTGAATTTTGCGACGTCTTAATAGTAATTTATCCCTTGCCTAATAAACTCTACAGAGTACAAGTCTCCAGGAAATCGGAAATTCCATTCTTTGGACTACTTTTTGATGAGTGCATTGTAGAAGATGCCGTTCTACCGGGATTGGTTAGAACTACCGCACTTGCTGCCAGCAGAGCTAAGAGATCTACCTTGACTTTGTACCAGCATTAGTACGTATAACTATAAGATTTAATTGAATATCCAGTTATCAGTATCCGTTAATTTTTGGCAACATTTTTTATATTCAGCTATGAGGAGAGGGCAAGATCGATAGATACAATAATGAGAAATCATAAAGAAGCCACGACATTTGAGGAGTTTGCTGCGAACGTCTATTCTCCGGTTCAACCGACCAGTCCATTCAGCGGAGCCTCATCAGTGTCAGGTACACCTGCGAGCCTGCAGTCAAACCAGATTATACAAGCCAACATTTTATTACATTAAACAATGCTTTCATTTTCAGGCTCAACTACTAGCGTACAATCAGCAGCATCTTCCAATCTGGCGGCAGCTTTGATCGATTCACATCAAGTACGACCGGGTCTTCGAGGTAGTTCCACGGCCAACAATGACAATCGTGCTAATAGAGGTAAAAAAACCATTCGATCACTTTATTGCGAGTAATTTCGTTGCATATTATCGTAACAACTCATGAGAGAAATTTTTTTCGAGTTTAAACATTCAAGTAACCTTTTCGCTTCACTTGTGAGTGAAAAAAGACATAAATTTACTAACATCTTCGCTCATCGATATCACAAATGCAGCCTCGGTTTGTCTGTCCTTAACTCTCAATTAACTCTTTTCTTTTGACAGTCTTACAAAATCTGTTAAGAGGTAATACTTCCATTCTACGTATATCCTAGAAACTAGTCATAGTTTTAGAGGCTTTTCACACACGCGTCGTTTGGTTAATCTTCGTATGTATGCGCAAGAGCATTAAGCCAAGGTATTGCAATCGTGCGCTGTTTAAGCTATTTGAACTGCGCTAACCTGATGTGTTTCCTTGCTTACCTATTTACAGTTTCCGATGGAAGTCGCGTGTGGTTCAGTAGTGACACAGCCGACACTACTACTCTTCACGGAATATCACCTAGACCGGCGAAGAAGATGTCCTTTAAAAGCGGACCCAAAATAAAAAATAATACACAGTCCACACCACCGGATAGTCCTCGGTACAAATAAATGGATTCACTGATATTTTTTTAATATCCCGCCTACTACTTTCATATTATCTTATGTGTCTCCAATCATCGGTACTTTGTCGAAGTAACTTGATTTTGTATAAAAACTATTATTTTCATGATACGTATATTTTTACAAATGTGTAAATTCTCGAGTAGGAATTGATAAAATTGGTCGAATTAGAATTGTAAGGAACGCGCCTGTAGTAAAGACCGTTTCATTTTTATGAATTAGAAGATCTAGAACGATAATGAGTATCGTATATTTCTCCAACAATGGCTACAGGTTCTTTCTAACGTTTTTATTGAAATTGTACGATATGCATTTTTTCTCCGAATACGGGGTTATTTGCTTTGACAAAAAGTTTACTTTGTTTAATCAGTGATGCAATCCACTTAAAAATAACTTGTAACAAACGAACTTTGCGTCAATCAGAATACTTATAGCCAATTACTGCTTTATGTTTTCCGTCCTTAGATTTAATTTTGTATTATTGCGTGTACATATCGTCGCATGATGTATTTATTCCTATTGAATATTGCGTCTAAATAAGATATTTCATGTCACTTATTAGAGGCAAAACTAAAGGCGTATACGAGGAAATTTTATCATCCCAGTCAATCTTTTAATAATTTTATTTCATAAAGCTCGCAATCAAAAGAATCCATTTCGGTATGCTGTAATGTAGCAAAATCTAAATTTAATACTTATTTCATATTACATTCCAAACAATTAAAATTAAAAATGATTGGGCCAATTTTCACGATTACTTCGTCATGCAATGCATTCCAATCAAATATAACGACGAAATGATTTTTGCCCCTGAATCGTTAGATTAGCTTAGTAGTACTGCGCAATAAAATTACTACAGAATAATTTATTATCAAAATTGCCTTATTAAACTAAACCAATGAATTTCATTGGAAAATAATTTGTAAATTTTTTAATATTAACCGGCATAGAGAATATAATACTTACGGAGTAAGTATGATTGATTCAGATGTTATTGCTAATTAGGTACGTTAGTAACAAAAAGTATTAGAGTATTACTCATAAGTGATAAGAAAATTCGTAAGATTCTTCGATTTCAATATGTTAATGACAAATAATAGAAATGTCTGGTGTTGATAACGAATCGAAGTTCAGGGATAATCAAACTTTTACATTGAAATATTTAATTATTAAATTATAAATAGGGTGTTTCGGAGAACTAGTATTTCTAAAACAAGATTAAATATTACAATCGTAACGATTTTTTAATCACGGCCAAAGCAGCATTATTTTTTCACTAATTTATAAAAATGAGGTGAAGAAAAAAAATGTATGTATTGTATATAAGTAAGCTCGATAGTGTCTTAATCATCGAAAGAGATTATTCAGTATATGTCTACAAGATAAAGCATTTGTCATTTCCACAATAATATGTACACACGCATTGATTACTGCTGTAAATTGTATTAAGCTAAATATGTTAAATATTTATGAATGTTGTACTTAACAGATTTCCCATTCAAATTGTACTAATGTACTATTGTAATTATTTATAATATTGCTAATCCTGCGCTATTTTTAAATATATTCTCTGGACTATTTTTCTTAATAAAATAATACAAGTTATGTTAAGAAAATGCACTCTATGTTTAATTTAACAACATTAATGTACACAAACAAAATTTTTATATAGATAAACATTTTTTTGCGGGTAGATAGAAGAGAGTTATTGATAATGTTTCCCATCAAATTGATATGATTTGTGTAACTTTCTAATAAAAAAATTGGCGTATTCAATAAACAAGTAGAATTTTGATGTAAACAAAATACATATTTAGCAAGGTTGTGTCACTGAGATTCCAACCATTTTTGACAAAATTTTTTTATGAGTTATTTAAACTAGTCGGTCTCGCGTGTTCGCGAGCGCAGTATATTTATATCTTGCGTTGACCCGTACACATCGCTCGCGACTAAAGAGAAGGAAAATAATATTCAAGGGTAGACGTTGTTTGGAGTAGAAGTGAGCGAAATGAAGTTTAATGGATAGTGAAGTAAACGTCCGGCTCCTGGTATATCTAATGCGTCAAGGATTCTGAAACGTTAATTTAATTCAAAAGAAAAAATAAGATAAAAAAGTGTCTTTTAAATCGAGTATTATGGAAGTGTCTCACGTCCGGATATTTTATTGAATTAAATAACAATATTTTCACTTTAACAAATATTATTTGGCAACTGAAACGTTATTTAAAATCTGTACACAAAGGTATAATGAATGGGCTAGGTTATGTTAGGTTACTTAATGGTAGGTTACGTTAGGTACGTTACGTAATATAAACCATTGGCCCATATCCCAAAAACCCAGAAAAAATTTTTTTCAACCCAAGGCGGTACTACGCATGTTGACCACAAAACCTACGATAGTATTACACATGTTGACACAACAACCCAACATGGCAATCCACTTTCATTTGCAATTATAACCCTATAACCCTTTAACCATTTAACCCTTTAATCCTTTAATCCTTTAACCGTTAGTTCTGGGTTACTGGGTTACTGGGTTACTGGGTTACTGGGTTACTGGGTTACTGGGTTATTGGGTTATTGAATTTTTAGAATAGTTGAAAGATGAGAGCGTCGAGAGGAAAAATCATGTGTGTAAAGGGAAAAAATGATGTAAACAGAAATTGAGATCGAGATCCAGGGGATCTGGGTTCTGGGTTCTGGGTTACTGGGTTATTGGGTTACTGGGTTACTGGGTTATTGGGTTAGGGTTATTGGGTTACTGGGTTATTGGGTTATTGAATTTTTAGAATAGTTGAAAGATGAGAGCGTCGAGAGGAAAAAGCATGTGTGTAAAGGGAAAAAATGATGTAAACAGAAATAAACAGAAATCGAGATGAAAGACCCTTTCCAGGGGATCCATCTGGGTTCTGGGTTCTGGGTTACTGGGTTATTGGGTTACTGGGTTATTGGGTTATTGAATTTTTAGAATAGTTGAAAGATGAGAGCGTCGAGAGGAAAATCGAGGATCCAGGGGATCTGGGTTGGGTTACTGGGTTAAATGATGTAAACAGAAATTGAGATCGAGATCCAGGGGATCTGGGTTCTGGGTTACTGGGTTACTGGGTTATTGGGTTACTGGGTTATTGGGTTATTGAATTTTTAGAATAGTTGAAAGATGAGAGCGTCGAGAGGAAAAATCATGTGTGTAAAGGGAAAAAATGATGTAAACAGAAATTGAGATCGATATCCAGGGGATCTGGGTTCTGGGTTCTGGAATTATAACCCTATAACCCTATAACCCTATGACCCTATAACCCTATAAGCCTCTCGGTCGATCAGGCCAGGAATGATCGGAACAGGAACAGCACAATATAATGAATTATAACCCTATAACCCTATAACCCTATAACCCTATAACCCTATAACCCTCTCAGTGGATCAGGCCAGGAATGATCGGAACAGGAACAGCACAATATAATGAATTATAACACTATAACCCTATAACCCTATGTGTCACGTCCTAGACAGGATTGACAAAATTGTATAGATAATTTTCTCGTTTTTTAGCCACAATCTTTCGATCGTATAGCTAGGGAAATGATATGATTATGAGGAATTTTGTGTTTCATGTAACAGAGAACTACATACATTCATATAGAATTCAATGCAGTTTCTATTTATGGTAAACAACAAAAGCGGAAAGGTTGTTATTGAGGAATGTATAAATTTCATAGATTGGCATAGAATTTCTATTGACTCTTCCAATCGGATCAACAGTCCAGGGGACAGAGTATAGAATTCTTTATGGTTCTCACTGTCCTTTATTTGGAAAAATAGGAAAATGAGTTAATGGTTAGAAATAGGAAAAAAACAAAAGAATTATATTTAATTCCTTAAATTATATACTCTTTGATTTATTTGTACTTATTAGTGGTTGATTAGAATTTCATTAAATAGTATATGCTATGTTTACTCACTTTTGAAGTTGTAATGGTTGACACTTTTATTACTTATTAGAACTCTGGCTTTAGTTCAGTTTGAATATAATTTTTTAAATTTGATTTTAATCTAACTTTAACTTTTATTAAAATTGTTTATTGAATTGCTTATTGAATTGTCTTTTAACCTTTCTCCGACTCCTCCTCTCTCGACTCTCCCGACTCTGACTCCTCTTAACCGAACCGAACGGCACTATTTATACGCTGTTCACAAGTGACAACGTAAACAAAAATTATAAAAATTGCAAGGTAAGGTTTATGAAAGCAAGGTTGCATCTCTCCGAACCATCAGCATTTAAAAAGACATTAATAGTATTTGGAATTTGAAATTGCAAGCAAATGCTTACATCGCGGAGGTCTTTAGTCAGTTTAAAAAAAATGTCAACGTTACAATTTCTTGAGCGTCTTGTAGAAATAAATACAATTGCTTAATAATAATTTTTACATTCTTAATTATTATTAATAATTCTTTATCACTTATAGAAATATGTAAGTGAATTGTATTATTAATAATTTACATTTGGTTGTAATTAATTCTAATTTGTTGATTGATTGATTTGTGATACTTATTAAAACTATCTGATTATGATTGTGGAATTCTTTCTTATAATACTAATTCGTAAATTTATCCTATGGTCTAATGTTGGCTGAAGATGATTTGTTAATTGGTGTTGTTCTTCATAGTTATCTCTTGGTATTGTTGCTGCTGATGTTGTCGATATGTGGTTAACGAAAATAACCGTACCTAACGTATTCTAACGCAACCCAACTTGGTTATGGGGTTATGGGTTAATTGTGTCAAATTCGACAATCTGGGTTATTGGGTTATTGGGTTTATTGGGTTATTGGGTTATGTGGTTTAACGAAAATAACCTTATCTAAACGTATCCTAACGCAACCCAACTGGGTTATGGGTTATGGGTTAATTGTGTCAAATTCGACAATCGGGTTTGGGTTACTGGGTTATTGGTTATTGGGTTTTTGGGTTATGTGGTTAACGAAAATAACCTTAATCGAAACGTATCCTAAACGCAACCCAACCTTGGGTTTGGGGTTATGGGGTTAATTGTGTCAATTCGACAATCTGGGTTGGTTATTGGGTTATTGGGTTATTGGGTTATTGGTTGGTTATTGGTTATTGGGTTATTGGTGTCAAATTCGACAATCTGGGTTATTGGATTGGGGGTTATTGGA